>CM031857.1:112277506-112371407 GCA_018697195.1 Certhia americana
TGGTGTTTGGAGGGGCTGGAGCTGTTGATGCTGTTCCAGTTGTGTTGGTGGTGGTGTTTGGAGGGGCTGTAGTTTTTATAAAGATATGAAACAGAATCATATCACAAAGTCACAAAATGGATTGGAAGGGCCCTTAAAAATCATCTGGTTCTAACTCCCTGCCATAGGCAGGGACACCTTCCACTATCCCAGGTTGCTCCAAGCCATGTCCAACCTGGCTTTGAACACTTCCAGGGATGGGGCATCCACAACTTCTCTGGGCACCCTGTGCCAGGGCCTCACCACCCTCACAGGGAGGAATTTCTTCCTATTATTTACTCTAGCCCTACCCTATTTCAGTTAAAAGCTGTTTGTCCTGTCACTATGTGCCCCTACACAAAGTCCCTCTTGTAGTCCCCTCTAGGTACTGCAAGGGGTTCCAAGGTCTCCACAGAGCCTTCTTCAGGCTGAACACCAACTCTTTCAGCCTGTCTCCATTGCAGAGGTGTCCCAGCCCTCAAAGAGCATCTTTGTGACCTCCTCTGAACCTCCTCCAGAACCTGCATGTCTTTCTCATGTTGAGGACCCCAGGGCTGGGGGCAGCTCTGCAGGTGGGGTCTCACCTGAGCAGGGCAGAGGGGCAGAATTCCCCCCTCCCCTGCTGCCCACAGTGCTTTGGATGCATCTCAGGACACTTCTGGCTTTTTGGCCTGTGGGGGCACATGGCTAAGTTGTGCCAAGCTTTTCATCCACCAACACCCCCAAGTCTTTCTCCTCAGAGCTGCTCTCAGTCCGCTCATGCCCAGCCTGGGTTTGTGTTTGGTGCTGTCCCGACCCATGTGCAGGACCTTGCACTTGGCCTCCTTGGACTCCATGAGGTTCACAAGGAGCCACCTCTGAAACCTGCCCCGTTCCCTCTGGATGCCATCCCTTCCCTCCACAGTGTCAACTGCACCACACAGTCTGGTGTCATCAGTAAATTTGCTGAGGGTGCCCTCAATCCCGCTGTCAGTGTCACCCAGGAGGACATTAAACAACACCAGACCCAGGAGTGACCCCTGAGGAACCACTGGTCACTGGGCTGGCCTTGGCCATCGAGCCATTATCAAAGACCAAGTTGTACCTTATTGTGTTGTATCTCCTACTGCATTCCATGAACACTGTGACTCTTGATCAGGGAAAGATTGACCCCTTGGACTAATAGATTTTGAAGAATAACATTATGCGTTAAAAATGAAAGTCATGCTGCCTTTGTTTTTTGGGTGCAGAGTACAAAAAGGCTGCATCCTCCTCTTTTCCATCTTTGCTTTACTTTTTTATCCATTGCAAAATGATGAAAAGTTCATTACTGCATATTCTTTGAATATGGGCAGATAGCCCTTTGGCAAAAAATTAAAGATATACTAGAAAAGAAGTAGTATTAAAACCAATAAGAAGCCAGTTAGCAGAAAAAAAAAAAATTATTCAACTGGATTCTCCCAATGAAGGAATTGCCTCTAATATTCCATAGAAGGAAATTTCAAGATCAAAATCAGCAGAACCAATAAAAACCAATAAAAATCAATAAAACCCAATAAAATTCAATAAAACTTCCCATTGACATAACTTGGCCTATGCAGCATAACTGCATAGCATTTTACCCCTCTGGCACTGCCTAACACAAGGTGTGTCATTTCAAAAACAGCTCTGGACAGGAACTGCAGCTTTTCAGAAGATAGATAGAGGCAGGGATTCATATTCCTGGATCAAATTCCCAACTCAAAAAAGACATTGTAAAAAGCTCAAATTCCAACCAAAAATAACAATCATGAAAGAAAATTATACTCAATTCTTCCAAAAACAGAACAAAATAAATTTAGTAGCATGCGTTAAAATACTCACAGCGAGTCAAAAAAGGATTAACAGATGTTGATGTGCTAAGGCTCGTCACGGATTGGGTTGCCAAGGATGTGGAAGGGAGGGAATTGGAGGTCTTGGCAGTGGGCTCAGCTGTTGTTCTGCTCCCCTGGTTCATGGTGGAACTCTCCCCTTCTCCAAGAGGAGTCGTGGCACCGCTGCCTACAGATGCCGTGGTCACAGAAGGCGAGGGGATGCCCATGGGAGGTGAAGTGGCCGTCACCTCCACCGTGGGCTGTCCCTGTGTGAGGGGTGTGGAGGCGAGCTGAGGTGTCGATGTCCCTGTGCTGCTGCCCAGAGTGGGTGGAAGGCTGGCCTCGGTGGCACCTGAGGCAGGAGAGGTGCTGGAGGTGGAAGGCAGAGGCCTGGGGGTATCCGAGGCCTGTGTCACTACCTCTGCTGTCCCAGCAGAGAGCTGAGCACTCGAAACACCAGCAGTGGATGGAGAGAACACCAGTACTGTGGGTGGGTGGGATGTGGTGGCCAAGGGCCTCCCAGTGGTGCTGCTGATGCTGCTTTGCAGTGGGCTGTGAGTCACAGACGGGGTGACCTTGGGAGAAGAGGAGGAGGAGGAGGAGGAGTGGCTCGTTGTGGCTGAGCTGAGACGTAGGGAGGAAGCAGTACCACTCTGTGTGCCTGTGCTGGTGGTGGTGCCAGTTCCTGTTGTTGGGAATGCTGGGCTCCCTGCACTGCTCTCAGACATCCCCAGTGAGTTCCCTTCCAACGTTATTGCTGCGGTCGTAATGTTCATCCTCCCTTCCCCACCCACCATCCCCATCGTGGAGGGGGACAGCGGGGTTGTGCCCAGGAGAGAATGGGCTGTTTGCTTGCTGGGCTCTGCCACAGAGGCATTTGAGCTGCTTGCAGCTGGGCTGGTTCTGTTGCTGTTGTTTGTGCTCCTCGAGACATTTCCGTGGCTCTCAGTGGTGGCAGTCATTGTGTCTCTTCCCTCTAATGCCATTGCAGTACCTGCCAGAATTTCAGAAATGTGGATTATGGATTGCTGTCCTGTAATTCTGTGAAATACTTTAATAGTCTACGAAGCATAACTTTGTTCTTGTGTGAAAAATTCACTTAACGTTCTCTTCATTGTTATTCCTTTCCTTCCTCATTTCCAGTTTCATATTCTTTGCTATTCCTTGACTACCATGAAATTTCTGTTACTTCCATTTCCATCTGCATAAATTTGAGGAAATCTGACCAATTTCCTGCTCATACTTTTTTTCTGTATAAATGTAGAGCTTTATATTAGCTTTCTATTCCTAGTCTACATTTTTTTTTTTCAATTTTCTATGCACTGTTCTTCTTGTAAATATTACGTCATTTACAGTAAGGAAAGTGTTTAGTGGTGGACTCTTTAGTGTTAGGTTTACAGTTGATCTCGATCCTAAAGGTCTTTTCCATCCTAAATTATTCTATGATCCTATGATTGCTCTAAAGCAAAATTCCTAGAGAATTAACAGGAAAATTAAAATTTAGCAGAATGCATTTTCAGCATAATTTTCTCCTTACCTGTTTGTGTACGTTTTATTTCTTTATTTTGTAAGGCATTTATTCCTTTCCTAATCATTTTCCGTCAGACAGGAGAGAACAATTTTTCTGAGGATATCTTTCTGTTGATGCTCTAAATCGTGTTAATCCTGGGTGAAAATTCATTGCCTTCCTGTGTTTACCTCTATTTCTAACTACAAATAAATTGTAACTCCTGTAGTTCACAAGTGTGAAGGTGACAACATTCCTAACACTCCCAAAGTTTCTTTAAAAGGAAAATCAAACCCTTTCCCCATTGTGATTAAATAGTCAGGTGAATTTGGGCTTATCTAATTTGTTTGACCTGGTAATTCAACTTTAATTTTGAAAAGTGGTTTTGTTTCTGTTAAAAACCCAGACATATCCTCCTGCCTTATGTAAGTTTTACTCCTTAGCAACACTTAATTGTTATCCTGGATCTGTGGGTTTGGCTGAATGAAACCTAGAGGATTCTCAGACAGGGTGTACTGGAGCAGCTCTATCAAATTCTTAAGAACCACGTTAATTAAATGCTTTTGACTCCATTCACCTGTAAAATGAAAGGGGATATTTTCATATCATTTGATGTCTGCATAGAAACTTGTAATGTCACAATACATATTTTTCCAAATTCTTCCTACAGACTGGTATCTTTTTTTACACCCAAATACAGTTTGAATTGTAAGATCCTGTGCTTGTACCTCTCAGATTTTTAACAGCAGGTATTGATCAGTCAAGAAACTTGTATTCATCTGCACTGAATGACATGAAACCAGACATCAAGAAAACAATAATGCAGCCCTCTGAATTCCCAGATTTTTTTAAAATCTCTTGAAGTGCAGTGAGAACACAGCACAGATCATACAAAGTAATCCATGGGTTTTTTATGTGTCTTTTCCTAAAGAGTCTTTCAGAGGAGAAAAATTGGCAAAATGCATCATTCATAACTAAACTTAGGTGTAAAAGGAGTCATAAAATCTGGTCAGACACTACATATTTGATCTTCTAGATGTGTTTTCTGACTACTTTGCTCTCATTATTCTACCTACTTACAGCTTTATATCCCTACTAAAATATCTGCTGAAATCCAACACATTCAAAATAAAATACAAAAAACCAACCCTGTAAATATTGCATGTTATCGGATTTTGTATTTATTTTTAGCAGCCCCCGCCTCCCCTGATTATCATTTCCAATGTTCCTCAAGGACATCCTCCAAATGTACAGCGGCCATAAATAATCAAATGGATTTTTACTTACAGAGCAAAAGAGGGAGGATGAAATGCCAGAGGTAATTCCGAGTGCCCATGTTGAGCCTGCCCCTCCTTGCAGTGCTCGTCCCGTGCGTGAGAGTGGCATTTTGAATGGAACACGTTGGTAATTTAAACAGGGGCGAGGCTGAAGAGTTACGTCCCAGCCTCTGCAAGTCCCTCACGCAGGCTGGGATTGCAGCCAGTGTAATGAAAACCTCACACCTGACCTGTTCTGTAATAAATTCCAACGTTTTCTGTTGAAGCGTGCTGGCTTTTCCTTAATGGAGCAAGGCCTGAAAAGTGAGTCAAAGGTGAGTCAAAGACAGGATGAATTTAATGAGCAGTGTAACACCCTTTTGTTCAGGGTATTCAAAAAATAAAATATTTAAACAACCTTGGGTCTGGGCAATGCATGACTAAGATCCAGAACTGAGGATCTTTCCTGTTCCAACTGAAAGTGTTGCCCTAATCTGTACATCCACCTTTTTTCCCTCCATATTTTCCTGTATTATTAATTACTATAATGTCTAAATATTCAGTGCTAACTTGCCTGTTCATTGTATTAGAACAACAAATTACTAGAAATGCACCAAACAGATGCCAGTCATTGGTTCTGCAATACTGTAAAGAGACTGGAGTGGTTGTAAATCTCCATTATTTCATTTCTTTGAAACAGATGGAAAATACAGGATGACCAGGCTTGTTACTCTTAGATGAGTTTATCCCCATTTTCTTTAGCAGGTAAACTCCTCCTAACTGCAGGCAGCTGCCATGGACAGTCCCTGCTGGTCACCAAATCTGGGTCACAACTTTAACTCAATGATGTCAAACATGCCTCTGTGTGCCTGGGGATCATCAATGACTTAAACATTTACATTTTGTCGTATTTTTAGTACCCTGCCTGAGTTTTATACTGGTAAAAGCCTTCATTAAATCATTTGCAGTGAGGTTTTTTTTCCAATCACACTATGTAAGAGGAATGCTGTCTTGACTAGGGCGGGATGGAGTGGGGCACAGTAAGGCCTGAAGAAGGAAGATCATTATTTACATAAATCTTTTTCAAGTTTTTTATAGACCTGCAAGACTTGGCACATCTATAACCGCATAAACTCCAGATTTTGCTTCAGTAGCTGTTTTCTAAAATTGGTTTCATTTTGGTTTTGCTCTGACAGGGAAGTAAGACAAAACTGTTCCTTGAAATGAGCTTAAGGGTATTGTTCTCTGGTGTGAGGCAGCAATTTCAGCTTTGTACCTTGTTTGATGTAGAAACTCCTGACTCAGTCAGATCTTTTCTAAGCAGTCACTTGTTTACAGATCTAACGAGTTCTTAAAGAATAAATACTAGCTATTTCCACTTGCATAAATAATTGGAAATCACATTTTCCTTCTACTTAGGAGGTCAGTGCTGTCAGACTTCTCGCTCTTGGACTTCCATAAGACCAAACCCAGGCTCTAATTCATGCTCAGTTGGGAACTCTGGTGGGATAATTCAACATACCAGGGTAGATTTTGACCCTAAACCCCTTCCCTGACCTCTGCAGGTCCTACTCATGTGTAAATAGCCTTTAATGAGCTTGCCAACTGTGGAGGACAGGGTGGGTAATGCCACTCCCAGCTTTCTTAACCAGGATTTTCTATGAAATGACAGCCATGGAAACTTGGCTGCAAAGTCTATTAAGTCATATTCTTAGTGTCTTAGAAGCACCATTGGTTTTCAGTGACCCTTAACTTTGTATGTAAGGAGATGAACCAATGATTCTCTTATGAACCAAAAGAAGAAACCAAGTTCAGATTTAGCAGCATAAGCCCATTTTTACTAACATACAGTAAATGACATATAGCATTAAAAAAAAAAAAAAAAAACAAAAAACAACCCAAATTCTCTTTTATTCAGGAAATAGATACAGCAGAGGGGCTGGATGTTGCATAAGAGCCTTTCACCAGGGCTGAGGTTCAGAGAAGCTCCACTGTTACGCAGCCTCAATTCCACAGTTTCTCTTCTTTCACCTTGACAATGCCCCAAAACCAAACCAAATTCAGCTTGTCATGTACTTTACAGTAAAAGTTGCTTTCTGGTAAACACAGAACAAGTTTTGCCACATGCCTTACAGGTAAGAGACTTCTCAGCATGAAACTAGTGACCCTTCTCAAATATTTTAAGTTCCTTGTGACTCATCTCACCAACCTATAAACCCAAGATTGAAATGATCACTTAATTCTTACATTTATTTTTGAAAGATGCTGAGGAAACTCAGGTTTCACCTAGAGTTAGAAGGTGAAGATACACAAGGAAATAATAAATGACTTATAGTTCACTTGCAAAAAAACTTGTTATTCCTTTGGGGTGATCAAAGACTCAGGACTTCGGAAAAAAAACCCTTTCCTTTAGATACTAATTTCCATCTGCTTAAAAACACCTTGTTAAAAGCCTGTGTTTACCAAGGGTTTAACTTCTTGAAACAAACAAAAAAAAGAAGGATGAAGTTAAAAGAAATACAGAGGTAAGCTGAATTGGTGAAGGCAGTATCTTTTATTAAATCAAAGAATGCAATGTGGAGAAAACCAAAATTCTCGTGGATTTCTAAGCCCTCAGCCAACTTGAATTAGAAGCAGCAAATGTTGGAGAGAAGTGGTAGTGACAGCTGAAAAATAAACAACCCATTCTGAGGCACTCAGCTTTCTAATTTTCCCTCCTGACAGCCATCCCCAAACATTTCCAGACTCTCACTTGTCATTTTGTAAGTCAGAGATGGAATTTCTTGTGGAAATTACAATTTGGGAGAAGAGGATAATACTGATTTTAACTTCTTTTATCCTGCTGTAGTACCAAATTTACATGTCCAAGGATGTGCCTTGGTCTGTGGGTGTTAGGAGTGAAGGAAAAATGGGGATTTTAGCTAAGAACTGTACTTTCCATGGTGTGTTAAAATGTCTGTAAGTTCACATAACTGTCATTGGTAAAAATCAAAATTTGTTTCATCATCTTAGAATAGCACAAACAGGGCTCTGTAGCCAACCTGTTCCCATAAAGGAATGCTGATGGATTAAACAGCCTTAGAAGCAGGATGTACCTGCACTGTCACAAAGTGTGGGCACAATATGGATTTCAGACATTCAAACCCCCCTGCCTTCTACAGTCACTCAAGATTATTATTACTGTTATTGTTGTTGTTGTATTTTTCTGCATCTCTTTATTATTATTGTTATTATTTTAATACTAGCTGTGGATCAGTGACATTTCCAGCTGCCGTTCTGCATTATTTACAACTTGTGTAAGAAGTGCCCAACCACTGATTTTTCTCTTCAGTTCCTTAGTGTGTGATTTCAGAGGGCTCAGCACTCCTGAGCAATGCACAGCTGCTTTATTCAGAGGAAACCACTGGGTTTGTTTTTGTATCAGGCTATTATATATAAAATCAGAACTGTAATTTATATTTACTCTCTCATTAATCATAAATCACGAGATTCTCCCATGTCTTAAACTGCTTCCAGAAAAGCTGCCTTTTGTAATTTAAGTGCCAGAGAGAATGTGGTTTGTTTTGGGTTTTTTTTTTTTCCAACAACTCTCTTATTTTCAACTGATTTGTGCATTTCTAATTTGGTGTGATTTCAAACAACACAGATGATAAATCCCAAAAGCTCCAAAATGTTCAAAGCGTTTGGTTTTAAAAGTGCACTCAAAACTTACAGGTCATGAGGGTTTAAAGTGTTAAAAGGTAAAAAGAAATATTTCAGAGAAAAATATTTCTGATAAGCATTAAAATTTAATCAGATATAAGGAAATTAAATTGCATTAGTACTGGGTATCCAGTATACCAATACTAGGTATATTGTTTGAAATCACACCAAATTAGAAATACACAATTGTCTTGGCCTGAGACCTTAAAAACACATCATGTTCCAGTAGTGTCCATTCTCCCACATCAACCACACTGAAGACCTGCTTAAAACAAGACTCAAAGCTCAGCCCAACCAGGCTAAGTCATGATTTTTTCTTGGGGGAAAGAAAAAATAAAATAGAGAAACGAAAAGGAAAGAAACAAGAGACAAAGGTACCTCTATTTGCCTCCTAGATTTAGGGAATTTGAAGTTCATGTTGAGTTTGAGTTCATGCTCACTTTTTAATGCATTATAAACTACTGCTGTTTACAGTTGGCAAAGCAGAGCTCCTTTTGTGGAGGACTGACAAGGCATGGTGCTGAGCCACAGAGGTGATGAGTGGGCTCCAAATAGCTCTGGCTAAACTAAACCTGCATTTTCCTTCCCAGCCTTGCACTGGATTATCCTGAAAAGAGCAAATGGAAGAGGAATCAAGTACAAAATACCAGGACAAACAGAACAGGTAAAGAATCAGAGATGCAGCTGAAACCAATCAAGGCCCACAGGTCACAGTATAGCTTGGAATCCCTGAGGCTCCCAAAACATTGATTTGTCAAAATGCTCTGGAGATAAGGGTAGAGAAACTAGGGAGAAGCTTTCTGTGCAGGAGAGGAATTTGGAAGAGGGAGGAGTGTTCTGCATTTGGGCAGGGCACAAAACCAAAAGTACAACGTCATCAGAGGATGTTGCTGCCTCACTGTCATGGTTTGAATGCCAGGTGTCTGCTAAGGAAGGCAGGAGCCTCCCTTGGAATGGAGAATCTAAACCCCCTCCCTCCCAATTATTATAACTTTGTAATTAAGTGGCTCTCAGGCAAAGATATGGGAACAGAAATAACAGTTCTTTCTAAGGGGAACTAAAATAAACAATAAAACAAAAACATGCAGTAAGACAAACAAACAAACAAACAAACCCACTGACAGAGTCAGGATCCCAGCTGCCCCCCTGTGTGTCAGGGTGTTGGTGGCAGTGCCATCCCATGGTGGCTGCAGTCCCAGTGGCAGATGTGGCTCTGCTGAAGTGATGCTCCTGGAGAAAAGTGGAGTTTTTCACTGAAGGTCCAGTGGTGAGAGATGGGCCTGGTCTGCCTCTGAGAATCCAGTGGAAAGGCTGCCTTGGTGTTCCAACTCCCAGATTTTTATCCAGGTAGGAATACTTGGCTCCTCTCCCTGGCTGGAGCATTTCCCAGTGGGATGATGGAATTCTCTCAGTGACACTCAGTGGCCCATGAGCAGAAGATCTCTGCCTGGAGGGAGGCTGGGTTGTGGAAGAGATCAGAAAACTGCCCCAGCAGGTTTATTGACAGTTGGCCATGGACAGACAATTACACCACACCCCAACACCCCAGTTTGATCAGATGGTGACAGAATACAAAGTTTGGGTTACATTTTACACTGCAGCCCATGATACATGGAATATTTGGCTGATGCACACAGGTTCAAACCACGACATCATGTTTGAACAACCTTGGAATCCTGGTTGGATATCTCTGCACAAATAGCACAAGGGCAATGGAGCTGGTCCCTGCTAAGCACTCTGACAGAGGGACTGACACTGGATTTCTGACTAGCTCAGCCTGCAGAGGAACACACAGGCCATTAGTTCAGATTTTCTTCCACTAGTTCAGTTTTTCTTTCACAGAGAATTAAGATTTTAACACTAGCAGCAAGGCAGTTACAACCTGTTTTCTTAGACAGGTATGCCTTCTACAGAATCATCCTGGCGAAAGCTTAAACAACCTTAAGCCCTAGTATTTATAATTAAAAACCAGTAAATAAATGAAGGCATGAACCAGGTAAATGACAATATAATGAACATCTTCAAAGCAGTGAGCAAATATAAAAATGAGATAATATGTGACTCATGTAATTATACAAATATGAATATTGCATGCATTATAACACACATTACCCTGAAGGTGTGCACAACACAGAATCGTGGAATGATTTGTTTTGGGAGGGACCTTAAAGATCATCTCATTCCAATCTCTGCCATGGCAGGGACACCTTCCACTACAACAGGTTGCTCAGAGCCCCATCCAGCCTGGATAAAGAGCTACAGAAATTTGTGTCTCTAAAAGTACACAGCCTGACTCTCCCACTCTCTGCCTATCCTCAGCACCGCAACAGAATGTCAGTGCCAATTACTACAATTAGTGACAAAGTTAATTCTATGCATATGTGGGTAATTGAATGCTTCTAGCTGCGTTTTTTGGGGGTTTTTTTTACAATGAAAAACAGCCTCAACCTTTGTGCACTTTGAAAAAAAAAAAAAAGAAGAATTGATTGCCTGTAATGAGTGCTCAGTATACCAGGCATGGCATCACATCCCTTTTTATGCTCCAAAGCCTCACAAAAAATGTCCTTACACAACAAGGTGTGGGAACAAGAATTTGGTGACATTTGTGAATCGCGTACAGGGAGTTTAAACAGTTTTGTTTGCAGCCATCCCATAAGTTTGTGAAAGATGTTTCAGCTGAAGACGATTTTGAACTCTCCTGTGATGTTGCTCTGGGGCAGCTCAAAGACATCAAGCTCCTTTCTGGGTTAATACAACTGCCAGGTGGGCTCAGCTCTCCGTGCCTGTTCCAGCTTATTTCAGAAAAAAAACATTTTGCAACTCAGATATGAAAACAACAAGGGCTTAGCTGGAATGCAAATTATTCTTCTGGGGCCTGCCAGCATTAATGGGAGAAGGATGGGACCTATATTCTTGTTTTGTTTCGTTTCAGGACTGAATATAATGGAAGGCTCTGTTTCCCTGTTACAATCTTCCTTCGAGGGCTCCAGCAAGAGATCAATGACTAAGACTTGTCCTCTGCTGTTATTTCTTTTTTGTCTCAATTCCTTAGAATGCTCTTTTCTTTCCTCACTTAAATTTGGACTGGTTTGTCTCCAGAGAGGTATTAGTTCAATAATTTTCTAGCCTAGACTCTGGCTTTGGAGACTTTTTCCTCCACCAGCCTGATCTGCCCCTGTTTCCAAAATAAACATATGACAAGCTGGCGCATTTATCTACCAAGAATACACCCAGAAACAAAGGGATCTTATCACAAGCAGTTGAGGTAATGATCCCTCTCTGAAGCACCAGTTCTTTAAATGAACCACCACAAAACAAACCCTCAAATTCCTCTATGAGCCCAGCAAAGGAAATGAGTGTGAGAAAGTGCAGTGGAGGGGCAGCAGCAATCTCTGCTCTCTGAACGGTGACAGGGCTTGAGGGAATGGCATGGAATGGTGTCAGGAGAGGTTTAGGTTGGATTTTAGGGAAAGGTTCTTCCTTTCCAGAGGGTGTCTGGACACTGAACAGGCTGCCCAGGGAATGGGCACAGCCCCAAGGTTGCCAGAGCTCCAGGAGTTTTGACAACACTCACAGGCACAGGGAGGGATTGTTGGGATGTCTGTCCAGGGCCAGGGGCTCTGTGGGCCCCTTTCAAATCAGGATAGTCTGTGATTCTATATTTCAAGTGTAGAGTGCATAGGATAACAAGAGGATCTATGATCATTAGCAAATAAAACAATATTAAAATAATTTTAAATATCCATTCAGGTCCTCCAAGCTTGTGTTGACATTGGCAGCCATTTGGTTTCAGTGCCTAAGGATTCTGAAACAACCTTAAAGTTTGCATCTCAACAGCAGCTGCCATTTGAGATTTTCAGAACGTTTTGGAAACGTGATTTGGCTACAATTTTACAATTCATCTTTCCCAAGGGTTTTGCTGAGATGGATTTCCCTTGTTTTATTAACAGAGAAATTTAGTGGTTAGATATCTGGCTGAAGTACTTCCACAAAGATTTCCTGAGGGCTACAGATACCACTCCTTAGAGACTAAAAATCTGCCCGCATCTGGCATGGGAAGCTTTTACATTGAAGTAAACCCCCTATCACATGAATTAATGCAGCAGATCAATTGGGACCACAAGAGGTGAAGAACTGGTGTGTGGAAATTTCAAGCACTTGGAAAACTTTCTATTTCCCTGAAGAAAGCTTAAAACCCAAATAAATCCAAGTGATTGAACAACGTGAGGATATGTATTATATTTATTTACTTTTATGAAAGCAAGTTGTGGAGAGAGGTAGGTGGACAGAAGTAGACCAGCTTTAGGATTGTAAATGCATTTCCACGAGAAAGGAAGAAATGGTTGCCTACTGCTAACTGGAATTCTTTGAGATACATTGTCCATGTGCACGATTATTGCTCATTCTCCACCATTTGTCTCTCTGATCAATGGATTTCTGAGGGTAAATGGAAATCAGTGTGCAAAATAAAATGGGTGTGGAGGGTGGTAAGTGCCCTTTTGTGTGGAACATTAGGGGATGTGGGTCCAGAAGTCACTGAAATGAAAAAAGCCTCAGTGCTGAGGTCCTCATCACATGTGTGTCCTTACAGCATAGAGAACATATATATACAGGAACACATGAAATATAAATCACAAGGGCTGTTGGTAAGTAATCTCCTTTTCTTTGATGTGACACATATTACTGTGTGGCAGATGTATTACTGCATGGCATTAAAAAAAAAAAAAAAACAACATAAATATATCTTAGATCAGTGGCTGGGTATTTTGCATACAGCTTATTTGTTCCACTGTGATCTCCTTGGGAAAGGGACATCCATGTCCTACAAAGGGCCAGCACAGAGCAGAGTGGCTCCATTGCCAATCTGCCCCCCTGGTCTACTGTGACACAAATTATTTAATCCACTTGCTTGGCATTTCTACTGCCTTTGTCTTCCAGTTGCTTCTGAAGACACAAAAGGAGCCATGAATTCAGTCTCAAGATGTGAAAACTGGCTATAAATTCTGGATTAGTCTTTCAAGAAGCTGCTGAGAATTCAGCTTACAAGAAAGATGGAGAGAGACTATTTTTGAGGGCAGGTAGTGGCAGGGTAAGGGGGAATGGCTTCAAATTGGAAGAGGGTAGGTTTAGATTAGATATTTAGTAGAAATTCTTTATTTTGATGGTGGTGAGGCTCTGGCAGAGAGAAGCTGGATCTGCCCCTGGAAGTGTTCAAGGCCAGGATGAGGCTCTGAGAGCAACCTGGGATAGTGGAAGGTGTCCCTGCCCATGGCAGGGGTTGGAACTGGATGATCTTTAAGGTCCCTTCCAACTCAAACCATTCAGTGATTCTCTGATTCTGTGACAACTTTCTGTTCAGCTCTGCTACGTAACAGGGAAGGGGGAAATTACAGTGGTGGGTGAGGTGAAAAGGAAACCAAGGAAGGGGCCTCTCCTTTATTGAGCAATCCTGAATCCACACATCACTTTGCAATGTAAATAGTCAAGTGAAAACTGCCTTCTAACCTGAGTGACTCAAACAGCAGGTGAATAAAATTTATGGGGAAAGATTCATGTGCAAGTGTAAAAGAAAAGTGCGCACCCCAGATATTTAAAGAAAAGCAATAATTCAAGTTCTCTTGAAGTATATTGCCCTAGAGATTTCTTACTTAATTGTGGGATTTGTTAGCTGAGTGGAAGTATTTTTGTAAATCTGACTCCAGTTTACACTACAGGTGCTGTCCAAACAAGCAACTCTATCTGAAAGTTGAAGTCCAGTCTCTAAAATTAAACCACAAAGGTCAGAAACTGCATTCAGTTGAGGAGAACAAAAACGCCGTTGCCATTTCTGATCTTATCACTGCAGATCTGTGTTTGCTTTTTTCTTCAGCACATTCTTTTCTCCTTGTTCCTGGCTGTGAGTGCCTCATGGCCCAGCCTGAGAGCAGGATTGTTAAGGGCTTTCCCCATTGTCCATTACTGTGGTGGCACATTGTGGCTGAATGCACTGGGGTAAGGAAAACATGAGGGGTGAAGGAGGGGACCATGACTGCACTACCTGAGAGAAGGTTTGGGAAGAAACCATGGCTTGGCCATAGTCCAGCTCCTGCAAACACAAAAAGGTAGATCCCAAATCGAAACAGAGCACATCCCACTGATGTGCTAAAATTTGTCTTAGCTCTAAATCGCGTTACAAACACTTTGGTTTGTACTGTGATGTGCAGACACTTAAAAACATCTTTCCCCTGTCCCAAATAAATAATAAGGGTTTTGTAAAACCCCTGCCCTCACTGCTGAATGTGCAGCTTTGGGTCACCTGGGGACAAGTAATCAGAGCAGCTCCCAGGAGTGGCAGATCTCTTGGTCAGCAGGACAAAACAATCTCCAGGCTAAAGCACACAACACAGCAGGTCTCCATGAGGTCAGGCTGGAAAAGTCTCATTATCTGTCTATATCTATAGACAGGTTTGTGGGTTTGCTTATTTCCTGCATAATAGTACTGGAAAGCAACAATTTCCCAAACTCATGACACTTGAAATTAATAGTTATTGTTATTGCTTCCAGTACAGAAATAGAGGGGGTGGAGGGAGAAGCACTTAGAGGTTCTTTATCTGACTGGAAAAACATATTTTCTATTCTAGGCTGGTCTTCTTTCCACTAAGTGATTCATCCACAGATATCCTTGCAGGATTCCAGAAAGGATCCACTCTTATCCCATGAAGCCTGAGATTTGACTCACTGTGGTTGGCTCTCCAACTCCCTTAATATTCCCTCTTTTCTCCAAGTAAACAGAATCTTCGCTTTTCTGTGTATAAAAGAATAAAACCAAGGAGGGTTCTGGTTTTGTTGAGATTTACCACCCAAACTCTGGTTTCTTGACACCATGAGTAGGTTAAATTTTCTGGTGCAGTGAATTTACCAGCTACACTCCAGCCTTGCAAGAAATCAGTTTTATAGTTTTTCAAAGTATTTTCAGCCAAACTATTGTTGTTTGAAGAGGGAGAGGAGTCTGTGTACCCCAGGTGAAAGGGGGAAAGAGGAGGACAGAGGAGTTTTGGACGAGCAGAAATGAAAAAGCAGTTTTCAGTAGTGATGCAATCACTGCAAGATACCTCAAAAAGGCACACAACAAGATGCCTCAAAAAGGCACAACTATTAAAAGTGCACTTTTAATTAAGAAAGTTTCTGTTCACCTTCTAGCTGGTCAAAAGTGGGGAAAAAAATGAGGAGGGGAAGGACAGAAATAATGACACACCTCACTTCTGGGTGTCCTTGACTCGTCCTCCTAGACTGGGGAAATTCCCTGCAGCAATGTGAGTAGAGAGTCAACAGCTTCACCAGATAGTTATCAACAGAAACTGGGACTATAAAAAGAGTAATTACGTCACCTCTAAGGATCAGTTGTAAATAAATTTGTCATTGCATATAAATATGGGAACACACGAAATGCGAGCTCAGCCACCTCTGTGAATGCAGTGGTTGGAAGAGCTAAAATGTTGTCCACATGCATCAGGTCTCAAATCCTCTTTGTGCCATGGGATGCCTTCCAGAGACATTGTGGACAGATGGGCTGGAATGTCTCCTGAGACTGTATTCAGGTATATTCCTGAGAGTAGATTCAAGTGCACAGCAGAGGAGCAGCTCCATGAAGGAAGACCTGCACTACCCTCTCCTCCAAATCTTTGGACCTTCACTTCTACCAGAGGTCATCCTGCGAGCTACAGAGGGCTGCCTCTCCTCTTTGAGTTCAACCCATCTCACCACAAATTTTTAAATTGTGCCACTGGCTGCAATAAGAGATGAGTTATTTCATGGAATCATAGAATGGTTTGGGTTGGAAGGGGCCTTAAAGTTCCAAAACCTGGCCATGGGCAGGGACATCTTCCACAATCCCAGGTTGCTGAGAGCCCACTCCAACCTCATCTTGAACACTTTCAGGGATCCAGGGACATCCACAGCTATTTTCTGGGCAACCTGTCCCAGTGCTTCACCAGGCAAGAACAGGGAAGAATTTCATTCTAATATCCCATCTTAAACTACTTGACTTCCCTTTGAAGGACAGTGGGTTTAGATTCCCTTTCCCCTTGTCCTATCACTGCATGCTCTTTCATAAAGTCTATTATTCAGTTGAGTAATTCAAGCCACAGAACAAGATCTGTAACAAAGAAGCCATTTCCACTTGAAGAAGAATAGAAATAACTGAGTTTCCAGATCTGTAAAGAAAGCGATATATCCTTTGATTTCTATGGGAATGTGTAATTTGCCACAGGGCAAGGAAAAGAGAAATCTACAGGCAATGTGTATTTATCAGATAAAAGTACACAGTGAGTAGCAGCAAACTGTGAACAACTGAATTATTGTACCTGTTGCTGTTTTAAAGGAAGATCTTGAGAAAGGTGTGGAGAAAAAGAATTTCTGTCCTGTGGTCAGAACCACCTGCAAAGAATTAAGAGGTAGTTACAGGTCAGGCATCTAGGGAAAAATGCTCTTTATATGTTTTGTGTGATCTCTTTATCACACATAGATTTCTTCTGCATGGCTCTGCAAATCCCTTTGTCAGCTAAAACCACACACTGAGAATTTACATAGATCTGTGGTTCAAAAGAATGTGATATATAGCGTGCAGTAATAAATCTACCCTGCCAAGACATGCAAGTCATTAAGATTTAAAACATGGCAAAAATTACAAAATACTTTAAGAAGTTTTAAACTTGATATACAAGTATCGTAACAACAGGGAAAAAACCCCACAAAAATCAACAAACTATCAAAGCCCAAAACTATTTACTGTTTGTCAGGAAAGAATGTGCGAACCTGTGCTATTTTTGGGACATGGTTTCAAACTACTTTGAACAGTTATTTATATGTCTTCTTCTGCTTGGTAGATGTTGGAGTCTGGAATTATGAGGAATATTTCTTTGCACGTTTGAGAAATTTTAGAACCTGTGACAAACAGTGTTTTTAACCTTTGTTCATGGAAAAAGGGCTTTTAAGCTCTGAAATGAAGCAGAATTTTTAAGAGTGTGTAATAAATAGTAGAATAGTGTGTAGTTTTATCACAGGGTGAGAATTTTAGATATATGGGGTTTTTAGGAGGGTAAGCAAGTGATGACAAGACGGAGGAAGCACGTGGCTTTTGGGTTTCTTCTTCATCTTCTTTGCCTCCATCTTCTGCTGTGAGGTGGCACATTATAGTTGGCTTAGAATAGAGTCTAACCTTCTAACATAGATAATAGTTATTGGAGTAGAATTATAATTACTGATTACGTAGAATGTAGTATAAATATCCACACCACCCTGAGGGTGGAAGCATTAGGCATTTGACATTAAGCTTTTTGCAATTTGTAGGGAGCATTTTAGTACTGAACATTGAGCTTTTAGCATTTTGCATTTTGTGCTTTGAAATGATAAGAAATAATAAACTATGAAGAGAAAAGCCTCACACGCCCTGTCCTTTCAAACTCTCTGGCTGGGAGAAAAAACTATTTACATTCTCAGGGAACAGAAGAAAAACAGCTGAATGGCAGAGACAAACAGAAAACAAAAAATTTTTTTTTTATTATTCTGAGAGGTAGATAAACAGAATAATTTGCCAGATTGCTGAAGAGTTCTCATTGCAGAATGAAACGCTGCACAGAGAAGGAAACACTTTCATTTCAGATCCTGAACAGCTTCCACCTTCTGCTGGGAAGGAAAATCCATCAATGCCAAATCATGTGACAAGGAAGTAATGTGACACAAGAACTTTGTCCACATGAAACTCAGTGCTGGCTCACCTTGGCTTGTGTTGTACAGCTGCCTCCCCCTGGTTTTGAGATCATGAAATCTGTGAAAGAACAGCAGGAAATTGACTTTGCAGTGTTACACAACAGGGCAGGAATTAAACATAAGAGATTAGTTTTAGAACTTAGAGTCATAGATCCATTCAATGGTTTGGGTTGGAAGGGAAGTTAAAGATTATCTATTTTTCTTTCTCCTTTCCATGGGCAGGGACAGTTTCCACTAGAAGTGGTTTCTGAGAGTCCCATTCAACCTGGTCTTGGACACTTCCAGGGATGGGGAATCCACAGCTCCTCTGGGCACCCTTTGCCAGGGCCCCCACCCTCACAGCATCCTCTCCCTGCCTTGGGTGTTCCCCTACCACTGGCACCAGCACATGGCAGAGTAATGGCAGGATGAGCAAAAACAAAAACCCAAACCCTGTTGGCAGGAGGGAAAACAGTTTCTCTGTGAAAAGGTAGAGGAAGGGTTGCCCTCTCTTTTCAGCAGGAGGTGCCACTGCTGCCAGCCCAGGGGTCAGGGACTGGATGGCTGATCCTCAGCCAGGGTAGCTCCAGAAGGAAGTTGTGTTTGGTCAGGTGTGACCTCAGAGGATGGTGTCTTAGCATCAGTTTGGGTAAATTATTTAGTTTTATCTGCCAGATTCCTGGTCTCAGCCAGTTCAAATCCCCCTGTGTATCTGTTCAAAACAGCTCTGCTTACAAGTGTACAGCTGTGAGGAGCTGCTTCTGGTGACTGCAGATCCTCTCCTAGCAAAGCAGAGGCCAAAGGCACCACTGTGGATTCCCAGGAGAGAGATCAGGAAACTGGGAAACAGGTACAGAACATTAACTCACCTGGTTGTGCTGAGTGAATTAGTCAAGGGTACGTTGGCAGGAAAATGCAACAAAATCTTCCATGAGATTTTACTTAGGGAGGTAAATAATGTAAGGTTGGTTTGAAAGGGCACCACAAAGCACTTTTTAACTCCAGCAGCTGTAATTGCAGATTTTATGTGTAGCTAGACAGAATACCTGAGTAAACCTGTGTCAGTACATGTGTAGAGTGTGGCTAAGGGATTCTGTCAGATGTAGGTTAGCAGGGTCCATCTGACTCCCTGAGGAAGTGCTAAAATAGGGGCAGATCTGCATGCATCTTTGTGGAGACTGGGAAAGAAAACAAACTCCAAGCAGGTGTCTTTAGAACACAGATACAGTTTGCTCAGATGACAGTGACAATATCTGTTCCTAAACAAACAAAAGCTGTATAATCACAGAAATTATTTAAGGCCTTGTTTCCTCCTTTATTCTATCTCCTGCCTCATCCATCATCTGTCAAATGCAGCAGGAATTTCAGCAAGAAGCTGCCATGAAGAATTACCTCAAATATCAGCGACTTGCACAAAGGGAGGCTGTATTTTCACTCAGAACTCCAATTTCAAAAAGCCCAGGCACCATCACATTAACTTCAAACTGCATCTCTTACTCCTAATTTTGAATTTCCTTGAAAAAGTTGAGGAAGTGCCTGCACAGGCCTGAGTGAAGACTGCTGTGAGGCAAATGTGTGTCACATCTTGCTCTCAGTGACAAGTGCCAGAGGCAGTCACAGCAACTGAATGGATCTGAGTGTCACTGGAGAATTCAAAGATGCACCACACCAAGATATGGCACAAATATCAGCTGCTCATATGGATGGGAAGACACTTCCATCTGTGGTTACAACAAAGGAAAGCAGTGAGTCAAGAGCATAGGCCACCCCAGGTGTTCCTTCCTTTGGTGGGTAAGGCTTTATCCCATGAAAATCCCAGTAGCAGTTTAAGAAGTTAAAATCCGGGGGAAGTGCTAGAAATAACAAACCTGGAAGATGCCAAACATGTATTTTCTCGGGGAGGCCACACAGCCTCCAGCCTGTATAGGGAGTACCAGAAGAGGTAAATAAGAACATGAGGAGTGTGTTATTTTTGGGAGTACTGTCTCACAAGAGAAGTGCAGGATACAGGACATCCAAGATACAGGACAAAGACAGTGTGGCCATCCTGGCATTCTGACTTTGGCTTTCTTAGAACTCAGGTGAGAGTTAGATGTCCTTTCAGGGAAGAGACTAAACTTCAAAAAGCCATGCTTCTCACAGATCTTTCAGAAGACAGAGGTTCTTTTCTCCTGTTCAAGAGTTTGATGTCACAGTCGTATCCAATCAAGTGAAAAGGAGAACAGATAGTCAAAAAAATGCAGACAGATAGTCAAATAAATGCCAAGAAACTCAGGAAATTGGCAGCACTATTTACCATCTCCTGTGACTCAGACAGCTGATTTTTATATGGGCTACAAAATGTAGTCTCAAACAATTTATCAGCTGAGAATCTTTCTGGGACAATAAAAACATGCCCAGAAGCAAATAGCATCATGTTCAGCTGTAATTCCTGATGTATTCCTTACGGACACTCACAAAGGTGGGGCTCCAGAGCTGCTCTGTAGAAATTAAACATTCAGTAAACATGACAGTCCAAATTCCATTTCCTCCATATTTTCACTTTTTTGGCTGAGTAACCCAGCGGACAACTTTGCTCACTGGGCAGGTATGATACAGAGCACAATTAAATGTGCTTGAATAATCCTGAGAACACTATTCATATGTAAGACTCAGTAATTAGCCTCTCAAGGTTGGCACGAGAACAAACACATGACTTTTCTGTCTCCATGTACCCATAGCAGCTGCATTTGTCCAAAATATTGCTGTGAATCCCTTCCTTCATCTTTTCAAATTGCCAGATGCCAAAGGCAGCTAATAAATGAGAGCATTGTTTGTGGCCAGCATTCCATATCAAAGCTCCAGACACTCTGAGAGGCAAAGCCAGGCATTTCCTGAGTGGATTTGCAGAGTTTCAGTATTATTAAGCATAAGCCATGATGAATCCACACTGTCAGTAGTGTTATTAGCTGCCAGCACATTCCCAAGGATGCAGTGATATTGTTTGCTGGATTAAATATACCTAAATGAAAATTCTACCCAAATGTCTCTGCCAGGAAGGCAGCCTCTTTCTTCTTGGAGTTCAGAGTCACCTTCACAGTCCTGGAGGGAGCAAGGTTCTGTGGGATGGATTTGGTTTCAGCCTGCTGAGAATGCAGCTCCTCATAACCTCCTGAACCATGTCTGATCTGTCCCCAAATACTGGTGGAAGTAACTCCATAATGCCACCATACCTGGAGGTCCCAAGCACTCCTCAATTCTTATATCAATTTTCTCCTTGGATTTTCCAAAAAACTTGATCCAGGTGAGAAAAAAGTCCCATGCAGCAATTTGCCAAATCTTCACTGCATCAGCAATAAAGTAACCAAAGCTTATTTTCTCTTCTCATTTTCCTTACGTTATGGTCCTCCTCAGAGTTACCTGAACCACTTAAAGAAAAGCAGCTGCCAAATGATTGTGTTCTATATGGGTTTAAACAGAAATACTGTGGAAGAGAAATGACACTTCCCTTTTGAAATTGATTACTACTCTAGTAAAGCAGGAAAAGAAGAAAACAACTATTTAAATACAGGTTTATTACTTCATCTGTTCCTACAAATACTTGTAATTTTCCAGAAGGTATTAAATATTTTCATATGTGAGAAAATTACCTAGAAAAAAAACACTTTTACTAACATTTCCTCTGTAAGGACAGGGAGAAGAAAAGGGGAAAAGGTGAGCTCAAATTGAATTCGTTGCTCTGTAAAATTGCAGTATTCCTAAATGTGCTTTCTCTAACACACACCTAAAAACACAAAAAGATAGTTGGATAAAACTAATATTTTTTCATTCCTAACAGTTATTATTGCACCAATTCCAGTTTCTAGGCAGAAACACTCATTTACTCAGATCATCCTAATTATTTTAGCCTTCATCATAGAGAGGATTTAACACCAGCTGATTTGAAGAGAATTTTGTGAGTGGATGTTTTGAGAGCCATTGCAAGTACTACACCAATGTTTTATTACTGAGACTTCCATACAGAATTTGAACTTCATTGCTCTGGTCTTTTCCTTGCCATCTCCAAATATTCTGGCTTTTTCTCGATCCTTCTACACTTGCACTGTGATTGTTTTTAGTGTGCAAATATTTGTGTTAGATCTCTGAAGCTCTTTCTTCTGCGGATTTCAGAGGAAAAATCACTGGGGAAAGGAGGGCTGGAGAGGCAGGGAAGAGAATTTTCTGTTTGTGGATCAGGGAAGCCATTAGGCGGCTCTCTGCTCTAGGCTTTTGACAAAGTCATAGCCAGCATCATGGTTTTAGATCAATTGCAGCCAAACTTTTTCAGTTCCTTTGTTTCCTTCCGCAGCCTGCAAGGAAACTTTCCAAACAGGCATTAAAAACCTGTCTTGTTTATATTTTAAAGGGTGAGGAAATTTTCCAGTATCTCAGCTTTTTCCCAGCCCCACTGGGACCAGAATTTGGCAGCACTATAATATGGGGGAAAGGAATGGTGATGAGAGTTTTGCATCTGGTGTCAGCAGTGTTGTGTTTTCAGTGAACAATGGGGACATTAGATGTGAACACCACTGACCTAAAGTGGTTCTTAGGAAACAATGTGAGAAGACAAAACTAAATCTTCATCTCTACATATTTTTCATCCATTGTTTTAATTAATTAATTAGAACCAGTGCTTCATTGAAAGAACAAAATATGGACAATGCCAAATTGGAAAGGGGGAAAAGCAGCAGAAGGATCTGAAAGCAATCTGTGAGGTTCTTGGACAAAATGAGGTTTATTTCCTAATCCAGGTGATAGTACAAAAAGAGAGGAAGCATTACTATACTTGTTGCTTACCAGAATAGATAAATAAATGTTGGGGGCTTTGTTTTTATTTATTTATTTCTATATTTATTTATCTACATTTATATTTTTAAATGGTAGAGATGTCAATACTGGCAGTAGCCTGGGCTTCAGTGATCATGCCCTGGTGGGTTTCACAAGCCTGAGGTGTACAGGCCAGGCAAAGAGTCAGAACACTGAATTTTAGAAGACCAAACTTTTAAGTTGTTTAATGAATCAGTGGATGGGACCCCCTGGACAACTTCCCTCAGGGATAAAGGAGCTGTGAAGAGTTGGCCACTCTTAAAGAACCGATTTATTCAAGCAAAGAACACTCAATTCTTTTGGAGCAGCTGTCAGAACTGTGCAAATTAAACACCTGGGGAGGCTGGTGTGACAGCAGTTTCAGGTTGAATCACCACATTGTTGCAATAAATGGACTGGGATTGTTGAACGCTCCTCTGGTTGTCTTTGCTGAAAAGGCTGAAACTAAAGTGTGTTTATCTTCTGTAAAGATGAAGAAAGAGACCCTTAGGAGGTACAGGTACATAGCTGGTGGTTACTGCAGTCCCCTGGGGTTTGGATAAGGTCCTGTGTCAAGTTTTCAGTGATTTCTGAATATTATAATGATACTGGAACAGTCCAGAAGCTGCCACATCCACCAAGTGCACATCTTTAATACCCTGTGACTAAATCACTTTGGGAAACATAACAGTACAGGAGTCAACAATAAGTTACAAGGCTGCTTTTATTAAGATACTATAATTCCTATAAACAGACTCAGTTACAAATCACAGTTTCTGCTGTGCATGCAAGGTACCAAATACAAGCTACTGGTTCACATTTCATCCTGAGGAGTAATGCTCAGCTTTTGAAAACAGCATAGCTCCACCAAAATCAACAGGCAGATCTCTCATCCTGTCACCTCCAAGAAGTTCAGGATTGTAAATACTAAAAACTAGAAAAATATTTATAGTAAAATAGCTGATCCTGTCACTGAGTGCAGAAGGCAAACATATCTCACATTTGACAGCAAACTGAGCAAAAGTTAAGAGACTTTTACATGACAAGAAGTAATGGTTATGGTGTTGTCCAAAGAAGTTGTGGACTCCCTTTCCCTGGAAGTGTCCAAGGCCAATCTGGATGGAGCACTGAGCATCCTGGGATAGGGGAAGGTGTCCCTGCTCCACGGGACTTGGAGCTAGATGGTCTTTAAGGTCCATTCCACCCAAACCATTCTATGATTCCATGTTCATCAGACTAAGACTGCAAAGATAATTTATAGTTTCACCACTTACAACTAAATGGATTTACTTTTTTTTTTAGGTCGGGATCTGGTAACTCTTATTTCCATAAGGGAAAGACAAGTCAAAGTGTTTTACTCCTTACAGAGTCACTTGAATCTAAAGCAGAATGCAAATGATTACTCTGAAATTTATTGATGTATTTAAAAGGTATATATAAAAGCTCTAAAATCATTTAGTACAACCTTTGTAAAATGTGGAAGTCTTCTACCCAGTAATCTTACTACCTAATAGAAACTGGACTAGGAGGATAGAAAAGCCACTTTCCTATGCTATTAGGTACCCAAAAAGCAGCACCTCATTGCTATGATTACTAGAAATATTCATGACTTCAAGCTAGGGACCAATTTCTAGTCAGAGTTATTTATAATGGTGTCCATTGGGCTTAAGGAGGAATTGGTTTGTTTATAAATTACTGAGTTAGAAGTGACCCAGGCACAGCAGATTATCACTGTCTAGGAGGAGTGACTCCAGCAAGGGCTGGTGGGACAAGTTACTGACATCTCTTCACCTCCCATCTTCCAACACACTCACTGAGATGGAAATTTGGGGCTGCAGAGAAGAGCAGCCCAGGAAAGAGCCCTGCAGGTGATGCTGACTGTGTAGAAGAGATTTTTGCTCCAGTTTATCCAGCTGAACAGTCTGTTGTGGTACCCAATGGGCCGTGTAAACTGAGCCTTTGTTGATGCACTGATGGTCTTGCAGCCAGGGAAAAATTCAGGTCAAATTTATAACTCTTCATTTGCAATTGGAGAGCTCTCACTTAGGTGGGCAGCACTCTGTGGCTTGACTGCACAATCATTAGGCTCTAATTAAGCAGAATACACAGGTACCAATTGATTTATCTGGAAAAACACGGGCTGCCAACAACAAAAATAGTTTTGCCTTTTTTTTTTTTTTTCCCACTGAATCCTTGTCAATTACAGAATCAATCAAATTTAAAAACTCATGCTGAAGAACACCCTGAGTAGGTTCCAAATCCACAGTGGATTTTCCTTACTTGGTGGGAAATCAAATTTTTGTTCCCCAGCTTCTGTATACTTAAGGCATTGCACAATTAGGTCTTCAATGCTGCTGCAGCTCAAAGTTTCAACCTCACCCTGAGTAAACAGCGAATTACAAACTGAAAAAGGGATCTCTCTGAGGGTTTGCTAATTTACTTCCTTGAATATCAATTGAAACATGCAGCTTGTCAATATTAATGGCACAAGTGATGCTAAGATGAGCACACAGTGATATGTCACAGTGAGAGAACCAGATCCTGGATCTTGAAGAGAGAGCCAGATGCCTTTGTTTTTTTCCCTTCTATTTTATCAATGGAAAAACTGCCAAAATTCACTTTAACCTGGAGCTGTTGTCACAAAGAGTTCTTAGGACGCCAGGGAAGAAGCAGATAGCTAAGAAAAAAAGAGGTGAAAGGGAGAAAGGGGGTATGGAAGCTTTTTATATATTACATTAATTTGAAAGAGTCAGTGTAGTATAGAGCAAGAAAAGCCAAATGTTGAGTGAAGACAAACTTCAGTTCTTCATGTGATATGATCCCACTAGAAAAAATATATAAACCAAATTAATCAGGATTGAGACAGGTAATCAGCTCCCTTCCAAAGCCAAGAAGAAAAGAGCTGAGTAGTTCCAGCTGCAAAAAGGAGCCATTAACTGAGACTCCACCATGATGTAGAAGTGTTATGAGCTTGTCAATATCCTTAGTGCCACAACCTCTTTGCACAACTCCAGAATTCCCCTTACTACAAGGTATTACTCAGGTGAGCAGGATGATGAATGCAAGGGAAGCCATTCTTGCTCTGTGGAGACACTCAGAGATTTCATGTGTAGGTTTTAATCCAGTGAACCTCGATATGCCCTTTATGCTGGGTTATGGCTCCCTGGTGGGATTTTTATCCCTGATGGAACCACAGCTGTTGAAGTTGTACCAAGGAGTCCTGGTACCTTCCCTTGGAAGTCCTGACACATCCAGCCCTTGGGAAGCCACCAGAGCATCACCCTCACCTGCAGCAATCTCCCAGGAGCTGCCCAGAGATGGATAAGAGGGTGGCCTGTGGGATGAGAGACAGGGAAATACAGCTAGATGTGATGTGACCACTCAAGACTTGCAAGCAGGAAGCTGGGACAGTGTTCCCTGGGACAGTGTTCCCTGCCCTTTGCCTGTGGAGTATATTGACCATTACTGTGCCCAGTGAACTGAAATGGATTATCTGCAAATGCCATTGGGATGTGTCCAGTGCATTTACTGGGGCCGTGGCATGGTCCTGTGGGAGGCCAGCACCAGGGAAGGGTTACTGACTGACTCTGACAATAATGGCAAATAAACCTGTTTCCAGGAACAGAATTTGATCCACAGCAAACATCCTTGAGCTATGAAGTGGCGTTAGGCGTTAGGTGTTGCTTCTCAGCCTGTAAACCTTCTCACTTCTCTCTCTTCCTCTTAAAGAGACAAGCATGCAAATGGTGCTGAGCTGCTAGAACAGACTAATTTCACAGAAAAAGTGCTGAATCCTGTGGTGTCCTGAAAAAGTGTAAAATCCCCAAGCTTCAGAGGCAGATCATGTGGCAGTGGTTAAGTCTCCTCAGAGCTGTGTTTTCAGACTCTCTGCGGGCACATGTAAGCACTGCCTATGCATCTCAATATTTCAAGCTCTTTACGTTTACTATCCCACTACTTTCTCAAAAAGAATCTAAAAAAAAAATAACAATTAAAACTAAGCTTCTGCAGAAAGGCATAACTTCTGAGGAAAATTTATAAAGAGAGTGGTAAAGTTTCCTTTATTATATCAGTGACTGGTTTAAAACCCAAAAATTATATGACTTTTTTGTGGAAATGCTTATTGATGTTTTCTAAGGTGATGTGCCATTTACTCTGACTGAGATCAAAGCCATGAAAGAAGATGAAGGACACAATCTTCCTCCTCTTGTAGTTTGCATTTGAAAACAGGGAAGAACAGTAGGAATTTCTTACTTATATGGCCTTTACCCACAGCAAAAAGGACAGCAGGTTCAAATATTCTCATATGGTCATCTACAAGTATTTGATCATTTCAGGAGGAGATAGACAGCTAAAAAATGCAACTGATCACAATTCAGGGCTTACAAGTGGTAACCTGTGAATCACTAATCATAGAACACTTGGTAGCTGAAGTTGTCAGACTTGATCCTGAGGTTGCATCTTCCTATCTTTTGCTGGTACTGGAAAATGAGAAGGGTCACAACTCCCAGCACAATACCAAACACAGGAAGGGCTATGAGGATGATGTATCCAATTCCCAATCCAGCCTTCTTCTTTCTCTTTACATCAGATGCTAAAAAAAAAAATTACAAAAAATCAAGAGGTGAAAGAAAAAAACTAAATCTTTTACTGGGGAGAGAAACAAGCCCTGCCTATTAACTAGCCAACATACCAGTACAGAACTGTGCTACAGAAGTGTATCAGCCTTCTGGGGAGAGTCATTCTCATGGAAAGGGTGTGAGGACAGACCATGTTCTCTTTTTACATACCAGTGTAGAGACCCTGCAGACATGAGTGTGATTTTCAGCTGAAGTAAGAGTTAAAGAATTAGTACTGGTGATTTTTCAAAATGCTGCCTTACTTCCAGAAGTACTTTAGAGGTGAAGCATTCCCCTATCTTAATCCTGCCTCCGTTCATCTATGATTATAAAAATGACTTGGTTTGCTTTTATCATATATGTAAATGTTCTTCAAACACAGAGTATTTGAGGAAGGATTCTCTGTGTGTGCTGGGTCTCTAAGCTCCCAGCTGAGCCAGCAAAGGTGTGGCTGGGCTGGTCAGTGGAGTGACACTGGCTCAGTCACCATGGGCTCAATGCTGCATCTGAGCAGTCATTTAGAGCCAGCTGGGCAGCTCAAGGTTGCCTGCAATGTCTGCACAAGCCTGGCAGACAGGGCACAGGACCTGCAGGAGACCTGCACCCAGACTCAGAGGGGAAGGAAAGAATGAACACCTAATGCTCCAGTGTGGGCAAGAGTCAAATCCCACATTGCCAACTGCCTCCCAAGGCACCACAGATCACAGACAGAAAGTGTTCTCCTGGTTCCTTTTTAACCACTTCCATATATTTGTCCAAATCTGCAAGCAGAAACCCCTCTCCATTATTATTCCTCTTTTCATGTTTGTACAAGTTCTTATAATTCCTTCCTTTGCAGGAAGGAAGTTCTTGTGATTCCTTGCTTCAATGCACCTACAAAAACATACATTTGTTTGCTCACATTTTCAGGACTGCACTTGTTTTGCCAGGCACTTGTGTGCCACCTGAGGTACACAGAAAATAAATACCACTGCACACATGCCTGCAATTAGAGACAAGATTTTTAGCCAAAGGGCATTGCTGGCAGCCACAGAGCTCAGTAAGAGCTGTGTTTAAGCTACGGAACACCCAGGGCACATTCCAAGACAGGCCAAAGCAGTGCTGTGTAATATATTTAGTCTCATTTTTGAATTTCAGCGTAAAACAAAGGAATAAAGTAGAACACGTACAGTGGAAATGGCAGCCTGTAGCCAGACACAGAGCATGCCCTCTCTGAGGATAAGGAACAGTGGCCTTTGCAATAACATGTGACCAAGTGTTGGCAGAGCAGGTAAAGTTTTTCATGTTTCACTGCAGCACTTGTTATTACCTGACATCATAATTCATGCTATCCCCTTCCACACAGAGATGTAGCTCACTTACAACGTGGTGTGATTATGCAAACTGGAAATAAGAGACAGCATCCAAAAGTGCCACCTTTGCCTAGAAATCAATTTAGCACAACCCAAAGAAAGCTCCCCTCACCAGAGGCCCTTTTGGGAAATGGTCATTTTTCAAAATTAGAACTGAATCAGGATCTCCAGCAAAAATGGGACTGAGAGCTACTTGTTGTAAGAGCTAAACAAAGCAAGCTGCATTAATTGCCCTTTTTTTTTTTTTAGAGAACTAATTCAGAAATGAGCACTGAGGGCCTATTTGAAAAGACTGTGTAATTGAAGAAAAATATATTCTTCTAAGCCAGAGTCAGTTCCTAGGTCCAAAAGAACATTATGAACTGTCTATTCATGGTAGCCACCAGTTAAGGCTCTGATATTGCTGAGCCAAAACTCTCAATGAGTGTTTTACATTAAGAAGTTATTTGGACGTGGCCAAATGACTGAAAACATGAGAGACCACAGGTGCCCTTGAAAGCATCACTCAGGTTAAATGCAGAAAAAGCAGGTGCATAACAAATTAGATCTTGCTCGTCCCTAGTGCTGGTGTTTGCCCTCAATTAACTTGTGCTGCACCAAATTAATCAAGGGTGCTGTGCATCAGCTGTGCTCTGCCACTTCCCCTCACCGTGGCAATGGAGTCAGTAGCAGGGAGCCAAAGGAAACACAACAATAAAATCTCTTACATCCTCTGATTTGGACTTCAAAGGCCAAAATAATTGCAGACTAACAGCAGCGTAAACACTTGGAAAACCAACTGCAATCTGAAAGATCAACTCCGCTTTCACAATTTACAATTGAAATAATGGTTTGATTTTGTGGTTGTTGCACTTGTTACCCTGTGCAAACAGCCACACAAAAGCACTTTATTTTCCTTTCTACATTCCCTTGACAACCTGACAATCCCTGCTCCGAGGAGGGCATGTGCTTCTCCACATTGCCACGTGCCTCCAGCAGGAAAGCCTGTTCCCAAGGAATATAGAGGGGCACAAAAACCCTGCATGTCACAGGCCTTCAGGTTCCTTTGCCAGTACAAAATAATCTTGGCATGATAATCTGCTCACAACTCACCAGCTGATTTACACAGGGGTCCCCAGGATGTTCTGTGCAGGGCGATGGTTTCTCCAGCCTTCAGCAGCCGAGCCCTTGCATGGCATCTCTGCAACAATCAATTCAAGCTCCAACAAGTCATGTGGCTTACTAATTCAAAATACAAAGACTTCTGATGAGCCTGTGAAGGCCCAGTGCTACTCTCACCATCGGGCTTTTGTTTCTTAATGCTATGCTCTGTTAAACTGAAATTAGCCCCAAAAAGAAGTCCAAAAGAAATGGCATCAGGGAAAAACCAGTATAAAATCTGTCATTAGCCACACTGGAACACACTGCTGTGAGCAGACATTTCACACAGACAACCTTTTCATTAACTTTCTGTTTGTTTTAGAGAAACCTTATGAGAGAATAAATTTATCACCAATGCCAGGGTTTTGCAAGCACTTTTGTTTGGATGTTTCTGCTGCCCATGGCAGGCACAGCAGATACTGCAGCCAGCACCAGCCACAGCAGCAGCAGCTTTCAGACCCTGCCAAGTCATTCTGAAGCTACCCACAACTTCAGTGACATGTGAACCACTAATCTGAGAACTACAAGGCTGAAATCCCTGTCCTGTGGGATGCTGGGGATCAGCTGCTTTAGCTCTGTGTGAGCAGCACTTGCTCAGACATCTTCTGTGCACTTGCTTTGGTTTGCTGCCTTTTTGGTTTATGTCTCAGCCTAAAGGTCCCTGATGGGAACCAGAAACTACTGGTGTTACTTAAAGGGTACTGTGGCTCTCCTGGAAGGGCACAAAAAAAACCCCCAGAGAAATGGCAGCATCATACCCTGACCAGCAAAATCAGCAGGGTGTCTTACCAGCTTGTTTACACCAGAATGTCTCACCAGTGTTACCTGTTTTGCTTCACTGGAAAACCTCTACAATCCACTGCCAGCAACAGTGTCTTCAGCTGGGTCAGCCCCCAGAAAAATACCCATGTGGTCATTTATGTCTTTGGTCTGCTCTCAAATAGCTTTCCCAGGTAGGTGGGTCTATTAGAGAACACATTTATGTAGTTGCTCCATGATGGCAATGAATTTTTGGTTCCACATGGCCATGGAGCAGCCCCATTCCACCAAACATCTGCATGGTGGTGGCACATCACTCCTCTTCCCATTCAAAGCCAGTTTTCTTACTCATTTCTTACTACTATTCTCTTCAGCTAGTCCATTTTTTTCCAACTCTAAGCTTTAGAGCTCCTTACTCTCTTCTACAGAGAAAGCAAGGAATAAATAGACTGAGTAAGAAGAAATAATACAAGATATAAGTATCAAGGTGTGGATGAAGAGCTGAGCTAAACTTGCCCTAAAGCAAGTCACTATTGCCCAGAGGAGCAGATCAGAGGGGCAGATCCCAGACCCAGGGCACTTTCCCAGCCATCTTACATTATTTACAAATATCCTCTGTCCTTGCTCATCTTCCTTGATCTTTGTACCTTCTGCATCTCCTCCTCCCTTCTTTGTAAAAGCCATTGCTCACCCTGTGTAGATTTGCCTGGTACTTGTCTTCCCCACATCACAATTTAGCCTCAGTTGAAGATACTGAATTCACTGACTTCTCATGGGGATAAATTTTGCATAGGAGAAAGAACAATGCATCCTATATATATTTATATTAAAAAACAGAGCCGTCCTACCATTGTCAGCCACATTTCCTGTCCCTACGTTTTTTCCGGGTTTGGGGGTTTTTTTATCAGGAGGAAGCCTTATACTTCGAGAAAGGAAACAAGCATCTTCTGGTAGCCTTTTAAAATCCTTTAGGAAGAGATCATTTGCTTTATAATGGGTTTAAACTGTGTTATTTAGAGCTAGAGGAAAGTGTTAAACAATGGGGGAACACCAAACTGCTAATGAAAACATCCTTGGTAGAAAAAGAGACAGGAAGGTTGGCAGAAGAAGAGGAGAATTCCCAAGTGTCTGCTAGTAAGAAAAAATAAAAGCCATCAGTTAAGCATTTTTTTTCTTATTGCTACAGTAGCAACACATTTTTAGATAAAGCTTTGTATCGCTTATTTACAAGTTAAAAGAAACAATGCAATGCTTTGTAGCACAGACAATTAAAAAGTGCAGTTCTTATCAGAACATGGCTTGGTTTATTGCTTTAAAAAGCAATCAGGTTTTAAAAAGTCATAATAAACTCTATTAAAGTCACAGCCCTAAAACCTTAATGACACTGAGCTTCCTTTCCTGGCACCTAAACTATCAGTTGAAGAAGCAAATCTGTAGGGGATAAGAAAAAAAGCACAGAAAAATATATAAATTGACTCAGGCATTCTTCTGATACTGCTGCTCTGGGAGTTGCTATTTGATGACACATCCATCTGAGCTGATACTTTTCTAGCCAGCCTAATTTCACTGCTTTTCAGTCATCCTTAAAATGAGTGAAAGTTCCAGTTCTCAGGTTCCCCAACTCTGTGCAAGCTCCATGCTTTTTTTCTAGGAGGATGAGCAACAGGAAGAAAAGCTGACACTTCCATATGGTTGTAGTGTTTCCCCACTCCTCTCTGCTCTAAGCAGAGAACAAAGGAAACCTCAAGAGTTATTTTAAATCTTGTTTGGAAACATTACTCCTTCCATTCCACTGCAGGATTCCATATGGCACTGAGAAGAATATATTTTGGGGGAGAAAATAGCATATCAGAGCAAAACACTTACGGTCCTGCAGGTGCTTCCTGGTGACTCCATACAAATACGAATTCTGCAGTGTAGGTAAACCACAGAGTTGTTGACAAAGGAAAAAATTTTCATCTTAATCTGAGCTTTGCTTGAATTCCCATTTTCCAGCAGCGTGGTGTAAGTATTTGGGATGGGACAGCTGAAAAGGGAGAGAAAAACCACACAGAGCAGCTAAGGCTAGGGAAGGCAGGTTTTGGTTATAGCACAGAACTTGGATTTTCAGGCTTTTCTTCCTTTAGGAAGTCACAACCAGACCCTTCATGAAGCAGCTCTGGCAGTGCAGTGGTGCATAAGGGGGTGTTTGCTGCTGTATTCTCACAGTAACCAAGTGGAACAGGAGATGTGAGAAGTGGTTGGAGAGTTAGAGAAGGGAAAGAGTAACAGAAAGAAGGATTTAAACTTGGCTTCACCAAACACAAATTGAAAAAAACGATCAAATTTAAAGGACTAGATTTTGTTACTGAGCAAAATGATTATCCTGTATTTTAAGGGGACAGGTGAGCCCAAGGAACATGATATTGGGTTGAGATCAGGGATCCAGACAGGAACAAACCTCCTCTTTCACCAGAGGCTGCTTTAATAACATATGTGAGGAATTAAATAACCTATTTCTTTGCTGACAAGAGGCACATAAGCTCTTGATGAAGCTGAAACCACAGAGGAAGCTCTGAACCACAGTGAGAAGGAGATAAAGCACCCACTTCTCAAAAGCTCTTTCACTACTAACTGCCAAAATCACCTTCAAGTGATTTCTTCAGGTTAAAAGCACAATTCCCTCACAAAACTGTAAGACAATCAAACTCAAAAAAATTTCCACATGACCCTTTGAAATCCCTTTTCATATCTGCCTTACCAGTTCAAAGAAGGTGTAACCAGGCCAAATAGAAAGGGACAGTGCATGTGAATGATGAGAACACCCATAAAAGGCATTTAAAATACAACATATTATTAGTACCACTGTAAGACCTAAGGTATAGCTCATGGTATTTGCAAATGGCATTGCTGTACCTGTTGCTGATAAAAACAAATGACAGGGGATCCACTGAATTATTGGTTGGAGTGGCCCAGCAGTCAGTGAGAACCACCTTGAGCTTGCTGTCTGCCCTCTGCATCCCCACTTCGATCAGCACATCCTCACTGGCAGAGACACTGAAATTTTGGGGGATGGGGGAGTTTCCAATGAACAACTGCATCTCTGTTCTGAAGTGTCCAGATCCACGCAAATCCTCAAAGATGGTGTAAAGTCTGAAAAATCAATTATCCTTTCAAGACCACAAATTGGACTGTAAGTTTCTGCAAGTCTTAAATCAGTGCCTGTTTCCTCACATGTTTAAACAGTGCAGGGTTGTCTGAAGTCCAGGATGGCAGGACACTGTTCAAAAGGAAAGGTAAAAATGTGTCGAGTTTTCAGCTGGGAAGGTAGAGAGCATGGAAGCACAAGTGGGAAAATTCAAAGGGTGGTCTCAGCAATTTTCAAACAGGGCAGAGAGAAATACCAGCAAGAGCAGAAGGGGAACAAGACCATAAGGTCTCTGAAAGCTCAAAATTAAGACAGTAAAAGCTTAGTGCAGAAGAGAAAAGCAAAAAAAAAACCAAAATGAGACAGGGAAAATCTGAACAGAAAGTGAAAGGCATGAGAAAATTATACAATTCAAAGAAAAGGGGCCTGACAAAGACTTTGCTGGGGAATAGGAAGGAAAATACAAACTCTGGTCAGAGCTAGGAAACAGAAACTGGGTTTGGTGCCAATAGTTTAAGTACGATGATAGACAAGAGAGGAGGTGCTCCTGTATGAAGGAAGGACATTCCTCATGAGAAAAAGGCTTGTGCCGTCACATTTTCTGTCAGCACAGCCTTGATTTTCTGTGAAGTGAGGCTCTGATTCAATCTTAGTTGAAGGTGGGGCCTTCCAAAACAAAAAAACTATTTGTATGATGTATCTTCTGGGTTTTCAAATTGACCAAATAAGGATTGTGGGGGGTTAAAAACTGCCATTCTCAGGAGCCACATAGCAATCTGCAGGCCTACATTTTTCCACAGGTGGAAAAACACACAATTGACATATTCCAAAAGCAGGAAAATGCTGTTATTGTTACAAGGGATTTCCCAGGAAGGCAATGAGGATACAGGAATTCTGACTCCTGATCCAGCAGTTCCCAAAGGTTTATTTTCCTCTGTGGTTTAGCCAGGTAAAGGCCAAGCTTGTTGGATCTACTGGCACATTAATTGGAGTAGGAGAGAAGCACACAGCAGGGATCTCCTTGATGCCTTGGCCTGGCTACCTAGAACAGAGTCTAGACAGAGTTAGAGAATAAAGTAGGTATTTATTAAAGGCCTTTAACAGACTTGGGCAGTGCAGGAGCCTGGCAGAGGTTATAGCCAAGATGGACAATGGTAATGAGTTTTTTGGGCAAATATAAGTTTGGTCTATTTGCATATCAGAGGTTAATTGTGCAATTACAGCTTCAGGTAATGAAGTCACATTCCCCTGGTTTGCTTCCCCCCAATTTATTTTTGTTTGTACTTTTCAGGCCTGAGGCTGTAATGATGTTCTTGGTTCCCAGGCCTGGAAGGATTGTTTTGTCAGACCAAACTGTGAAGAGAGCTTACTAACACTCTGTATGGAATTCAGGGTTATACACTAATGCAGTACAGGATCTGAAAAATATAAAAGCTAAAAGTTAAGGCATAATTCTGAGCACAGGACTCCCAGGATGGCAGACTGCTCCCAGAGCTGTCACTGGATACTGTTACAGCCCCTGAGGATTTTCCCAAAGCAGCAGCACTCAGCCAGACAGCAGCATTTCAGAGTGGAGAGAGTTGTTCCTCACCCTTCTGCAGTGTACCCAGAGGAAGTCAAGACATCATTTTGAAATACACAGTGGATGGGACTGGCAACATTCAAGTGGTGGATTATTCCCTGAGCAGAAATATCAGTCCGAAGGGTGGTTTTCACCACGGTCGTAGTCATGTTCTGCAGCACAAAAAGGAGAAAACACATCAGTATTTCCAGGGTTGTACCAGAGCTTTTCAGGTGATTGAGTGTTCCCCATTCTCCTGACAGCAAAAATCAAACAGATTATACCTCCAGTATCTTTATTGCTGTACAGGGAGGCAAAGAAAATAGACCAGTCTTGCTCCTTTTCTTTTTTTGTCATATCATAGCATCATCAAATCACCAAATAGCTTTGGCTGGAAGGGATCTTAAAAATCATTAAGTTCCAAACCCCCTGCCATGGGCAAGGACACCTTCCACTTGACCAGGTTGGCCAGAGCCCCCATCTAACATGGTCTGGAACACTTCCAGGGATGGGGCAATGATCATTCCTTAGCAATGGTTACTGCCCCAGAAGGGAGTTTCTGTACTTTGGCATGGTCTGAACATAGGCATTGGTTTGGGATCCAAAAAGAGCTATCACTCTTTGTCCCCACTAATGGTAGCTATTGAAGTATTTGTCAGAGTGAGATGATGAAATTACTTTTAAGAAAAGACAGCTGCAAAGGGAACCCAGAAGAGGTATGGGAGTCTCTCACTTTGGAGAGGCCCTTGAGTTTTGCTGTCTGACCTCAAAGATTCCCCTTCTCTTTGGTGCTTCTCATCACACTCAGGGAGGAAACTTTCCATCACAGGAAGGGGATTTCTTTCTCCAAAAGAAGTTCAGCAACAAATAGACTGTACACCTAGCTAAGGATCTGCCACTGCTTCTCCCCTCCTGAAAGAGAAATAAAGTGCTCCAGAGGTTGTTGTCATTCCCTTGATCAGAGGACTTACGGTCTCAACTTGGGTGCCACAGTCACTCCAGCCTGCCTGCAGCACAACGTGGGTGCCATTGCTGGTGCTCACGTTACAGCCAGGCTCCCCCAGGAACAGGGAACTCTCTGGGATAGATTCCTGCTGCAAGAATCCCTTCTGGATGGCAAGGATGATCCTCTCAGTTTCACAAAACACACTCACTGCATCTTTAATGGAAACCTCTTGGGCGGGTTTGACAAGGGGGGCTGGAGATGCTCGAGGAGAAACATCAGGAGTTGCTGTGGGATCCATGGTGAGAGGAGTCAGCACTGAGCTGGAGAACATGGTGTCCTCCAGAGCTTTGTGCTCAGCAGGAGAGAAGTCCAGTGAAGCAGGGGAGGAAACATGAGCTGAAGTTTGCAAAGATGTCACAGGTAAAACTGTGCTGTGCACAGGTTTCTTATCCATCACTGTTGCCTTCTGGCTGAAGGGAAGTGCTGAAGGGTGCCAAAAATAAAGGTACTGTTGTAATTTACATGTTCAGATTGGTCTCATCAGGCAAAAGCAAATTCTTGGGAGGAAACTCTCAGTTACTGGCAGGAAACCAGCTTCTTTTGTTCTTTTAACCTGCTCTACTTCCTGCCAAAGCTGGAGCTTTTTTAAGAAAGGAGCCCATGAGACACATAAAGTGTCCATCAGTAAAGCTGAAGTGCTTTATTTCCTTGTAACTGCAATAATTAGTGTGTAACATATGTACACACAGCTTTTGGAAGATCAATGCTTGCACAATATCCTCCACTGGAAGTTGCTCAACATGTGCTTGTATGTTTTAGCATGTAGCTGGAGGAGACTGCCCAGTTCTGGTTGGGGGAATAAACAGGAGTTTGATAAAAAACCAGACCTCACTTGTGACCAGTTACTACCCAAAAGATGGGACCTGGAGTGCTTTGGAAAACTCATTTTGAGGGATGTGACAGCCCCATATTGCACGTATGTCCTGAGAGAGATGAATAAATGGGTCAGTGGCAATCTGTAATGGGTACAGGAAGAAAAAAGAGGGGGAAAAGGGAAGCACAGGTTCAGATCAATGTGTGTGGTAAACACTCAACATCCAGCACAGGTCTGGGGTTACACCCTGAGTATTCACCCACCACAGGCTGAGAGAGAATCAAGATAAAAAACTCCATCTGCAGGGAAGTACAAACAATGTGTCTCATCACACAAAACTTCTCTTAAATAATTTTAGCAAAAATACCACCTATTTCTCAAGCAATATATAAAATCTGTACACATATATAAATCCTTATGGAACTGCCCAGCTTTCAGAAATTCCCCAAATAAAAAAGCCACTGATTAGCACAATAGAGGGAGGAAAATAAAAGCTGGAGTTCTTCCAGAGCTGGATTTCCCAAAAGCTTATCACATTAATATCTTAGTTAAAACCGAAAAAAAAGTTGATACCAATTGACAAATCATTGTGACTTCAGTAAAAAATGTTCCTTATCATTGTGGTTACAAAACCAAATATAAATTACTGAAGAAGCCTGAGAGAATTTAGGAAATTAAAGACCCATCATACATCAGCTGACAAATGACCTGAGGAAAGAGAGAATCCAGATCAATCAGCTCATACAAAAATGTAGTTTTAACACCAGCATTTCTTCCCTGCTGCCATACAGAGGTCAAGCCACCTATCAAGTACTTTCTGTTACTTTCTCTATTACCTCTTCTGTCCCCTCTGCTACTTCTAGTGAAAATCACTGAGAATCTTGACAATCCTGTCTAATTTTTGTGGCCTATATGAGAAACAGAACTGTTAAAAATACCTTACAGCATTAAATATTAATACAGTACATTCCCACTGCTAAAGTGATCAACTGCCCAAATGGCTGCTTCTAATCCTCAGGGGCTTCCTCAGTTTTTCCCCCATTTCACAGTTCTGAGGAGATGCTGAGTAAATGCCCAGCATGAGTGAAGCAGAAGGCTTGTGTGACTCTCCAGGTTGCAGTCTACTTGCTGTCCTAATTTTTACCTGGCCAAAAATTTCATTTTTGAGAGGAAAAAAACCATGCTTTTACTTCTCTTTCTCTTTCCAAAGTCTAAAAAACTGGAGCAAACCAGTCCATAGGTGGGACTCAGAAAGCAGCACCAGCCACCTGCTCTGTGGGGACCTGTCCCTGAAAAAACCCTTTTGTTTTAGCCCAGGTATGAGGGGGGCAGCCATCCTACAAAGCACTACCACAAGATAATTGTGATCCTACTAATTTCCAGGATATGTGTCTTTCCAGATTTATAGCTGTGAATGTAACAGCCAAAAAGAAAAAATTATAGAGCAGAGCATAAATACGTTTCTGAAGTAATTTTGCATGAGATTCTAATTGACAGAGTCTTTGGACAAATGGATTGTGTCAGGGATACAATATTTGGTATTTTTTTTCATAGGTGACTTTTGAATGAGAATTCAGCTGCTCTTAGTCAGGAGATCAATGTTTTTTTGTTACTTCAATTACATATAAAAGAAAAGAAGTTGTACAATCAGCCATCATGCTGGGCTTGGCAAAGTGTGGGCTTTCACTTAAGCTCCAGACCCACAGGTGTGTGAGGAAAACTAATCCCAATGAAGAAGAAATCACATGTTCATTTATTTCTTGGGATTTCTATTTAGTGGAAAAATTATCAATGAAAAGCAGAGGGTAATGTGTTTTTAAATTATTTTTTAAAGTGCTGGTTATGGCTGTGTTCAGGGACTCATTTCCACTGGTAGCTTATAAACCCCTCAATCCATGACCTCCAACATCTCCTCACCTTTTTCTCTGTAAAAGTGATTCTAAATATTGTCAAAACAACAGTTGGTTTTGTCCTTTTGGATCAGTGGTACCTCACTTCCTATGTCATCCGTGGGTGTTCTCTGAAGAGCTTACTGGATGGATAAGCAGGACCATTATAAGGAGAGAGAAAGGCTTTTCACCCATGTGTTTTACAGATATTTTTACCTCAGAAGACACAGATTAATAACAGCTTTTATCATCTGTCTGGTTCTGAAGAACTACTGGGGCACAAGCTGCTCCTCACCATGTATGGAGAGGCTGCTCCTGTCGATGGTGAAGTAGGAGCTGTGTTCCAAGGCCTCACAAAAAGTGGTGATGACATGGTGGACATCCACTTCTTCTGCAAGCAGCAAATTGAAACTTACCACTGTGCTCCCATTAGTAACACCTGTTATCAGCAATTTAATCAGACCAGCATCCATCTGCTGGAGCACCTCGAGGGGCAAAGATTTCTGCACCTGGAATAAAAACAAAATGTATGTGGGGATGGGCAGATGGAGCAATTACATTTCAGGCTGTGTACACTGCTCAGAAATGAGTGTTGTGCTTCCTGCTCTGGAGGGAAGCAGCAGAAAATGACCTTTTGCTTTGTAACATTTTCATTCCAGAGCAGCTGAAGGATGTGGTGCATATTTAACCATGAATATTAAACAAGCCAAGCGATTAAGATACCTCATCTGTCATTTGGCACAAGACCTTGCCTCTGGTAAATAAAGGGAGGGAGGAGACTGCAGGGAAGCTCTCTCAAAATGCCTCTGGGGACAGAGGCAATCCAATACAAGGAATTGCTGGTGGAAGTGAAGGTGCTCCTGACAATCCACACTGCCTCAGAGGGCTCTCTCAGTCCAGGAACATTACAATTTAGAGCAGGTGATCTTCAAGCTTTGCTTCACAGCTGATTTCTCATCAGAGCCAAGCAAAACACGACTCTTTCTGAATACCCAGACCAGGGTATTAAGGGACCGGGTAGGGGCTACGCTGTGGCCACCTCCAATTGCTTCTTCCTCTCCTTGATTTCTGCAGGAAATATCTGCAGCAGGAAGGCTGGATTTCAGCCATGAGTTTAAAGCACAGTTTCATTCATATGTAATGCTGGGGGATGCCAGCAGTGATTCCCACCAGGAAGAGCCCAGGGAAAAGGCAAACGCTGGGAGCCACCAGGAGAAGCAGCCTCGCTTTCCTTGCACCCATGCACAGAGCTGGTGCATTTACTGCTGGGTTCTCCGAGTTCTTGCACAGCCCTGTGCCCTGCCTGCTGCATTTCCCAGCCCTGACTTCCCCACTGTCTGTTATCCTGCAGACGGTCCCAGGATCTGCAGGTGTCCTGCTGCCCTTTCCTGAGACACCAGAGCTGATGTGTCCCTCGTGCTGGGTGCCAAGGCAACGTGACACAGAGCAAACCCCCTGTGTGTCCCTGGAAACAGCTCCCATGTGCCTGCAAGTGCCACACAGCAAACCCTGGACTGACCCACGGAGCTTGCAGGCAGAGCAGGGAGGATGGAGACAGCTGGCTCCCTTCTAAAAACCTAGGCAGAACAGAAACTGTCCTTGTCAGACCCAAAATATTCCATTTCACCAAGACAGGGACTCCTGGGCTCCTCCTACTCTCTCTTTCTGCTGTTTCACAAGCAGGTACTGGAAAGTTGGAGGTCAGACTTATGTTTTCAGCTTTCATAATTTTTGTTAGAACTTCTCAACATTAAACATGAACACCTGTGATGTCCTCTTATCCCATACTGATTTCATCCTCTTTCCCTGTCTGAAAATTTTGTTTCATCAGTTCTTCTTTTTCACAGAATTACAGAATCATTGAGGTTGGAAAAGACCTCCAAGATCATCAAGTCCAACCTGTGAGCAATCCACACCTTGTCACCAGCCCAAAGCATTGAGTGCTACCTCCAGGCCTTCTTTGGACAACTCTAGGAAGTTGGACGGGGACTCCAAACACCTCCCTCAGCCCCTTCTAAGGCCTGGCCACCCTTTCCATGAAGAAATTCTTCCTGATGTCCAACCTGAACCTCCCCTGGAGCAGCTTGAGGCCATTTCCTCTTGTCCTGTCACTTGTTCCCTGTGACCAGAGCCTGATCCCCACCCGGCTACAGTTTAGTTGGTTGGTTGGTTTTGTTCTGTTTTGTTTTGTTTCTGTCCTTATTCCTCTTTTTCCTCCCAAAGCAGGACCCAGAGCTTGAATAATGTCAGGACACATTCACAGTATTTATATTTAGCCACTAGGTGACACTACAAAACCCTTTATCCAAAAGACTCCAGGATTTCCCAACAGGTACCACACCCTGGGTTATCAAAATAACGCTTGATGAGCAGGGCTAGAAAAGAAAAGGTGGGGAAGAAACTGAACTTTTGGGAAAGAAATATTCAATAAATAAACCCCTTGAGTATGGGAGTTCTTACAAGAGAAGTAATCTTCAGGTCTGACGTATCTGCAATTTCTGTAGCATACAAAGGAAACCTAAGCGGGGAAGTCACTGACAGTCTAGTAACTGGGAATAATTAAGTAAAAGGTACAGTAATTTGAAAAGAATATTGTTTGGAGACTGTTTTTTTCACTCAGAGCGAAAACAAAACAACCCTGCACCTTCAGAGAGAAGGTAGCAGAGCATACATCTGCCCAGACATCACCACCAGCAGAATGTGGAAGTGGATAAACTCAAATTAACAAAAAGGTGAAATTACACTGGAATAGTGAAAATTCCTTAATCCCTGTTTCTACACTCATTTCACATTCATATAGCTTCAACAACAATCATTTTAGGTGCATTCAGCTACACAAACACAGGCTATGTGCCTTCCAAATGAGGGGGTCACCTACATAAGGCGTTATCATTTATTAGTTTCACACCTCAACTAAATTTACCAAAATACTCAAATTCAAAACATGCTTTCCTCTTGGGAATTTATTGCACCTCAGTGAATGTATTTTCAATTCAAACCTTTTGCTTTCCCAGCTGATTTTCTTGAGTCATGGACAAGCCATGATATCCTTTTCTTGAGGTGTTGTAAAGCTGAACAAACCCCAAAACTTAAATACTTTTTTACCTTTAGCTATGTTGGTTTTAAATGGTGGAACTGGCCTGGACAATGACAGTGCAGGTTGTTACATCAGGTTTTTACCTCCTTCTCATTATTTAAAGGATAATATTTCCATTTGCTGTGCTGCCAATTTAACCACATGGCACTTAAGTGCCAGGGCTAAAGAACATTATACACATTAGGATTTATAAATCCCCTGAATTGTAGATTGTGACTCCAAAGAGGTTTAAAAAAAGTCTCTGGCAAACTGTATTTAACTGGAACCTGAGAGTGCTTTTAAAGCTCATAAAACTTTCCTCATTTATTTTCAAAGATACATTTCTGGTCCTCATAACCTGGAAAGAAAATATACAGATCTTTCTGGTCTCCTAAATTTTCTTTGGCATCTAGAAATACAATATTTGTAATATTATTTACAGCAGCTATGCAATTACAGCCCATTTACAGTGGCTCAGAGGTGGAAGAAATCACCACTAACACATTTCTCCAGCTCATCCACAAAACCAGAGTGATGGGAAAAGGAGTTAGTTTCTTATAATCACAAGTGATCATTTTCCGCCTGAAAAATTAAGACACAGGTAAAACTGGCAGGAAACTTCATTTTGTTCCTTTATGCAACCATTTTACAATTTTTCCTAAATATATTAGTACCCATGATTTTCTGGACTAAGATATCTGACTGAATGAAGAAAATACATTCATTTCAGTCCATTTCAATACTGTGCTGTTCTGACATAGCCTCGGGCAGATCGTGGTGCTGAATGAGAGAGAGGTCAGTGGAGAATTGCTCCCTTTTCACTTTGTTAATCACATCACTCTGGTTTTGTCACAGTTTTTCTGATGTGACAGCTTGGGGCCAAAACAGCTCCAGGAAAGCTGTGCTCTGCTAACACACCCAGAAAGTGCAAACCAGTGGGAAACTGATTTGATGCCCAAGAAGGATAAATGGATCCCCCTCTTCCCTCCCTGCAGTTGTCTGTGACCCCAGGCTGGCCTGGCCAGTGCCTTGTGCCTCTGTGACAGCTGTGTTCCAGTGGCATGTCCTGACTCTGTCCCCAGTAAGTCTTGGGAGGCCTCTGCAGGATTTGAAAATCCATCAAAGTGCCAGTGATGGATTTATCTCCACACTTATCTGAAAACACAGACAGCAAAGGGGAATGAAGGGAGGCAATAAAGCAGCCCAGCATAACCAGTGGTTCTCCAGGCATGGGTTTGTTTGAGGGAGCACCAGAAGGAACAAACTTTCGACAAATTCACTACAATATTAGATACTGTCAAAGGCAATGCCCGGGAATCCTGGGAGGGTTAAAGGCACAGCAGATACCATGTTGTGCTTTGATATCCTGCACTCTAATTAGAAGTGAGGGCAGAGGTGACTTTTCAAGAAACCACTCCCTTCCCAGATATGGGGCTACAAAATCCAGGGTGATTACAAGAACTCTCAGCCTTGAGGTATTGCAACAAAGGATAATAACAATCACACAGCTAATTAGGATAGTGCTGTTCAGGGCAAGGGTATCAGAGCACTTTGCTAGTTCCATTAACTTTCCACCACACCCCTGGAGGAGATCAATAATTCAATATAACCAGGTATGAGAAGGAGAGGACATAGAGGTACCAGAGAATCCTCTAAAACACAGCTGCACACTTCCCCTGCAGCCTCAGGGAGTTAAAGGAAGCCAAACCTTACAGGTAAATCAAGGGACACCCCTGAATTATACAAACTTTGGGAGAAAAAGACCATTGAGACAGGTAACAGGTCATGTCCTTCTTCACCACTTACTTCATCAACAAAGAGCTGTGCAAAGGTTTGATATTCCTCACTGCTTGTATTTCTAAAGCCTGGAGAGTATTCCATGTTTGTTATCCGAACTGTGCCTTTAAGTTTCTGGAAGGCTGCAAGGTAAGAAAAAAGACAATTTCTATATGTTTCATGGACTGCAATCCATGGACAGGCATGTCAGAGAGTCCAGCATTCCTGGCCACATGCATCAACTCATAGCAGCAACTGGCCAGCCCTCTGAAATATAGCCCAAACCCCAAAAGTCTAAAAATAAGTCATCCAGCACCTTAGTCTGCCCTGTCTGAGCCCCAGATGATCCTCAAGAAAGGCACTGACCTCCTGGAGATCTCAGCTCTGCCTTGAATGCTGAGGGATGTCTGGAATGTTGCTCTATTCAGGCACTGGAATTGCTCTCCCAGGCTCAGCTGGTTGTTCCACCAGTCCCTCCAGAGGGATATCACTGCAGCACCAAATCCTCCCTGCAGCCTCAGAGGAAGGCTGGGCAGCTGCCTGAGCTTAGACATCTACACTTTGCACAGCTGTGGTGGGATGAGATGAGTCCCAACAGGGTGTACACTTCCCCCCTAGCTCACATCTGCTGAATGACATTAAGGCTGACTCCAACATTTGAGTTTCTTTCCTGATTTCTCTGTGTTTCCCAGAATCTTTGGGTTTGGCATTGTTAATACTGACACTGAAGTGGTCAGAGATCAGAGAAAGGACTTCTCAAGGCATGGTTTGTGCCCCTGGCATCCCTTTAGTGATGATTGCAATCCTCCAATGCTGTGTCATCCATTGCCAGTAAATTGCCTTCACTCTGTCCTCAGCTCCTAACAAATCATCACTCCTGGCACAGCAAAACCTTCTGTTTCAATGGTTTATATAAATACAGGATAGTCTTCACCAAAGAAGACCTTCAAGAACTTTATCAGCTGGCTAAGGATTCAGTTTTAAATTCTGAATCAAGTTAGCAGTCTTTACTCTCTGGTGCAGCAACCTGCTTTCTTCCCTCCACATACCTGACTGCACCTCAACAGGGTATCAGGCACCAGGTTCCAGGTCTGAGACTGTCAGACTGCTATATTCAGTTTTTATCTGCCATTTTAGCTGCTTTCTTTGAAACAGAAGGGATTACAGATTAAGCTCTGCATAAACTCTGGGGAGTTTTACATCCTTTACATCCGAGTAGAACATACAAGTTCTACTCACATTGGGAAAATAATTGAACAATTGGATAATTGAATCACTTGAACAAGGTGAACTAGGATGGGTACTGGATGAAAAGAAATAGTAATCAGGTAAATCTTTAGAGGGGAGGGGAGAAATCCCTGCTTGAAGCAGGCCACTGGAGGAGGATTCCTTTATCCCAGCATAATTCTGATCACAAAGGAATCCTCACCACCAGTCAGATCAAAGAATTTGGGCTTGCTTTTTGCCATGGCTTGTCCTGTCATGTGAACACAAGTATTTAGGGGATAAAACACATTCGGTTGTCTCGGGTGAGAGGGGAAAATGTTCTGAACAATTCTCAAATAATAATAAAAAAGCCCCCTAGTATTTAAATTACCAGACCATGAAGACTTGGCTGAGGTTGAACCTCCAAGTCAGAGATGATGCCACAAGGAGGAGCTGCAAATAAAACTTCACCAAACATGGGATTTTGCCCTCTGAATTTCTTGCCCTGGGTTAGTGAGATGCCACTCTGGTGGCTCTTGCTCTTATTCCTTAGGCATAAGCCCTTCACAAGCTTCTTTCCAAATGAAGCAAAAGCACTTGGCTAAATATTTGATTCATCAGGAATATAAACCAATTTTTTATAAAGTGAACTTTTTTTGTGTGTAGAATTCTTCAGGTTTTTTCCAGATGGAAACAGCCTTTATATGGCTTTTTGTCAGTTGAAATTACCTAATTTTATACTTAAAAAAATAAATTAAAAATATATTTAAAAAAAAAAAAAAAAAAAAGCCAAAACAAAAAACCCCCCACAACTTTGTTTTCATTAAAAATAACCGAACACATTTCTTAGGAGAAGGCAGGAGCTGAACAGGAAATTGGGGAAATTGGCACAGCTGCCCAAAGTGGCAGGAGGGGACACCTGGTGAGGAGGGCTGGGGGGACAAGAGAAACTGGAGAAGCAGCAGAATTAGCCTTGCATGGCTGAAAAAGGCATTTTCCAGGCAAAAAGGAATGAGGGAGAACCAGAAGTGGGGCTGGATGAGTGGAAACCACCAGGAACACAACACCACAGGGGAGGGGGAGATAAAAGAGCAGAGGGAAGTGTAACTTAGGATCAGAGAGATGTGGAGGGCATGAGAGACAGAATAAAGACAAGCAGAAGTAAAACTGAAATAGCCAAACTGAATAGTGACACACAACAGAAAAAGAATACATTTAGTGATGGGCAGAGACAGCAGCATTCCTACCCCAAACAACATGTAGTGTTAAAAGCAAATCTGACTCTCTGAAATGTGCTTCAGATCCAATCAACAGAAAAATCCCCTAATTAGCTGCAATGCATCTGCCCTAACCCAAACAGATTAAACCTTCGCCAGCCTTGTTGCTCTCAATTACAGCACATGAAGCAGTGTCTCTCAGGTTTCCAGGCAGCTCCTGCCTCACAGGGGATTTGTGGAAGACTCTGACTGATCATCCTCTGCTGAAAGGAATGGGAAGGCAGGTCCTTTTCCCCCCCCAGCTCCCTAAATCAACTCCACAGAGAGCTGCTGCTGTCTGTCCTGGTGCCAGAGGCTGCAGGAAAAACGAGGATGTGTGGCAAAAGGACAAGAGGCAAATGTTGCCATGAGCCACGCTCAGCACACTCTTTTATTTGCTTCCTCCCCTTTGGAGCTGAAGAAATGTAACATCAATAAAAGCAACTGCTAAATTGCCAGGAAGAGGAATTGCTTTCATGAGCAGATTTAGCGAAGAGAAAGTGCCAATTCCTGCAGAAAATATTATTGATACAGAAAAAAAAATTGCAGGCGCCAAGAAAATAATTTTGGCGTTGAGAAAATAGTTTTAGATGCTTTTTTCTGAACTCTGAGTGAGGCTTTGCTTCTCCCCTAGAGAATTCCTACACATGCAGATCCCATGGGATGGGTACTCACTGTGGTCCAGGCTGGGGGCTGCGGAGGTACCTGGCAAAGCTGGTGTCCCCAAGGCTCCAGAGTGTCCCTCAGACCAAGAGCTGCCCTCCCTTCCCACTTCTCCATCTGCTCCGAGAGTGGTGCTGAGGGTGGGAATGCCAGCGGTCCCTGTGGCCAGCAGAGCTGTGTCAGGGCCACCTCGAGAGCTGGCTTGGGGGACAGCAGCAGCTGTGCGAGTCCTGGTGGCAGCTGGGGCTGTTTGATTTGGAAACAGCCAAACTGGACTGAGCTGCTCTTGCCCGGCTGTGCCCACGGCTGTGTTTGGGAGAGCATCCTTGGCCACGGAACTGTGCTGGGATGGATTCATGGCCTCTGTGCCCACCCTGCTGGGGGGGACCCCTGTGTCCTTGGGGTTGCTGTCACTGCTGAAACCCATCTGTGGGGACAGACCTTCTTCCCAAGGGGTTGGAGGAGCACTGGTGGGACTGTGGGATGTTTGTTTGTCAGCCAGGGCCAGCGCAGCAGGGAGGAGTGTGGCGGTGCTTGACCCAGAGCCTGCAGCAGCCATTCTCTGCGAGGTGGCAGTGGGAGCAGAGCCTGCAGTGCCTCCTTCTTCAACTTCTTCAACAGCAAAGTCCGTGCTGTTCCTTATTCCAGGAGATGTGGCTTCAGTGAGAGGATCCACAACCTCACCTGCAACACAGCAAGCACACCCTGAAATGGGGCCCGAAAGTGGAAGAGGAGGCAGCAGGGCTTGGCCTGAAAATGGCACCGAGGCCGCTCAACCACCCATGGCAGCATTACAAAAACAAGCCTTGGATGTTCATGAACACATTGTAGAACACGTGATTTTTACGGGGTTGAATTTGGTGTGTGCTGACACAAAGAAGCAGATTTGATTCCTGGGTCTGTTCTGGTTGGCAAGGCCGTGGATCAACTCGTTGGGAGAAAATTAGCCACAGACATGGCAAAAGAGGGAAAAGTACTCCTTGTGGTTATCAGGCTTATCAAGGAGGATCTCAGAGATTTCACCTGAATTTATTTTATATATCTATACATATCTATACATATCTATCTATCTATATCTATATCTATATATCTATATCTATATATATATATATAGAGAGAGAGAATTTTATATATTTATATATTTATATTTATGGATATAGTTAGAGACAGGTCATATACACCCCTTCAGCCACAGAATGCAAAGGTGCAATTATAAGAACAGATGCTATAAAAGCAGATGTGAAACCCCACAACTTATTCCAATGTTTCATGGTTAAAAAAAAAAAAAAAAAAAAAAAAAAACAAAAACACAAGCCCTACATGCCAGCCTTTTTCTCACCCTCACAGTTCCTTCCAGGTCGGGATGGATTGTTATCCATGGTTGTCTTGCACCTGCACATGTAGGAGCCCATCAAATTGATACACTCTGCGAGCACAGAGCAGTCATTCTCAGCATGGGAAGCACATTCATCCCAGTCTGTGGAACCAAAACAAGAACAAGGGTCAGAGAGCTTCCCTTCTGGCTTCATTAAGCTAGAAATAATCATTAAGTAGTCCTTTTTTAATTTACTTATGTGGTCTTCCTTTTCCATCATTTACCTGTCAGCCAAGAAAACACTATCTGTTTTGTTATTCTCATGTTCTCTGAAAAGTATTTTCTCTGAGTAAAGACTTTTAAAATAATCGTTTTTAGAGGTAAACACATTTAAAGTGAAAAACTGCTGTAGGTTTGTACTACAATTACATCAAAATCACTCACTATACCAAGTTCTGTGTACAGCACATCCAGATATATCAGGTAATTAAAAGATTTGTTACCACTAGCTACCAGTAGATACAACATCAAATAGAGACTTAATCCAAGTAATCTTCTGCTTCAAATAAAAAGTAAATGCTAGTAACTCCCACGGGAAGCACTATTCTGTTCTTAACAGAGGAAGTGCTAAGGGCAAAATCTCTTTATACAATTTTTCTTCTCAAAAGTAAAGCTCTAAAACTGTGACCCTCTTTCTGCTAGTGTCAGAAAAGACATCCTGATTCATCAATGCATGAAGATGCTCTAAGGGTGGTCCTTATGTCTGATTTCAGCTGCTCTGACTCAGTTAGAGACACCTTTTTGTGCAGTTATAGACCTATTCCATTGCTGAGTCTCTGCTCTTTTTATATCTGGAGTCTTGTGTTGCTATTCATACTCTGTTCCAGCAAATCTCCAAGGGCTGAGTTAGTCCTCTGGACAGTGAATAATAATTCCAGTGAATCCCTCCCTGTGTGACTGCCTCGTGCACTCACCTTCGCTGCCTCAGGGCCCTGAGAGAGGGATAGCAGCAAATGAGGCTCAAAACTGTATCTTGGAAAAAATAATTCTGATCAGAAGCTAGAAAATAGTTTTGAATAACAAATTAACATAAGTGCTTTGTCTGCAAACCTGCAGATTAATGATGGTAATTATTTCTCTGAAACAAAGGAACGTCCCATTCCCTGTGCATGCACATACATGCACTCATCTTTCTGCTCGATTTTCCTTCCTTCTAGCTAATATTTCAATTCTTTTTACTTTTTTTTTTTTTTTTTTTTTTTTCATCGGGTAATTGCTGTATCCATGATAGTCTCCATTAGACAATTTCATGTGCCTATGGCCAGCAGTTGCCTATTATGTTCCAGCCTAAGCCACTTAGAGAGAATGCAGAAGTGTGCAGGATTGACCGAACATCAGAGATGAAATCTCATTAATTCCTAACTGTGCTATGAAATAATTGTGACCCTTGGTGGCTTCCAACACCATCTGAGAGATGCTAATTGCCAAATCATTTACATTCACTGTCTCCATTGTCTCTGAGGGTTTCCTTTCTCCTCACTTAGCATGGCTTTTAAAGCAAATTCCTTCACCTCTGATGGCCACATTCAACCATGCATCGTGTCAGAACACTGGCACTGACTGGTGCATCACTTGTGCACATCCACACACACACACTCTGCACTTTTTTCCTCTCTAAACCATCACATCTCAACCAAGCTCTGCTCTGAGCTCTCTTTCTGCACTCTTGGCACCTCTCCTGCCCTTCACATTCCCTACACTCACTTCAACCAACAGTCCCAGCCCAAAAATTATTAAAAAGCCACCCTTGTGTTCACCCTGATTACCTATCATACACCTATAAGGGGTACATGCAAAGGGTAAAAATCTGTGAAATGACTTGCCAAATGATGTTGCAGATGCTAAAGATTTATCTGATTTGATGGGGGAAATTCATGGGGGATAAACAAACCCTAAGAAACCCCTCTGGATTCAGGGAGTCCTGGAGCTGAAAACAGTTGGTGGCTAAGGGATTATTAGTGGGAAGTGATGCCTTCTCCAGGAATTGGCTGGTACTGAGGCAGTGATATTGTGCTAGAAGGATCTTGGGCCTGACTCAGCACACATCCCTTTCTCTTCTCTTACCATGCCCCGCAAAAACAGATTTTATTGTCTCTATTCATCATGGCAATAAACTTAATAATTTATGGATCTTCAAAGAGATCTGGTGCACTCCCTCCAGTTATGCTGTCCCTTCTGACTTCTCATCCCTGCTTTTCACAGTTGAATGGACTGTCACTAAACCAAGCACAAAGTCTGGTGGTGGCCAGGCTGCAGGGAGGATCCAGGGGACAGGATCCAGGTGGGCTTATTGCCAAAGGTCATGTCCTGGGGCTCTCTGGGGACAGGAAGCAAAACACCCACACAAATCCTTCCTTCACTGTTTCACTTCTTATTTTCCACTTAGGAAACTCATGTTGAAGAAACTCTTCTTTGGGTACAGAAATAAACCCCTTTTCTCAGCCCCTAAGGAGGAGTGGAGGTGTTGGCTGTGCCCCTGCATAAGTGTGGTGCTACTGGAAGCCACTTGGTTTTCTGCAGTTAAAGTGACAGTCCAGAGCTACTCCCTTCTTCTTCCTCAGCTTTTTGGTCCCAGGATCAATAACATTTGCAAAATATTTTGGCACACATCAGCATCTTGCAATTCAGTCTCAGCTGCCTGAGATATTTGTAAAAACTGTGATATTTGTAGGCTTCAAGTGCAATTTGTCTCCCGTTTTTTTCCTGTCCTATTCTCCTTAACTTCCATATGCTCTGCAACTCCAAAGAGTGTTTTTCCTGCTCAGAAAGGCTCAGTACACCAAGAGAAAAGAATAACCCATTCTGTTGGCTTTGGCAACTTTCTGAACTCTGCTGTCTCTGCCAGCTGAGAAACCTGAGGACAGAACTCAGACCTTTGAAGATAAAAGTGGTGATTACTGAAGATCAAAGAAAGGCCTGATTTAACATAAATTCCAGGCATGTTTCTTCCTATTCACAATAAGGACAATTGGGAATTCCTCTGGCTGGGTTTCTAGAATGAAGATATTAGATTTCTTAATCCTTGGCCCAAATACAGTCCCCCAATCTTGGAGCAGAAAACTGTGTAGAGGGCGTGTGTATCTAAAGGCTACAGATATTCCACAGTAATCATGTCTGCCATGCAGCTGGAGAAAGATACGACAAATTTCCAGCTGGGGACAGAGAGGAGACGGAGGAAAGTGAATAGGGATACCAAGGGCTCCACTTGGGTTAAACACAGTGAGGAGAAGCCTGCAGGTACCTGGGAACAGCCAGTGCTCCTTTGTCTGACTCTTCTGGGTTTATGGCTAAAACCCCTGGAAGAGTTCTCACACCATGTCTTTCTCTTCTCTTTTGTTTCTCTATTTTGTGAAGAATATTGGTGATACTGCACATGATCAAAACACAAACGCTGCTTTCTTCTTTGAAAAAATAATAACAAAAATTACCTTCTACTGCAGTCTTTTGCTGATCCACCACAAGCTTGGAGCCATTGTGCAGGTAGGAAAGCATTGGGGCAAATGTGGAGGCATCCACTGGAAACTCGGGATCCTGAATGGTGATTCTGAGTCTCACAGTGATGCTTCCTGCTGCCAGGGATTCAATCTGCACTTTCAGCTTCCCAGATTTGTACAAGGCAGAAATGTTGGGTGGAAATGAATTTTCAAGCTGAGCAAAGGGAGGGAAGCATTGACAATTAGGGAGCCAAAAGGTACCTCTTTAAATATTTATACAAGCACAACATAGAAGATGCTGAAAAAGAAAAGTTCCTAAGTGTTTCAGAAATCTTATTTTTCAAAGATTTTTGTGGCACTAAGTAATGCAAGTTTTCCTTATGTGCTGGGCTTCGTCCAAATCAGTATGGGCAGCAGGAGAGGGGGAATTCTGCCCCTCTTCCCTCTTCAGGTGAGCCCCCACCTGCTGAGCTGCATCCAGCCCTGGGGCCCAGCACAGGAAGAACTCAGAGTTGTTGGAGCCAGCCCAGAGGTGGCACCAAGATTAGAGCAGCTCTGCTGTCAGGAAAGGCTGAGAGAATTGGGATTGTTCAGCCTGGAAAGCAAAAGGCTCTGGGGAGACTTAATTGTGACCTTCCTGTACCTGAAGAGAACTTACTGGAAAGATGAGGCAAGACTATTTACAAGGGCCTGGAGTGACAGCACAACGGGAATGACTTCAGACTGACAGAGAGTACGATTATATTAGATATTAGGAAAAACTTCTTTATTGTGAGGGTGGTGAAGCGCTGGTACAGGTTGCCCAGATAAGCTGTGGATGCCCCATCCCTGGAAGTATCCAGGTTGGACAGGGTTCCGAGCAACTTGGTCTGGTGGAAGGTGTCCCTGCCCATAGCAGGAGTTTGGAACTGGATGATCTTCAAGGCCTCTTCCAACCCATACCATTCTGTGATTGTATAATTCTATAAGACCTTTAAAAACTGTATCCATCTGTCCACTGGTCTTACAAACCAAGTTCCAAATTTTGGCTCAAGGGAGGAGAATTTTCCCTGGCCCTGTTTGCCTGCAGCAGAGCTGAACTGTCCTGGTAAGTGCATGCAGCAGAGCCTTAATGTTATATCTCTATGTCCCATGCATATTTTGTTTCATTTACAAGTGTGGGCATGGCTTTAGCTCCCAGGGAGCATTTGAAACTCTCTGGTTCAAGTTCAGCCTGCAACAGAGTCCAGTAACAAAGAAACCTCAGGATGAGAGACAGGAAAAATGGGGGTGGATAACTTAAAAAAACGTGTTTGAGACAGCCCAGCTCCAAGGCAGTATCACAATTACATCATGGTTAATTACCAAACCAGCAAGCAGTCACTTCAGCTGAACAAATGGCATTACTCTGAGCATTGAAGCTGGCACTCTTTGTCAGTCTTTGAGCTGTGCAGGAGCTGGTAGTTTTACCTTGCATGTCTAGAAGGCAGCTCCTTGCTTGAGCCTTTTGTTCCTGCATACACCTCAAAGTCTGCCTTTGAGCACAATTACAGCAACATAAATCAGCACAGCTTTGCTCCCATTCAGGCAGAGCTTGTTCAGAAAGATTCCTACAAATGAGCTGTTTAGCTGGTCTAAGCTCACACCAGGGTAGAGAGGCAAGAAGATGAGGAGAGAATGTCATGGTTTTCAGTGCAAAATGTAACCAAAACTCTGTATTCTATCACCATCTGTTAAAACTGGGGTGTGGGTGTGGTGTAATTGTCTGTCCATGGCCAACTGTCAATAAACCTGCTGGGGCAGTTTTCTGATCTCTTCCACAACCCAGCCTCCCTCCAGGGAGAGATCTTCTGCTCATGGGCCAGTGAGTGTCACTGAGAGAATTCCATCATCCCACTGGGAAATGCTCCAGCCAGGGGGAGGAGCCAAGTATTCCTACCTGGATAAAAATCTGGGAGTTGGAACACCAAGGCAGCCTTTCCACTGGATTCCCAGAGGAAGATCAGGCCCATCTCTCACCACTGGACCTTCAGTGAAAAACTCCACTTTTCTCCAGGAGCATCACTTCACCAGAGCCACATCTGCCACTGGGACTGCAGCCACCATGGGATGGCACTGCCACCAACACCCTGACACACAGGGGGGCAGCTGGGATCCTGGTATCCACTCTGTCAGTGGGTTTGTTTGTTTATTTGTTTGTCTTACCGCAAGTGTTTTTGTTCTATTGTTTATTTTAGTTCCCCTTATAAAAAATAGTTATTCCTATCCCCATATCTTTGCCTGAGAGCCCCTTAATTTCAAAGTTATAATAATTGGGAGGGAGGGGGTTTAAATTCTCTGTTCCAAGGGAGGCTCCTGCCTTCCGTAGCAGACACCTGGCATTGAAACCACAAGAAGAAATGAGAGGGGGATGTTGTGCTCACAAACCCTCAAGGAGGCAGAAGCAACACAGATGGGCAATGCTCCTTTTTCTTCCCAACCCTATAAAGCCAATTAGATCTGCATTAATCTCAGAGAAGACTCACTCACCAAAACCTTCCTACGCAACAAAAGTGAACAATTTGCAACTGTGAGAAATGAAACCATGTGAGGAGGTCCGACTAACAATTTCTGTTGGGCAGCTTCTCTGCTGCCCTTGAAGGTGTAGCTCCATTATTGTTTTGGGGTTTTCTCTTGCATTTAAATTCATGCATGACTATGAGTCACCCTTTGTTTTGGGGAAGCCTTGTTTTGGATGGAGATCCCAATTCCTCTCTACGGGCCCTGTTCTGTGCAACAAAACTGTAGGAGATGGCTCCATCTGAAACTTCTGCCTTTTTTGGGAAGCTGAGAGCTGCTACCAGACTTCATGACTCAAGTTTTGTTTCTGGCTGATTACACCTGACTGTGGACAGTGTCCACATGTGTGCAGGCAAGAAATGGGGCTGGAGAAGAAACCTGATCCAGATACTTTTCCTGAAAGAAGAAAGAACTTTGGGAGGAGTAAGACATTTATTGAGCAGACTGTGCTGAAATGAATGCCAGGAATGCCATTTCAATAATCCATTAAAAAGCCTCAAGTTAATTTACTGTGAGTTTATTGCCAAATTAAAGATCCAAGGAAAGGAGCCCCTGTTGCATGCCTGCATTTATAATTCCTTCACTCTTCTGCAGGGGAAAATTCTCACTGGTTTCATTGCTAACAAGGCCAAGGGCTTGATCTGTCTAGTCAGTTGAATTTTATTGTAATTATAAAGAAAGGTCACAGGAAATAGTATGCTGATTTTGAAGGAATATTTCATCAAGGCACAAAATCCTCTATTAGATTAAATACATTGAAAAAATACATATATTACCCAGAGATATAGTCATTTTACCTCCGTAAGCAACAGTTTTGAAAATTCCTCAAATGCTGAGCTGCTGGAATTATGGAAGTCATCAGTAAAGTTGTAGTTGAGAATCCTCATAGTAACATCAAATATCTTTGCCTCTGTAGGACACAACATGAAAACACACTGACAAAGTAGGAAAGGATACAGTTAAAACTGGTGTACCTGGGCCAAAATCTCAGCTGATGGAAGAAAGGAGGACAAGATTGAGAGAGTTTGGTATTAAATCAAAAAAATAAAGCTGATAGGCTCCTACAAGCTTCTGATACATTGAGAAGATGCACTTATATCAGGTCTAAAGATACTTTGGTGCCTAATTGCAACTGCATGAGAACTGGGTGTACAAATACTTTACATGTGGGTTTACACATACCTGGGCCTGGCCCTACATAACTCCTGCCTTGAAGTTACACCCAGGGTTGAATTGGCCATGGGCTCATGTCTGGCCCAAGTTTTTATTTATTTATTTTCCTGATCTTGGTAGTGGGGATAGTGAATATATTTTTAAACTGCACATACAACAAAAAGCTGTGCATGCCCCTTGTGTGTGTGTGGTGAGCCCTGACAGATGCTGTACAGAGCACAGGAGCCAAAACCAAGAGCCAAGGAATCTCTAACTGCTTTCTCCTGTATAAACACTCTGAGGCTGTTACTCCTTGGACTGATCCTTGGAAAACTTTTCTTTTTCTCAAGGGCTCCAACTTCATACTCTGAAGTTCAGCTCTCTGTTTTCACAACCACTAGACCTCCTACTTTCCCTCCACAAAGGGAGTAATTTCCTTTTGACCCAAACTGGAGTCATCTCTCATCTCATCAAAGGGAAGGCTCTTAGGGATAAACACGAACAGCAGCATTCCCACTGTGACAGTAATAAGTAGTTCACTGCCTGCTCTTTGAAAAAAGGGAGAGAGATTTATTTCTTTATTTGCATGGAGGCTTAGGAAATAATTTAAGACTAGAGAAAAAGCAAAATTATGTTTGATCAACACACTAGGGCCTCAGGAAGCTCCCACCACCTGTTAATTGAACAGAACTGGGCAGGTAGTCTGCAGCTTTCTTACTCAGTCCTTGTAATTCTCTTTAATCATTTTTTTTTCAGCAGAATCTGCCCTTCCTCTGGGCACTCTTCTTAGCTCACTGAGCCCTTGACAAACCAGTTGCCTCCATTTCCCACTGGCTACAGCCATCAACCAGGGAAAAAAGAGGCTGGGGGATGGGTGGCAGCAGAAAGCAGTGCCAGGCACCAAAGAAATAAATTGTTTTAAAAAAATTATAGCTTAGCCTGATATCTATAATAGTCTAATCAGCTCCAGCACTGCTTTATCAACTGAGGCCAAAGTTCTGCTGCCTGATATTCTGGGTTGGCTGAATCCTGGAGCAGATGAGATAAAAAGTGCTGAAGAAGGTGAGAAACATTCAGTGAGGACCAAAGGATCATTGCTGAACTGCAAGTGAGTGGGGATGGAAGAAAGAGAAGGGAGAAGATAGAGATATACTATATTTTATATATATATATATATAAATAAAATTTTTTTAAGTGTTTCTTTACCTGTTTTAACATTTTGCCGTGAGATAATGGTTTTTCCACAAGTTTTGTAGCTGATCTCTACTGAATACATCACACCTGCTTCCAGGTGAGACACATCCATTTGCATTTCCTCTGTCTTCAGCTTTTGCACGGTTTCATTGTCCTTGGACACCCGGACTTGGAATGTGTGGTTCACAGTGGAACTGACGAGCCAGGACATTCCAAAGCTGGTGCTGGTAACACTGAGGATTCGATGGTTTGTAACTGGAGAGGGATCTGTGGCAGTCCCGGGAAGAGTTGGCACAGAAAAAGCAACATTTCACTTTTAAAGCCTTCTGCTGCTCTAAATCCATCACAGGCAAGCACTTTGACAGTCAGTAGGGTAAGGTCTGTCCTCTTTATGTCAGGACAGAATCTGCCCCTCTCCCACTAGCAAATCCCCTCATCCATGAACCCTCCCACCAGAGTGACTGATTTAATGTTTAACCTTTTTATTTCCTTTTACTATATTCATTTCTGTTGAATCATAGAATTACAGAATAGTTTGGGCTGGAAAAAACCTTAAAAATCATCCAGCTCCACACCCTGCCATAGTCAGGGACACCTTCCACTCGACCAGGCTGCTCAGAACCCAGTCCAACCTGGCCCTGACCACTTCCAGGGATGAGGCAGCCACAATTCCTCTGGACCACCCAATCTCCAACTCTCCAGTCACATAAATAATCAGCTAGTGAGCTACAGGTGCAAGCAACAGGAATAAGTTTGGAACAGTGACTTTGGGTGCATGTGTTTACACTTTCTTCACCTCCTGTCACTTTAATCACCAAAATGCACCTGTTCAGGCAAAGGTTGCCTGGATTTATCCTGGAAAACCCCCCCAGATCCCAGTGAACAGAGGCTGGGGGAGAGTGGCATGCAGCTCTTCACCTGTTATCCCACTCCAGTCCAGTGCAATCATTGTCATGTCAATGGGAAAAGACAGGGCCCTTCAGAGATGATTCCTCTCCTGGGAGGAGGAGGGGTTTAAATTGGATAGGATGAGTTGCCCTGCAGCAGAGCCAGTCTGTCTGGCTCGAGAGGGAGAGAGAGCCCAGACAAGACCCCTCTGCTGGAGAGAGCTGGGGCCAGGTGAGATGAGCATTACAGCCATACTAACCCAGAGACCATGGCATGCTGCTGTCCCAGCTTCAAGTCTTTCATGCTAATGGTTAGATTAAGGAAAAAAAGGTTGTTTTCATAAATTGCTTCAATGGAACGCAATTGTTTCCAGCACTCTGAGCTAGGTGGCTTCCAAACACCCCCAAAGCCAATCCCCTCTGCACTAGAGGGACCTCAGTTTAATTCCTCTGGCTTTATCTTCGATCAGAGGTTGTGGATGAAGATCAAGAATATCCAGCCTGTCTCTATGAATTCTCAAAGAACAACAGAACAACATAAATCTATTTCATCCCACAGAAGAACAGGGTGTTGTACAAAGGTTTTTAATAACTCTTGCCTGAAAAGGCTCGATCAGCCATATAAACACAAATCTACTGAGGTTTGTTCCCATCACAAATCAAGAAAATATTTATTAAAATCCAAGTTTACTTACAGCACCCAGCATCTGTAGATTGGTTGGTTATGGACAAGAGACTTGATTTCCTTATAGAAGAAGAGCTACTGCTAGTGTTAACAGCATTTACTGAACTTGGAGTAGATGCTACAATGCCTAGGGGAAAATCATATTATCAAAGAGTTAGAGTATTTCTAAGAAAGCAAATCCAAAATAATACCATTCATGTTTTTCACATGAAAAGCAGCAATAGAAGTAATATAAATAGAAAATAAAAGTATTATCATATCACAGAAGCATAAAGTAATACATCATCTTATTAATTTTTGAGATTAAGGGATTGTAAAATTGTTTTCTAACTAAAGCATCAAATCTGCAAGCAGTTATTCATCTCATTATCTTAAAGCCTATTAGCAGGCCCATTGATGTCTGTGGGCTGTAAGTATATTTGCTGAACTGGTACCACAAGGAATTATTTCAGCCAGTGCCAAATTCCAGCTGCTTGCAGCAAAGGGCTCAGCAGCAGTGCAGCAGCTCAGGGTGGGATCATACAACCACAGAGTCTGGGCTGCAGTCAAAAGAGGAAAAAAGAAAATTGTAGAAATAATTATTAATGGTTTCTCAAGAGCTGGAGGAGGTAAACTGACAAGAAGTGACTTGCTCTGAGAAGCAGTAGGGCCTGAAGTTTTAGGTTTTGGCAGGTCAGTGAGGACAGCTGAGGGTGAAATAGAGGAAACAGCAAAGGACTGTGAAATGAACATTTTACATTTCCATAAAAATAGGTAACAGGTTTATGTGGCATTTTCTCCCAACATGAGGAGAAGGGGCACTTATGCTCCAGAAAGTCCTGCAGGTGACTCCTGCAAAGGATCACAAAGTCCTGCAGGAACATCCTCAGCAATTCCCAAGGTGAGACCCACATTTCTTACCTTCCTTCCTTGGGATGACAGTGGCACGTTCATGCTGAGGGTGGCAGCTGTAATAACCCTCCAGATTTACACAGCTGATTTTCTCAGGGCAAGCATTGAATTCAGCATAGGAGCATTCATTGACATCTAGGAAGAACAACACACATTGCACAGCTATTGGGAACAGCATCAAGATTAATCTGCACTGTGTGTAGGCTCTGGCTACGATAAATTCAGTGTAAATCTGTAGTAATGCTGTTAAAGCCATTCTGGATGTTATCATCCTACCCATTTTTACCCCAATTCTTTGGAATTAGAGGACAGTTAGGGGCAGCTCCTGCCTACACCTGTAGGGTGCAGTCCAAACCTGAGATGTCAGCACAGGAGGAAGGAGGACTACCAGTGATTTCACTGAAAGCTGGACTGAGTAAACACAGAATAAGAAGCACTGAAAATGGTGCTTATGGATGCATTTCAGGAGCAAAAATGTTCGGATAACTGCAAAGCAATAAGTACTTTGAAATAATTTTTAATTAATATATTGAAATGTTTATGGAACATTTTAAAAGTATGTAGTAATGTGCTATAGTAATTAACAGGCTATAAATATGACTTGTTCCATACAAGCTACTGGAAGTAACATGGCAACAGAACATATCTGCTTCCCAAGGAAACAGTTTTTTTAACAGACTGTTTAATACAACTAATGATTGTGCTACGAATATGCACATATTTGCTTTTTCATGTGAAAAACTATGTTACTGGGAGAAAATAAATTTGAGGGTTCAGAAGCGTTCCTGACTATCTACTTCAAAATAATCATTAACTCTCCGTCCTGCAACAGAAAGGTCAGGGCCATGTTTGCAAAGTTTGCAAGACCCACTGTGCTATCTTCGAAAAATTAATGGTTATATAAATGAGACCCCAGGTGAAGAGGGATGAAGCCCCCTGAAATGTGACAGGATTACAATCAGTGACCTTGAACTCGTGTGTCAATCACTTCATACACGCGTTTCACCATGGCCTTCAGGGAGGAGGAAACCTCTGCCAGAGGAGCTGGGTGCTGCATTCCGAGGAGAACCTGGGAGGCCACTGTCCCAGCATAGACATCCCCAGGGTTACTCTGGACATGGTGCACAGAGGCATTCAGGGGCTGCAATGCACCAGTGATCTGGAAAACAGGGCAGCAAACACTGGAGTACCTTGTTCATTTCCCAGCACATGAATTATGTAATGGTTATTATCATAATCTGACTGTGGAAAGAAATTCAGAAACCGTGGCGAAGCGGTAACGTTTAGGCCTGTATTTATGCAAGGTGAGTTCTTATTTTCACATTTTACAACAGATTTATGTTGTAAATATAACCCACCCAGGCTAAGTGGGATGTGGAGCTGACCTCAAAATGCTTTGGCAGAAGGAGTGACCCAGGAAGAGATGGGAGAAGTCCTGCTTTGCAAAGTCTCAGTGGATTACAGTACATTACACAGGCCACTGCAATTCAGCTGCAATGAAGCTGTCCAACACTTACTTTGAACAGCTAAATGGACTGCTGGCAAAGGGAATAGAAAGAAAAAGAGGAAAAGCAATAGACTCAAGATGAGGGGTGGGATTAAGAGCCACAGGGAGACCCTGGAGACACCAAGCCATCCCAACTGAGAGTCAGGAATGAGAGAAGGATCTGTTGGTGGGCTGAGCATTAAGAGTCAGTGGAATGGACTGTAGGACACGCTGAGTAGCAGCTCATTGAACAGCTTCACCTCAATTCACTATTTCTTGAGTGTTTGACTTTCACATAGCTTGTTTTAGACCAAGATATAAAAGCCTTGGTGGATCTTTGCCCCTACTCCCTACTGCATAGTAACAGGACCAGGGTTTATTGCTTTTTTAGGAGATGAGAAGGGGAAATCAGATAGGAGGAAGAATTACACTCTTGCTGTTATTATCATTTCTATTCTCCTGCCCACCAATGCCAGCAGATTATGGCAGATAGGTTTGTCTTGGAAAGGCTTAACTTAAAATTCCATATCAGAAAACATCATGCTCTGAAGGTCTTGAAGTCTTGTCCACCTGTCATGGACCCAAAACTGAACTGAGACAGAGCTGGAGCAAGCTCTGCTTAACAGGAAACTCCCCTTTATTTCAGTATGACCTTTAAATTGCCCTTGGAAGAGATCTGAAAAATTTGCTGAAGAAGCTGATAAATCAATGTTACTTGAATTGCTTAAGGACACAGCTGACATTCAATAATCAAAAACACAGAAATAATCAGAAATAGGGCCAAAATAATCAATCTGGCAGAAAAAAGGCAGAGCAAAGAGTGGCCCCCTGAGTAACAGAATCATGGGCACAAGGAGGGAAGAGTTCATTTTTGTACATACCATGGAGTGCAAAAGGCAGGAATGATTCAGAAGGTGGGAATCCACCCGGATTAATTCATTAAAATCCATTTTCACAAGCACTGTCACGTTGTACCAGAACGTCCTCCCTGCAGCGTAGGAAATAAAACAGCCAAGTCATCTGAGGTCTGGTGCTACAGCAGGCAACAGAGCTTCAGGGAGGCTCTGAGGAAACAAAACAAGATTTAACTTGGCAAATGTGAGGGGCCCACGAACAGCCATCAGCTAGGGCCTCGTTTGCCATATGCCACAGGCAGAGGAGCCAGGCAAAGAGAGGGAGCCAGGGAAGGTTTGCTGGACCCACAGCACCCACACAGCACTCAGTGCTCACGGCTGCAGGCACTGAAGCTGAATATCCTGGAATCCATCCAAGGCAGATTCCCGTATTTGTTTTAGGAAGAGCTATGGTAACAGTTTTCCTGCCCACTCCCACCCTCAGGAGGGAAAATTGAGGATATTTCTATTAGAAGCAGTGTTGAATTTATCAGTAACATACCCTCTGGCATGGGATCCACACAGCCTGCTCCTTTGGATGAGCTGCAGCATTTTTTCAGCCCTGGACATTCAGTATCGAACGTGCAAGGATAATCAAATGTTTCCATATCCTTCACTGGACAAATACCAGGTCTTGAGGCAAATACACTGGATCTATTGAATGCTAAGTAACAAAAACATTTCTGAGAACAAAAACACAGAAAGTTGTTTCCATAAAATTGTGATATTTAATTTATCTCAAACACCTCCTCCTCATTTTAGGAGCGTGTCTGTTCTGAGGTTTTAATGGGAAGAAAACAGCAGCCTAAAATATCATTATTTCATTTCAAGGGTGAAAATATTCTCAGATCTTTCTCTTGTCTATGGCATTTCTCTCACAGAAATTTTGAGTTCCTAAATTTCCATTAATAATTATGGATGGATGGGCTTAAAGTTTCTAAATGTGGAGACACCGAAGCACTGCAAAACAGAAAATGTGCCTGATGTCAGCTGTGACTAATCCAAATAATATATAATGATCAAAGAAAACAGGTACTGTGGAAGACAGGAACTAAGAACTTTCATTGAACATTTTGTGGCACAAATTTAACCTTAGTTGCAGTAATTCTGTTCCAGCTTGCCACTCCAAGAGGTTGGTAGCCCACTCCAGAGAGCCCTGCAGAGAGAGCAGCTGAGGCAGGAGGTTTCCCAAGCCAAGGGCAGACAGTGGTTCTAGGTCAGTGCCAGCACAAAATCTCTTCAATGGAGGAAAAAAGAGAATATATCCAAGCCCTACAAACTCACTTCTTCACCCACACTGCTCCAAGTAAGGCTCAATTCTGGTTCTTCTAAGCAACCTGAAAGAAATCTCTTTTCCACTTGTTTTGCACCTCCAGGTTTTTGATCCTTTACTGGGCCATTAAAGTCAGCGAGGAGAAAAATGAACCTGAACAGTTGTGGTGCAGGAAAACCACATTTGACGTAATAAAGCCCATAGCAAGTGAAAGGTCCACAGCAAACTATAAATCTATTATGAACAGTCAGTTTTTCTGTGGGTTTACAATTTCTCTTGTCCCAAAGCTCTGCATGAGAGCTAATGTGAGGTTTCTGAGAAGCAGTAGGGGATATTGAATCTAGCACTTTTGGCCTCAGTGAAGTAACCTTTTTAGCCAGGGAAATGATCTTGATGAACCAAGATTTAAACTGAATTTATGTAACTTGCTGCCATATCCACATTCCAGGTCCTCCTCTCTCTGGAGCTGGCACTACAGTGGTTCCCCCAAACAGGTCCTTTTCCTAGAAATACACCTCTTGATTTTCAAAACCACATTAAGGTGTGATACAGCCTCAGTTGCCTTTAGCTGAGTCTCACACATTCCCAGCCTCAAGTACCTGTTCCTTCTCAGCCTCCCGTGCAGGGAGCTAAGCAGCCTCTCACACTGGATTTTGCACAAACACAAGCACCAAGAGATTTCACTGTGTTAGAAAATTTCCTATTCACCAGTGCTCTTTGCTGTTCATACCAGGTGGATCCTGGTCAGCTGGACCCAGGCATGGAAATTCCTCCAGCTCTGAGATTCAGGAGCAGTTCAAGCATGTTTGGGGCTCAAAGCAGGTGTTTTTTCCCACCTGGGTCTCTTTTTTTTTTTTGGTGTATTTAACTGCAGTGTAAATGGTTTAATGAGTCACATGCAATCTCAGAAAACACTATTGAATCCTGGCTGGCTGCCACAGTAGCCATTTATCTGAAATCAAAAGGTCATCGTTTTTGGATCAGCGGAAACAGAGATGGATTCACTTCACATTTCTGCCTAATTGTAGCAGATGCACTTTGGAAATTCAATTTATGCTCTCCTGTTCAATCATGCTGGGGACAGTCACCTACCAAGCAAGCAGTGAGGAGCAAGCCAGCCAACTCCTCTGTCATTTGGATGAAGTACAGGCTTTTCTCCTCCGTTATTTACATAAATGTATGGAAGCAGAACTGCAGCTTAGCAACCAAAGGTCACTTGCCAGCCTGCCTCTGGACAGCTGCTGGATCTGCTGTGGCTGCAGGATGAGGCATCTCCCAGGAGATTGATGCTGAGGGATAACATTAACTCAGCCATAATCCCTTCCTCTCCCTCCTTCCATCTGGAAGGGGTGGTTTCTTCCAGAGGGTGTGGCAGAGCCAACGACCAGCACCCTGCATTTGTCTCAGGTATCAGAAGGTGGAGACAAATCTATGAAATTACAGAGGAAGCTCCTGGGAAAGTTTCTTCCAAAAGCAGGCTGGCAGTTGTCATCATACAACCCTGGTTTGGGAGTCTTTGAGCATTGGTAGGCTTTACTTACTCTGGTGGATGTTTTCCATTCTGATTGCCTCTCCAGGGGTTTAATTGGGATTTGTGCTGATCCAGCATCTGACAAATATTTAACACCCTTCCTGGGTGTTACTTTTGCCTTGGAGGGGAGAAAACTGAGGGGGATGTGATAGAGGTTTGTAAAGTCCCAAAGGGAGGGGGCAAGGTGAAGGCAGAACTGGTTTTCACCAGAGCTCGCAATAATAATATGTGTGAAAGAACTCACTTCTTTACCCAAACAGGAGGGAATTTCTGCAATTTGTCAGCCCAGGGGGTGTGGAGACAGACAGCTTCAGTGGGCTCAAAAAGGGACAGGGCAATTCCCAGACAGGATTCCCATCAGCAGACACGGCAGGGAACAGGCAGGGATGGTGATAATCCCTTTTCTGCAGCTGCTGGGGGCACACAAGGGACACAAACTGCAGGGCAGCCAGAGCCACCTGCTCCTGGGTGAAGTCCCAGAGGACATTCTGGCACCTTCCCACCCCAGGCTGATGCTGCAGTGCTGCCCATGTGTGACACCACTGTCCCCTGGCTTTCCTGTGATAGCCAAGCACAGGGACAGCTGTGCCCCAGCTCCTGCTGCTCTGGTTACAATCAGCATGGGAACATCTGCATGCCAGCCAGCTCTGAAAGGTCCCAGCCCTGCTGAGGAGCTGCTTGGACACCTTCAATGAGCAATTTTTTTTAACTTGGAAGCTGTTTTTCTGAAAACCTTTGGAAGTTGTGCACACAAGGCACACTGATTAAAGCATCACTTTAATATTGCAAATCAAGTGCTTTCAAGAAACTCCAAAATTAAAGCTGTCTTGTGCCTTCTTATTTCAAGGTATTTTTGTACATGTGTGCTTAAAAAACAGTCTTCATCATGTGCTGATGCAGTCTTTCCCTCCCTAGCTGGGGATCAGGCAGGGTTAGATGGCAGATAAGGAGCTCTCTGGTTTCATCTTATGATGGAAATTGGGCAGCAAGCCAGTCACCAGGAGAAATAACCATACCATCCATTCAGGCAGCTGGGAACAAGCCTGGAGAACTGGATCCTATCTCTACCTAAAAGACAAGATGCTGGGAGAAGTTTTGTATGGTGAAACAACCTTTCAGAGCCGTGGGTTTCACAGGTCCATGAGCTTGACCTGCAGCCCTGTGCCCCAATCATACAAGCTGTTAAAAGCAACACTAAGCACCAGGAAAGTCAGAATAAATTTATGAAAAAAATTAAAACTGCACCCAAGGTGTGTGAAAGCAGGTCTGAAATTGACACAGAATGGCTTGATCTCAGTTTCTCTGCAGCTCAGTTGCCCATCTGTGAAAGACACAGAAGCTCTCTCACTTCCCAAAGCCTTTGTGATGACAAACTGCTGCCTGTGAATCCCCCAGGATTCACCTTAAGAGGTGATAAATAATTCTCTCCTCAGTGAGAGGCTGAGCAGAGCACTGAATGGGGAGGTCAGGATGGTACACTTTGGGGAGCTCCTCAGAGGGGCTCCATCATCCTTGGGCACTGGGAAATGTGGTCCTTGGGGCACTGCAGAGCTGGATCAGGTAATTAAAAGAGTTCACTGATCTGCATGCATGGGCAAAAAGAGAGAAAGCAAAGGTTGTTTTATTCAATTCTACCTTAAGAATTAATTCCAGCACTTCCTAACTTTTAGATATTTAAGCACTTCCCAGCTGTTATTTAAAAATGTCAAAGTTGTGTGTGCACCTGTAACTCTATCCTGATGGACAGACACACAACTGAGAATTACCAGAGCAATTTGACCAGTGATCTAGACATTTTTTTCCCAACAGTAAAGAAATAATAAAAGCAGGGCCTGCCATGTCCCAGGCAGGGGCAATTGTTTCCTTCTAGGAAGAAAAGGTGAGGAGTGGCCAGGAACAGGCTGCTGTCAAAGGTCATGGAGATCTTTCCACTCCTGGCAGGATGGAGAGCACGCCAGCACCGATAACGTCAACAAGAAAATAACAGTAGTTCAACAGCGTGCTGTGCAGTAATTTCTGCAGTTCCAGTTTCTTTTCTCATCATTTATTTAAGACTGTGTCTAGACAGTGCATTACCATTCACAGAATTTATGACTAATGCCCTGAAAAGTGAAGATACCAGAATAATGTAAACATGGAAATCACTTAGAAGCCCTACAAATCCTTAAATGGTTTTAAATATTCCCAAATTAACTTTGACAGGAAAAAGTGTCAGGGTGACCACAGTATTTCATGGACAAACCTGTCCAGACTGCCCATCAACAACATGGCAAGGGCAGGGTGGAAATTCTGCAGCTAAGCTTTACAAGAGATTTACAGGGTTGTTCATGTTAGATGAAACAGACTCATCAACAGCTCTCAAGCCTAAAATATCCCTAGAGATGCTTTTAAGAGACAGAATTATACTGGGAAAAAAATATTTCAAGTGTTACCAGGATGCTTTTTTTTTCATACAAAAAGATAGTCTTGATTTTCAGAGGTTCAGACACACCTGAATTTCTTGTTCCAACAGTGACAACCACAGTGGCCTTTCTACATTCAGCTGGCTCAACTATTTCCTTGTACTACAGAATTAAAAAGCCATTTTCTCTGATTGCCTTTTCTTACTTACAGGCACACATGTATGCTCATGCCTGTATATCCAAAAGACTTCACTGAAGTAACTTTTCAACCATAATTAGATGTACTGGAGATTTTCCCCAGCATGGAACTGATGCTTGGAAAATAGAGATGAACAGGAGCAGATCCTTTGCCTGTCTGACAAATCTGCTTGGGCACACAGTAACCTGCAACTCAAATTCTTCTGTACTGGGGCTCCACAACAGCCATGGTGCAAAACAACAGCAGGACACAGTAAATTAGGAATTATGCTTTAATTTCTCTTCTCCAGCAAATAATTTTAGGAACAAGTAAAAAAAGTCAACTGTTTTTGTGTTCCCATCCTCCTGTCAAAATCCTGCAAGGCACAATATTCTACCTGTGACTGTGGAGAAAATGCCTGGGGGGAAAAAAAAATGTATGGAAGTTCTTTTTCTAATGCTCTGAAGCAACTTAAATGTGGGATGAACACTTTGTTCTTGACAGATCCCATGACAGGACATATGGCTCACCCCCCCTCATGCCACGTTATATGATCCAATGCAGGAGCAGGTTTGGGGACATTCCCACAGATCTGAGTCACCCAAGTCTTATGACCCAAAACAAGGGCCAGGGCTGCCACAGGACCTCTCCTTTCAATCTGCTGTTTCTGTGTGTGATTATATAAATACCCAAGTATTCCTACTGAAAAGTGGAAATAGAGAAAATGAAATGTCATACTGAAAATCAGAGACAAAACTATGTCCTGCAGAACTTTTCTGGATGACAGAACAGTGCTGGTTTAGATAATTCAAGATGCCTGTTCAGTTTAAAAGCATCTAAATTTATCCACCAGGAAAAGAAAGTTCCTCTTCTCCAAGGAATCCACTCCATCTATGTCTCAAGTCCTGACAAAACTGGGAATTTCAGATTGACAGCTGGTAACCCTGAAGTAGAAAGGGGAAAAAGCTTCCATCTTGAGACAAAGGTGATTAAGTCTTCCTGAGCAAAGTCTTACTAACATGCAGATGTTAGATCAGATCCACCAAGAAGTTCACCAGTTCTCAGACCTCCCACATAGTCATGGGTAACCAAGGAAGTCCTAAGAAAATGGGTCCTAGAGCAGTTTTGGTTGGAAAGCACCTGGTCAAAATTCCCTGAGGTCACAGGTTGTTTTAAATTTTAGCCAAAATTGCGTTTGCGTTCTGGGAACAGACCCTGTTCCACAACAAAGGAGATGTTATCCCAAGTGCATCCAGAATTACTTTTGAGGAGAAAGCTCCTGGTGTAAATGCAGGCAGGCTCAGTGCAGACACTGCACCAGACAGTGAATTATTGCTCTTGGCCAGGGTTATTGGCCTGAACCTGGACAGGTAATGAGCCCTTGCAGAGCTAATAAGCAGATGTCTTCCTCAGGCTCCCCTGGAAGCTTAGTGAATTTGTGACTAGAGGTGGCAAAGAGCAAGAATCAGGAGCTTTAATCTGCTATGTCTACTCCTTGCCATGTTGGACAAAGTTTACTGTATATTATTTTAAACTCACTTATTTCAGTGAATAGGAACCTATGGCTCTGAATTAAGCCTTTATACATCTCTGAAGAGAATTTTCTTCCATGAGAGACATTTATTTCCTCTCTTAATCTGACTAAAATTTACCTAGAGAGCAGTAGAGTCCAACTTGTTCATATCCTTCACAGGAATCTGTGAGAGTGGTGGTTTCTGGGAGTTCAATGCTGTGAAATTGTGTTCTGTAGTGTGTCTGGGGACACACCATCCATGGGATCCACCCTCCACAGGAGGTGTTCTTCTCGTAGGACTTTTGGTAGGCAACCACTTTAAACACACTTTTGGTCAGGGTGTAGTTGCACAGGTGGTACCCTAGCAAAGAGAGGCCTTTTTCTAAGAAAACAGAAACAGGAAAGAGAGGGATTAGCACTAACTTGTCACCCCAGAGCAGAAGTTCCCTGCAGTATCCAGTGAAAAACAGCGTTATAAGAAAGCAGTGACAGAACCAACACAGATGAATGATTCCCAGGAAGGCTGATGTTGGGAAGAACGTGGCTTCAAAAAACAGACACAAAAAAGAATTGGTAGTGACTCCTTGTCAAAGGCATCACTTTGGTCATAAAAGGATGAAGACTGGCAGAAAATTCAAAGAGTTCTTGGTGCCTTCGGGTTCGAGGTGGAAATTTAACTCAAGTTAATATTAAAGAAATTTACATATGTTAATATAAATAAACTGTAGAACATAATAGGCACTTCCAGGGCAGAGTCATTCAAGTAGTTTAAAACCCCACTCCAGCCTCCTGCTGCCAAAGCCTTCATCACTCTGCACTGACTGTAAAGGGAACAAAGGGTGAGGAACTCATGGGCAGATGAGTCACAGTAGATGTCTGGAATAAGACATCCTTCAGACATCACCCTAGGCTAAAACTGGGTACTCATACATCACTGGGAAGCACTTCCAGGTGTGTGACACAAAAGGTATTCCTGGAGATCCTGTGCTGCCTCTCTGCATTTGTAGCAGACCTTGTTGATCACGCCACTGGAAACCTGCAGTGGTTCATTGACTTTGAGCATAAACAAGTCAGTGATAAGGTCATTAACTGCATCATTTCACACAGATCTGGGGATGGGACTCAGCTTCCAGAGTTCTGAAACCATTTCTGATGAGGAGCAAACTTGTTACTTGCTTTACTCAAAACTGAAATACTTCAGCAGGGATAGGGAAAAAAACCCAACACCAAACAACACGAAGAAACCACAACAACAGCAACAAAATCAGATGGAGTTTAAGAATTAGCAGTAAGCAAGCCACAGTCATGTCACAGACATCAGGCTGGCTCCTAATGAGATGTTATAGAAGCCAGAGGGGCTGAATCACCCTGTGTCCCATTTGGGAAACAGATCGGATGGAATTAAAATGCCTGTATCATCCTCTAGCCAAAGCAGACAAAACTTTAATAAGGATAAATATGAATTAGCTGCAGAGATTCAAATATAGCAGGACTGATTTTTTTTTTTTTTTCTGAGAGCTCTGAGGGCACCAGGGTCAGCCAACAGACAGCCCGAAGATAACACAATATACACAATAGGCATACAATTAAAACATTCACTGCTTATCTTATTTGTACAACTTATCTCCAGCCTGAAAACACAAAACATGTTAAAAACGATTCAAGAAGAAAAAAACAAAAGAATTGTCAGGCTTTTAGGAATCCTGTGCTTTTATCACATTTAGCTTTCCAGCTAAACAAAAGACATTTATGCAGTTTGAGCAGGACTAGGAAAAGAGCTTTGGAGAGCAGGATCCATTTGTAGTGCAGGGACAGTCCAGAAGAAAACATGGAGTTTTTCTCTCATTCTAGACTTGGTGTCTAGAAATGGCCTCTGGAAGCCCAGCCCTGCTTTGTCTCACTCATCTGTGCCTTCCTCCTGCAGCAAAAGGCAGAGCTGATGCTGGGTTGTGTTTCAGGGAGTGTGTGTGAGAGCCAGAGAGCTACCAGCAGTCTCCAAGGACTCTCTGCTGCTGCTTGGAGCAGGTCAGCAGGAAAATATTGAGTGAGAGCATCGCTGGAAATCCCTATCCCTGCTCCTTCCCCCTGGCCAGCCTCCAGCAGGGCATCTCTGTGTCCATTCCCTGGAGCTCTGGGGACAGCAGCTGAGGGGGCTCCACATCCCTGACAGGCACCAGGGCTGCTCTCTGTCCCTAAGCAGGGAGTGGAAGGAGGTGCTCAAGAGGGACAGGAGGACACCCAGCCTGTCTGAAAGCCTGGCTCAAGCCCAGACCCTGCCTGAGCCAGGAGAGGATCCCAAAGGCTGGGATGGAGTTCTGACCAGGACATGGCTGTGCAGAAGGAAAAGGAAGAAGTGAGCCAGAGAGAGCAAGGTGACCTCTCCCTCTGGCTAACTTTAGGATAAGTCTCTGGGAGAATGGGAAATGGAAAAAACGTGGGTTCTGGAGCAAGAATCAGAGATCAAGGGCTGCCTTTTATTCAATTTGTTTGATCCATTAACACCTCACATGAGGCACAAGTGCCTGACAAGAAGCAGGCAGCTGTCATTGCATTTGGTAAAGCATTCCCTTACATGTGTTAAGACTGCTCCAAGAATACCTTTCTCTGCAAATGCTTTTAGGCATGAAGGTGTGTGTGTGTGAGGTAAAAATCTTGCTTCAGCTTTTTTCTTGGTTTGTTTGCGGCTTTGTTAAATTAGTTTGTAACCTGAATGGCTAAATAACCAGAGTAGTATACCTAAATAATTTTGGTTAATAGCCTTTCCCTGGAGAAAGTGCACAAAAATCTGTTGTGACCAGGGAAGGAGGCAGGAGCAGGACAAATATTGTTCTATGAAAATGAGAAAGAGAAACTCCCGTATTAAAGAATCAGACTGTTGTAGTATAAAATCAGATTAGAGGGGAGTAGGGCAGGTAAGAAGCAAGAGCTGAGCCTTGTTCCTCATCCCTGTGATCCCTCCTTTTCTCCAGAGCTCACGTAAAGCCTGTCGAGAGCAAGGCATGGACTGGAAGGGAAAAACTGAGTAAGGACAGCACTGAGGATTTGTGTTGTCCATGCAGAGCTGAGGCTGCAGCGAGGATGTAGCACTGGAAAGCTAAAAATTCCAGTGTCAGCTGAGCTGGCTTAGTCTCTACAGCAATGTGCAACATAAATACAGGTATGAAACTGAGGATAAGATGGTGTAGAATTAGACACAGTTTATAATTGGAAACTACAGCTGTCAGAGCAGATATGAAGTCATATTTCATACTTAAACATTGATACTAGGTACATATATATATACACAGTAGGTATAGAATGAGGCTGCCAAAGCCTAAAGAGAAGCTCTGAAATAAGGCTGTGGTGGTACAAAAAGATGCCCTCAGTGCAAGAAGTTGGATTGAAGGTGTCAGGGAAAGGTGCAGCACCCCCAATCTTTGCCCCATCCATCACTTCCATACCGTTCAAAACAAGCTTTGACACTCCCAGAGTTCAATTATTTTGCTGACAGCAGTTTGCTGCTGAGCAATGTGGCTTGGATCAATTTGGGCTCTTTAGCAAATTGTCTTTCTGTTCTCATTACTCTCATCCATGGGATTATGGCACAATCAAATGGAATTAAAATGCACTGGCTGTTGTTTTCAGCAACTCAAAGCTGAAGTCAATGACACAGTCACCTGCCACTAGTATGGATATGTTACACCTATCATTTCTGGATTTTAGAATTTTGTCTCAGAAACCACCAGCTTTCAGCACCATCAGAGAAAATATCTATTTTTTTTTTTTTTTATGTTAAGAAGAGCATAAGAAATTAAAGCAAACCTTTTATTAATAGAAACAAACAGTGAGAGGAAAGCCTGGCAGCAAAGGCTGCACAGGAAATCTTCCTTGGAGCTCAAGGTTAAAGCCAGATCAGAACTGAGAGCATGAACAAAAGCAACATTTAAAATAATGTTTTATAGCATTTATGCCACAGACAGAGCTGCGATTCTGGAAACTTCACCACTCAGGCGCCACAGGAGCCACTGTGAGCTGGGGTCTGCAAAATCTTTTCTCACTGGAGAGCAGCAAGACTGAAAGATAAGCCCCTTTCTTGTCTTGACATAATCTTAAAAATAAACTGTTGGAACAGGTTCATGGAGGGCAGATTCAAGCTCAGTTTTGAAATGAAAATGCTCCAAAACATGAAAAAGAAGGATCACAGACTCGATTTTTCTACAAATTCCAAACTTTAAAGTCAACAATATTTACTTTAAATGGACTAGGATGGGAGTTCTATTGGCCCTAAACTCTACAAACCTCTTTTCAGCTGTGGCTTTGACAAAATAATAGAAAAGTCTGCAAGGTTCTAAGAAGTATGGTTTATATTTAATGGAGACCTTAAAACCACTTAAGTAAAGAAAAGCAATGAAGAGCAGTCAAAAATCACAATATTTTCTCATCTAAATGAATCAGACCAAAAATGAAGAGTAAATTAAGGGTTCATTTAGCAGTTACAGTTGGGTTAGGGTTTTTCAAAATTACATCCCATACCACAGATGAAATTTAAGCATGTCTTCTACAGCTTCATCTCATCCCTCCCTAGGAATTTGCCAGGCACATTACTACAGCATTTCCTGCTAAAGATTATTTTAAAGACAATTTTCATAAAAATTTGCACAATACTGAAGACAAAGCAGAAATTCTCCTTGTTATTTCTGGCACAAAGGAAATGACAAGGATTTTGCCTGGGGATATAAGGCTGGGGACAAAAGTTGCATTTTTTTCTTGGTTAGATTTTCTCTGTCCAATTATTGACAAAAGATTCTTAGATGGTGGCTGGGACATTGCCAGTTCTCCACAAAGTGACCACCTTGGCTGGTTTATTTCAAAGAAATATCTATCCAGCATCCAAGCTAAGCTGTCCTCTGGCCAGGTTTGCATCACTCACCTGTAATTTCATCTCCCCTTCCCTGACGTGAGGCTGCCCAGAGGATGAGAACAGAAAGAAGAGCAATCCTGGCCATTGCAGAGCCCATCCTGGACAAAACTTTCTTATCCCTTTGTTTCCGAGGTGGCAGAGCTTGGCTGTCCTTACACGTAGGCTTTTGGATTAGAGGAAAATGTGCTCTGGGTTTTTTAACTTTTGCAGGGAGGTGATAACTGCTGGCAACAGAAACAAAGATGGTCCACTGGGGATTTTGCTGGTTCTCTCTCCTTCATGTTCTCTCTGGGGAATCTGCCTCTTCTGCCTGTTCAACTTGGCTCCCCTGGCCTGACTTTGAGAAAAAGGCATTTTTAAACTGCTGGTTTAGTCCCTGTTTATCCTTCAGAGCACTTATTCCCTCTCACACCTTAAACACTCAACATCTGGGAGCCAGGCTGACACTCCTCAAATATCAGGTAAAAACATCTTAAATTCAATCTCTGTCCACACATCAGGTGGTACTACTTTGGTCTTTAATTCTGTACCTTGAAAGCAAACTGAGAGTAAAAGCAAATATCTATGGGAATGTTTATTCCTGAGTTTATGATGTTTGTCCAGTTTCTGTCACTGTGCTCCTCATTTCACTGCAGTTCCAGCATCCCCTAAGACAGAGCAATGCCAGGCAATCAAGAACCTTGTTAAGCAGGGCGTGAATCAGGTCTGAGAGACCAAAAATCCTTTTTTTTCTTTCATTGTCTAAATAATCAAGGCACATTCCCAAGATAGATGTGCCTCCAGCTTTACAACACATGACAATAATTTCAGTGCAATGTCACTTGGCTCAGGCAAAGACAAGGAGCGAACACGGGATGATATTTTATGAGGAGCTGACACTAAAGGATGGAAAATCACAGGTACAGCTCTTGGAGCTGAGGCAATATGTTCAGAAAAGCACTTAAATACGTATCACAGTGTTGCAGACAATTTCCTGTGGAGGAAAGGGATCTGGAATCACAGGCTCTCTCATTTGTGTATGTGCAGGTAGCAGAGCTGGAGTGTCATGAAGCACTGAGGCACTTATGAGCTGTTCTTCTGGCCTGGAAAATCAAATATCAAGATCATCAAGGGGAAAGGAAAATTAAAAGGAAGAAAACAAAGGAAAATTAAAGCTTGCCCAGGAAAAAAAAAAAAAAAAAAAAAGAAGAAAATCAGTATTGTTGAAAGCATCAATAAAAAAATTTTAAAATAGAAAAAAAGAATTGATGTGGAAACATTTCTTCTCTAATGAGAATGTGCACCTTAGCACCATAGGATATCTTGCTAGGCTGTATCCACAGATGCACCACTTACAACTCCTGTCAGGAAGGCAACAGCTGTAGGCTGTAGACCATCTGACTTAAAAACCCCACTAATAAAAAAATAATCATAAGAAATCCAGTGAAATTCAATGTTCAAATATAAATATTTCTCTTCATGATCTGGTTTTGGGGTTTTTTTGGGGTTTTTTTAGCTATCTAAATTTTCAGGAAAAATATCTTGGTTGAAATTTTTTGGCTAGCTTTGAAAAAACCCAAATCTTTAGCCCTTAGAAATTACTTGGTCCTCCCTATAAAAATATATATGTCTTGTCCAATTTCAAATATAGGTAATGCCAGATTGACACAGGAATTGGATTGCATCTGAGTTGGAACTCCATTGCACTAGTGAATTAAATGGTTCCGAAAAACAGAATGTGCAGAACCCCCTTCTCAAATAAAAATATGAGAAAAGTCAGTGAACAGTTAATCCAATGAGAAATGGATACAGAAATCATGTGTAATTTGCAAATTCTTTGAGGTTCTGATTTATATCAGCATTATTTCTTTATTTACCATCAGTTAGGCTCACAGCAACTTACTTTTTAGCAATGCAGACACTGGAAGAGACCACTCAGGCAATTAAGGATGCATCCTGTGTTCTGTCCAGCCCTTTTCACATCTTCCAGCCACATTCTTGTCCTGTATTAATTGCAGCAAGTTTAAGATTTTGTCCTGCATCCCCTGCAGCAGCACATGCTCTTTGTGATGAGTTGCACTTGCTCAGCACAAGCCAACAGCCTCCTGCAGGAAAACTATAGATTCATCAGTATTTTGGATAACTGAACATCTGTGCATGCATGGATGACTGCAAATCCCTGAATTTTTAGTCACCATCATTGTATTTCCCAGATAAATTTTTGGTCTTTTCTCCCTTATCCCTTTTAAGTAAGTGTTGTCTGTTTCCCAGGGAAAACACGACAGAACAAGAAACGGCCTCAAGCTGCTCCAGGGGAGGTTCAGGTTGGACATCAGGAAGAATTTCTGCACTGAAACGGCTGTCAACATTGGCAGGGGCTGCCCAGGGAGGTTTGGAGTGCCCATCCCTGGAGGTGTCCAAGGAAGGCTGGACATGGCATTCAGTGCTCTGGGCTGGGTGACAAGGTGGGGATGGGTCAAAAGTTGGACTTGATGACCTTGGAGGTCTTTTCCAGCCTACATAATTCTGTGATTCTATCTTTGGACTCCAGCAGAAGACTTGCCCACTCTGGTGGTGAGCAAGGACAGTGGAGAGAGGAATGGAGAAGGAAAAGGAGATGTTCAGAATAAAACATTCCAGCTGTGTGGTGCTGGAAGTGAGCTGGACTCCAGCCTGGAAGGAGCTCATCCCACTCCTCCTGGCACAGTCATCTGGAGCTGATCAGTTCTCCTGGCTCTGTTGTTTATACTTTCTGCAGTTACATTTCTAATGTCTAAACTGATCTAAAGTTTGCCATTTGATACGAGGAAGGGCTAAAAGCCACATAGAAATCCATCTGTGGATAATGTTACAGGATCAAGAAGCAGATTTTTAGAGATGGGATTTGACTCTCCTAGACTGTACCACCAGTAATTGAAATATTGTTGCTGACAGCAGGCTTTCTCATCATACATTTTTGGCATTTATTGCTTTAGACAGATTCACTTCTGATTTAATTAGTCACTTAGAAGATCCTGATCTTCTCTAGGCAAGGGTTTGACACACAAAGGTCATTGCTGGAACATTTCTTTCTTGCTTTGTATTATTTTGTCTATAAAGCAATCATTATTTCAGATGCAGAAAATGGTCATGACATTTCAAGACAGGATAACAGGACTATGGGCTTATACTGAATTTATATTTGAGGAATATATCATTTGGAATACAAAAATATAAATATAATAAAAGCTATAAATCAAATATAAATACATAAATATTAATTATGAAAATGTATAATATAATATATATATTTTTATATATATATATATTTATAATATTAAAAAACCCTGCTCTGTGCTTCAGAAGCCAGAATATCTTCCTGTAGATGAATAGGATCTAAAGCTTGAGAGCTATTAAATCATTTAACCTAGAATCATGGAATCACAGAATGGCTTGAGCTGGAAGGAACCTTAAATCTCATCCTGCTCCAAACCCCTGCCTTGGGCAGGGACACTTTCCACTGCCCCAGGTTTCTCCAAGTCTCATCCAACCTGGCCTTGAACAATCCCAGGGATGGGGCATCCACAGCTTCTTTGAGCAACCTGTGCCAGTTCCTCACTACTCTCACAGTAAAGAATTTCTTCCATATATCTAATTTAAACCTGCTCTCCTTCAGTTTAAAAACGTTGTCCCTTTTTCCCTCACTATTTTGCCATATAAAAAAAAAAAAAAAAATCTCCTTCCTTTTGATAAGCCCCCTTTTGTCACTGGAAAGTGCTCTAAGGTATTCCCAAAGCCTTCTTTCCTCCAGGATGAATAACCCCAGCTCTCTCAGACTGTCTTCATAGCAGAGGTGTTCCAGCCTTCTGATCCTCTTGGTGGCCTCCTCTGGGTACACCCTGAAAAGTTCACATCCTTCTCATGTGCTGGATGCAGCATTCCAGGTAGGGTCTCACCTGGGCAGACAAGAGGGGCAGAACTGCCCTCCTTGACCTTCTGGCCACTCCAAAACCTCTCAAAATCAGCTGTCAGTAAATACTTAGAGACCTCTCCAGGCTTACACAGTTTCAGCCTTTTTTTTTTCAGCCTGTCAGTCTGAGAAAGTCCAGGCTATGGCCACAGCAGACTGTGGGAATGGATGGAAGCCCTGAAGGTCTCATTGTAGAAATGAACAAATCCAGAACAGGAAGGCAAAGGCAAAACCATGCTGCCAATGCAGGTGACAAGTAGTTCAGATGAGACCTGATTGCCATCTGATTTCTGCACCATGACTGCATTTTCTGTGCCCAGTTAATTTTGTCTCACCATCAAGGCAGTCTTAAAACTGCTCCTGGTCTGGCATTTCAGATGTTTAGCAAGGGCTCAGCTCAAGCCAGTCTTTCCTCTTAGTGGGGCAGTGCTAAGGTTTCTTCCCTCTTCTATATTCCTAAATTTCACAAAAAACACAGGAACTTAATTGTCATTGAGCCTGCAGCTGATCTGTCAAAACTGGCTTAAATCAATCAGCAAGGCAAATGGTTCTTCTGAGAGGAGCAGGCTGGCTTAGCCGGAAATAACCTTTTTGCAGCCAAATACAAAAAACAAATTCCTGCCATCAGGATACAAACTTATTGCAGCTTCTGAAAATGAATAAATACAATGAACACCTTAATATCTACTCCTTACAGATGAAAGAATTTCTCAGGAACTACTCAGCTCTCAGAGTTAAAGTGCTTGTCTATGATTCCAGGGACTTGAATTCCCTGCCTCTGCCCCAGAGCTCTTGGGCTGTGAGTCATACAGGTCAAATTTGCCACTGCAAGGAAGCCATGGGGATGGCAGGGAGCAGAAATCCCAGGATTTCAGACCTTTTAAGAGTCACAATACTATAAATGTGCTTTCTTTTATGTTATTTGAGAAGAATGTGGAAGAGAGCAAGTACAGTTTTGCCAGCCATATTTTAGGTCTGTGTTAGGATGGACACAGCTAAACTGGCAAGTTTTGGAAGGAGTCATTGTTTCCCTGAACTTCAGGCATCCAGAGTGGAAGAGTGGCACTTGTGTTTTCCACTGGTGCATTTCAGAGAAGAAGGCATTAAAATGAAGGGACATACACAAATGACAGTAAAAAAACAATCCCTGACAGCCCTAGGAGCTCATTAACTGAATTGTGCAGGCAGAACAGTCCCTGACAGTACCCAGTGATTTGTTCTGTCTCACCAACAAACCGTTCCTCAGGAAAATCTTTGGGTTTTGTTGTTTGTTTGGTTTTTTTTTTTTCCCCTGAACACACACAAACTGTTTCAAAGTGACTCATGAGGAAAGTTCTTATTGGTAACAGGAGGAAAAAACATGAGTCAGGCAGAGGTCACGCTGAACCTCTGCCCGGCCCCGCTCCTCTGACAGAGGAGATTGTGCAATCCCAGCACAGGAAAGCTCTTGTTCCCTCCAGCACTTCCAGGGCAGGGTCCCATCCCCAACACTGAGCTCTCTCTCAAACGAGACCTGATCACACCTCATCCATGATTTAGTGCTGCTGCAGTGGAGCAAATCCCATCTGAGACATTCCATAGCCTGCTTCTTGTTTTCAGCTGTAAACCCAGGCGTTTTTGAGGGAACACAGCCTGGGAGGGGGAATTGCCCTTTGCTGTGGAGGTTTACAGGGAGAAGAGTCAGAGGTTCTCCTGCTCTGCATCGCCCCAGGGGTTACCAAGGGCAAATCCACCTGAAGGTCCCTTTCAGGTGGGGCTCTGGCTTGTGTCAGCAGCTGCTGATGGGACTGAACCCCTCCTCACTCTGCCATGCTGGCTGAGCCATCAGATCCCTGCAGCAAAGGTCTGGGAATGGGCACCAATCCCACACGGGCTCACCCCATGCCACAGGGCTCACCAACAGCCAGCATCAGTGGCCAGCACCAAGATTTGGCCCTGCTTCACTGGCTTGTGCCCTTGCAGCTGCCTGGAACACGTTTTTGACTCAAGGCACCTGCTGCTCCTCTTGGAAAAATGATGACTTCACCCTTTTTATCCCTCCAAATCCTATCTGACACACAGCTGAAATACAGATGGGAAGGACAGAGGACTGTGCACGCAACTGGAAACTCCCCTTGTGAATCCATCCCCTGCACACGGATGCAAAAGCTGCCTCTGTTCAGCAGATTTGAAGCACAGAATAAACCAACCAAAACACACAATTTGCTTTTTGCTGTAGCTCAACGTGAGATTTAACCCTCACTGCCAGCTAAGAGTTACAGACACATAAACACAGACCCAAGAATGCTTTTCTGATGAGAGATTTTCCTAAGCTGTTTCAGAGGTGAATCTATAGCCCAAACCCATGAACTTGTTTCACAATTTGTGTCAGGGCTTCTATTGATGCATTAAATTTAAATGTTTACAGGAAGCTTCTCATTTTGAAGGACCTAAAGGAGCATTGTTGTGTGCTCCTGAGCTAAAACTAAACTAAAACTAAAAGCAGAACATCCCTTGAAGGAAGAGGAGCCCTTCAAAGCAGAAACATTGGATTTAGGGATGCTAGGATACAGACAGGAACAGGATATCATCCTGCTCCTACTGCGTGAATACTGAGTAAGGAATTCAGTCACATTTGCAAAAAAACCAGCACATTTTAAGCTGTTTGGAAGATACTAACATTTAAATAGATTTGTTTTGAAGAAGGAACAAAGTAAGTTGTTTGGGGGAGGTGTATTGTTTCTTTTTTCCTCCCTGTTCATACCTGTAATTGTGACTAACCCAGAACAAATATGGGATTACTCAGTACAAAGGAAGTGGGGAGCTTTTAAACTGGGCAGAAAAGCACCAGATGACTGAAACAACATATTATTAAAATGAATACCAAATGAAAGTTTGAGGTACAGGGAAACTTGGGCTGCAAGGATAAGAATACATATTTTAATATTTCTGCCAAAATGTAAAGGCCAGACAAGTTATGAATCCAAATCCATGTCTCTGAGGGAATTCTGAACAAACAGAAAATTCACTGGTGGTTTCATAGATCTCACCATACACAGAGAAGAAATGATTTTCTTTTTTCTTCTCCTTTTTTTAAAAGAAAATCCTGGCTGGCTGTCAAGTGTAACTGCTGCTTTGAAATGATTTTCTTTTTTTTTAGATTGATACAAAATCATCCGTGCAACTAAAATCAATGCATCTCTGGGTATTCCATGGCCTTGCTCATGCCCTTCCCCCAGATAAAGACTGCAAGCTCCTTGTAAGAAGCCCTGTACCAGGTGTCAGCCAGGAAGAAGCCAAGTCTGAACAAAAATCCAGCCTTGCCCAGAAGGCAGTGCTGGGCTAATCCACCCTCGGGATGGCTTGGCAGCAGAAGGCTCCTGCTGCTGCTCTGACTCTGCATTTTAACACGTGGCCATTTGCCATGGTTTCGCCCAGCAAGTCACTGTGAAGCATCTGCTGAGCTGAAGCTGCTGTGGAAGCAGAGGAGGGCAGAGCTCCAGCTTGCACAGGGTTTGTTCCATCCAGCCCAGGGTTTGTTCCATCAGCACCTGGGAATTGAGCAATGCAAGAGTGGCAGTCCAATACCAGCCCACAGGTCTCTCAGAAGCAGGGCACCTCCAGGACTGTGCAGCTCCATCCTCGGAGCAGGAGCTTCACACCACCCTGGGGAAGAGCCTCTGTCTCCCAGGAGTTTCTCAGCACTGATATTTCCACTCCTGATGCCAAGAAATCTCCTGCTCTTTCCACACCCTGCAGCCCCTGCCTGAGTTAGACAGCACTCTTGGGTTTCCCAGGTACTCAGGAAAAGAAAATAATTCCTACCTCCTAATAGTATCAAGTGCTGACACAAACTTTGGCAGTTTCCTTATGATACCAGACTGCTGAAAGGAGAAGCAGAAATGTAAATGCTTTGAAATAAAGATTATATATTGCATCACTGGTTTGGTAACCCATAAAAGAAACCATCCATCAACCTTTTTTGCAAAGCTAATCAGGAAAAAGGAGAGATGCCTGGCAAGGAAGTTCCATGTCTGGAGCACCAAGAGACTTCACACCAGGTTTTGGCATTCTCAGGTGAAGAGAAATATGTGGTCAGGCACTGTAAAACAGGAGGAGAATAATTTCCGCGATATTTCCTTCCACAAAAACCCAGCTAAAATTATCTCACTCTATTTAACTAAAAGAAAAAAAAAAATCCACAAGAAAATTTATTTTGTCAGATATTGAGAACTGATGTTTAAAGCTCGCAAGGAGATGATTTTCAAAATGTTTATTGGCTTGAGAAAGCAGTGAGTTATTTACTGAATCTGTTCTGCACCCTTAATTAGCACAAATGCCAGTAGGGGAACTTCCTGCATGCTATTTACCATGCTGACCTTCTGCATGAGAAAAAATCCCTTGTGAAAATAGATTTTAATTCCCTCCTTGAAATCAAACATCTGGCTTTGGTTAAGGAGACACACAACACTGTCCTTTGTGATATGTGGACTGCAAGAGCTCTGGGGCAGGGAGGATTTTCTTTGTTATTTGCTGCTGAAAATGACAAGAATTTCAGTTTATGGATACAATAATGTTAATGCTTCCACTGAAAGATGATAAGAGCATGACTGTTGCTGTGATTAACATTCATTTATCTCTAAAATGCCAAGTATAAATATCAGCACACATATTTCATCACTCCCCATCTTTGCAATTAGTTTCTATCATATTCTAAAAACTGTTCAGTACTGTCCAATGTGAGAGACAGAGCTCACAAACTGATCTAAGGCCTCAAATTCTTACAGAAAGGTGGGAGCCAAGGGTGTGGCAGCCTCCTCCAAAAGGCATCACTGCTGAATTAATTGCCTGAATCAGTGAAATCAGCTTAATGGGAGATAAGAGATGTGCATGCCTTGAAAAGAGGGCAGCAAATGAAATAACATCTACCACATTTTTGTTTGGTTCACTGTTCTTCTCAGAGATCTGATGGCATGAATGGACTGGAACCCACTGGCAAAGACACAAAAAGCTTTAGCACAGTCTACAAAACTTCCATGCCTTTGCTGCAATTTATTTCTTAAATAAGAATGCAAAAGCTTGGCTGATGATGAGAATAAATTAACACTTTGCCTACGTGCCCCTGTTTCTGACCAAAAGGAAAAACATTGAGGGGCAACATCATTCCCTGCGTGCAAAAGATCTGGTTTTGATAGGCCTTGTCCTTCCAGAAGCAAAAGGGACAAAAATACTTAAGACAACTTTAGGCGCTGGAAAAGTTCACAGGATGAGCCCTGAGGGCTTATAAACAGCAGCAGATGGGTAAAACCTTAATCACCAGTCTGAGAAAATCACCCTGATGTCAGTGCTGGTATTTGATGCTTCCTCAGGATGTGGCAAAGACGTTTCCTTACCAGCAAGGTGGAAACCTCACGCTCTGGAAGGACACAGAAAAGTATCCTCATGGTAACAAGGATATTTTACAGACAACAAGGGTCCAGTAAGAAAGGCTTTCTCTTATGGTCCATAACTAAAGCAACATTTCTATGTCAAAACCGGCATGGCTGAGGCAGTTCTGCACTCCAAAGAACTGCAGCAAGTGCCAGGAAGAATCCAAAAACTCAGCCAATGACCTGGAGTTTAATGCACAACTAAGGATGATGTACACCTGAAAAAATCTGTGTAATTCTCTGCTCCTTGAGGCAGAGAAAAGGATTAGTCAGAACATTTTTGCTTGTCAGATGCTGCTGAAACACACTCCAAGGCAGACATGATCAAGAGAAGGCAAACTCAAATTCCACTAATACTTGTATTCCCTTCCCTCTGCTGCATCAACAACAAAAATGGGAAGCACAGCTTTAGCTTTTTAGAAGCAAACATCCACGTTTTGAAGAATCATGTGCCTACATTATGCAACTACCTTGTCCCTAACAAAATGGGATGGTTTTCTATCTAGAGTTGTCTAAAAATAAATTTGAGAGGACTGTTTTCCCAAAAGGGCAAGGGTTATGCACATAACTCAAGTGTCCACTTGGAAAATCTCTTCCGCATTCCTACAAGCAGCACTAATGATTATCTAAACAGAAAGGTCTTTTTCATCTCATTGGCTTTTAGGCCCTCTTCTGTCTTCCCCCTTTCTATATTTCTATCAGTCTGGATATTAAATGCATATTAATGTTTTGCTTAGGTTTGTTCCTCTCCATGTCTCTGCCATTACACACATTTATTTTTATATACATGCATGTCTATATGTGTACATATATCCACACAAACATATGTGCTTTGTATATTTATAACAAATACACATAGGCACCAAAAAAGCACATGTAAGTGGATAAACACATCCGTGCAAAGATACAACCCTTGCAAGAGGAATTGTGTTTGATTCCACACTGCTAATATTTAAATTTAACATGAGGGAACTGTATCAACCTGTTGAAACTTGATCTTGCAAGCCCCACTTTTCAACCAGGATTATTACATTCTTTAAGCATCACTTTTTTTTTTTTTTTTCTGAAAGCAAATATGATAAGGATTAAAAAAAAAAATGGAAACAGTGGGTTGTGACTGTGTGCCAATCCATGAGGAGGGAAATGCTCCCTGCACTGTTGGGTGCTTGAGCTGGATGCTGTAAACACCCAACAGAAGCTTTTATCTATCAGTTTACTTTAAGCCTCTATCCTTAACAAGTCTTTGCATGTGCATCATAAAGGCAGCTCCCATAGCACCTTATTAAGTTGTTTATTCTTTCCAGCCCTCTGCATTCAAGCTAAATCACATTATGCAATTAGCTGCTATGAAAACAAATGAAACTTATTATGTTTTCCTGTGTTGAAGGAGTAGTTCAAAATCTCTTCAAAAAGTATTTAGCTGACTGAGTTAGGATCAGTTTGATGCTGGAATTATTTTTTCCATAACCATGAACAGAAGCTGCTGCTGAGGTTATGCTTAAAACCATCAAGATGCTGCAAAAAAAATCTGTGACTTGAACAGTGAATTTTGATGACTTAGATAACTTCACCACCTTTCCCACAAGAAGAAAAGAATTAATTATTTTTAAGATGTAGGAGTGACAGGGTGGTCTTGACATGCCACAAAGTTCAACTGGTTGCATATTAATACTTTATTCCTTTGGAAAGTCTTGCATCTAAATTTCAACATTCAAGTGATTCAATTATTAGAAACTTCTGCTGGCAAGCAAAGGGCAGCACATCTCTGCTGTGCTACATGACATTCATCTGTATGAGGAGAGGAAAGAGACAGTTACCATGTAAACAAAAGGAAAACAAAACCAAAATCTCACTGGCTCTCTTGAGCTCATCACCAGCCAAGCCTAATTTTGATCAGCTCTCCCTTCACCAGCAGGATCCTCTCCGGTGGAATTGACCGTAAAAGGAGATTTGGGGGTTACAGTTATCACAGGGATTGACCAAATGTTAAAATACTGGTGTAGACAAGAAATTCAGAGTATTTTAAACTGTTGATTTTAGCAGGCATTTGCTTTCTAAATGTGTAATAGGTGACTGTCATCAGAACAGCTCTGGATGATTTATTTCATGACCTTCTTTGTGGAGTCAGTTCACACAAGCCTCTTTGCAGTGCCAATGTATTCCCCTAAAAATGCAGGCTGGGTCTATCCCAGGTCATAGGAAAAATTTACTCCAGCCCAAGAAACCGTGGAGGCTTCTGTCCCCCTCTTAGCAGTATACTCCAGGAGAAAAAAACAAAACCAAAACCATTCAATTTATCTTTGTGGCTGCTGGGGCTTAATTCAGTCACAAAAAAATCCCAGTCCTACAAGTGACAGTAAATACTGTTGTTTGGGGGTATACAAAAGCTTACTTGCCTGAAGGATATGAAATTTGTGTCTTCAGATTCTTCTGTCAAGCATAGGACATCATGAGTGAACAACATTCCCTTTAAACCATCCCAAATATACTGTATGGTTGATAAAATGTCATTTAGAAATACGTTAGGAAATTCCTTATTCCTCCATGAAAAAAAAGGGAAAATATTTTTGCTTGCCATGTGAAGACAGGATTATTTAAAAAGGAGTACATAAAAATCAACTAAAATTTAAATATGTGCTATAATAAGCTGTTCAGAGTAGTTTCAAACTAATTCCCACTGAAAATAAGTGGGATGAATTGAGACAACACAAGTCTCTGCACAAATATTTCTGGAAATACAGAAGGAGGAATGGAAACTTGGTCGTAAATTTGCCAAGATGAATAGAAGGTGTCATTAATGTTTGCTCTCTCTGTATGAGCCATGGGTTCTTCCTCTTGGGGGAATCAAAGTGGAAAACTGTAAACAAATTTTTCTGCACAGCATCATAAAATAAACTCTGTATTCGGTGCCAAAGACATTGCCAGGCAACAGAAAATTATTGCTTTATCTTGAGAGAATGCCCTGAATTCATTATTTTTAGGTCATCCGTTAGTGGCACAAGTCAAGGTTTCGCCCAGGTTTTATTCCAGTGAGCCCAGCTTTGGAGCTAAACAGATGTCCAGAAATTTCAGCAGTTCAGGAAACTCCAATCTCCTTAGTTCACCAAACTCTGTAGTTCCTGAGTGACAACAATCAGTAGGCAGATTGGCAGGAATTAAGAGTTAGGCTGTGCCCACTCAACACCACCCAGAAATATTACCTGAGCATTCACTACCTGAAGGGCTGCCCCATTTGGAGCTTCATGGGGATCTGTGGGAAAGAAATTCCCTGCTGAAATTTTTCCAAGGGCTCTGGATATACCACCACACCTGGGGAACACGCTGGGCACATGCAGCAGCTGTGGCACAGCCTCCACAGGAACCCAGTCTTGGTGACAGGGAAGCCACCACATCCCTCAGCAAATTTTTCCAGTGCTTAATAATCCTCACAGTTAAAATAACCCTCCTTTTCCTTCTTCATTGAATTTATAGCTCCCAGTCCTGGAAACTTCAACATTAATTACCTTTTCTTTTGCTTAAAATATTTTGAGAGCAAATGCTCATTCTTTCCTTAGTTTTAATTGGAGAGGAGATGACTTTCAAAGGTTCAAGTCCTTCAAGCAAACAGAAAAGGCACAGCTCCACCAGAAGCTATAAATTTAGTGCAGGGTTAATGAGGATTATTTGCATGCTGAAGTACATTACATGATCATAATTAATTGTCCTCTTTAACTTCAGGATTTTAAAATCCCAAATAGAAAGTTTCTCTGTGAGTAGCAATGACCAATTTCTTCCTTTTCAAATGCTTCCTTACAACTATGAATGCACACAAATCTAAGAACACAACTTTGAACACAAACCTAAGAACAATTAGGCCTCATGGAAGGCACTTTAAAATATTAAACGCTCTTCTTAGTATTTTATTTTGTTCACCACTGGCTAAAAGCCTGCTTCCAGCCAGATTTTTCAGTTTAGGTGGTCAGTGATAATCTGATAAACTGTGGTTGACTGCAGCACTTGCCACGGTCTCTCCACACCCAGCAGCTGCACCCTACTGACATATGGAGGTGCAATTAGGTTAAGCCCAGCTCCTAATTACATTAATTAACGTTTCTGTACACAGAAGCAAGTGCTGTCCTGTGCTGGCACTCGGGTGGGGGCTGTTCTTGGTGTCTGTAGGCACCTGGTGGGAAAAGGTGGGAAGAAAAGCAACCATGACATGCCCTGTGTGCTGGGACCTGCTGCTGAAAATGAGAATAACTGCTGATGTGGTATCTGAAATACTCAACAAATGTGCAGGTCCAGAGCATCTCCTGACAGCCTTTACCTGCAAGGATTTTTGTATGTGCCTGGCTGTACCTTGAAACAGCATGAAGGGTCACTCGTGGCTAAAGAAAATGAGGCGCCTTTCAGCAGGAGAGTGAGTGAAACCCAGCTTGCTCCTTGAAAAGTTGGGCTGCAACAAAGACAGGAGGAAAGAAACCACCTGGGGCAGAGGAAGGTGAGGAGGGGGCATCAGGGAAAACAGAGAAGAGAGAGGAGGGAGGAAGAGAAGGATCACAGAATGGTTTGTATTGGAAGTGACCTTAAAGGTCATCTAATTCCAACATCCCCTGCCATGGAAGGGAGGAATGAAGGGAAGGAAGAAATCTGTACGTTGTTAGAAATAGCATTGACAATTCTATACAGACTGTAACAACTCTGAAAGACCCAATTAAGGCAATGGAAATGCAGAACCAGTAATGCAGAGATGAATCATCTGACCTAAAATAGAGGGAATGATGAAACACATGAGGGAACAAAGTGTGTCATTTTAGCTTTTACAGCAAAATAATTCCAGTCATAATCTCTCAAAAATATTTGGCCAACAGAAACTCTAAGACAGTGTTGGTTACTGCAGCTCTATGCAGGTACAGTGGAGAATTTATCTTTTACAAGCTAAAATGGACAGGTCTGCCCTTCTGCAGGTCTCAGACACAAAAGGCAGGCAACACCCAAACTACCACACATGCCAACCCATCTCCAAGAGAGACACTGCCAGTTAGCGATATAAAATAAACCAAAAATCTGTTAATCATCTTTTTTTAAAATATGTCAAATATGCCATGAATTAGCAGGTCCCACTCTCACTCTTCCAGTGAAGTCCTAATAAATAAAATGAGACCAGAGCAGCTCTCAGGTCTGCAGCAGCTGGGAAGCAAAGGGGAAAAAGTTTCCAATCAAGAGACTTTACATATTCACAGAACTTTTACAGTCCTAATTTAAATGAAAAAAACCTCCTGCCTAAGGGGGGAAAACCCCATATCCAGGCAGCTGAGCAGAGGGGACAGGAGAGAATTTCTGTTGTACATCACACATTTCTGCAGATTCCTGAGAAAAATTATGCACCTTCAGTAACTGGAGAGTCCACTGACAAAACTGCAGGGATCAGATTCCTCAACTACTCTAGATTAGCCTGGAAAATGCTAATCTCTCCTATAAGTGTGTCAGGTTCCAGCTGCAATTCTCCTCTATGCCATCCTTGCAGCATGACACCCTCTGCCTTTTCCCACTCCATCGTTCACATGCAAATGGAAATTTGTATTTTCACCATGTCCTCTCCAACAGGGACCTTCCCTTTTGCATTTAAAGACAACTTTACTGATACTTTGTGCTACTCTGGAAACAGGAGGAGACCTCAAGAGGAGAAAGAACAGCCACATACACGGAAATGCAACAGCTGAGTCCCTGTATGTCACTTTGAGACTCTCAGTATTTTCTGTGCTTTAATTAGCCATTAATTGGCCAGAGAAGTGCCATATTCTTTTAGCCTAGCACCCAAATACACCTGCATAACCTCAAAGGCAATTTCAACCCAAGGCCCCAATAAGTTTTTTCCTAGTCCTGAGCCATCAGCTCTCACAGCTAGTGAAATGTACAGTACAGTAATGCTTCAGACACACAAAAATGTATAAAAATAAAAAGCATAAAGCCAGATTTGTCTGCATATCTTTATCCTTTGTGCAATTGCTCTGATTAGTTCTTGGTAGATCTGGATAGTTCTGCCCATTAAAACCTTTCTGTTTTTAAAGTTTGTGGGCTTTTTTCCCCTCAAGGATGTCCCTGACACCACCAAGGAAGATGCTGTAAGAAGTCATCAAGGGTCTGACAAACAAAACAGTGCAGCTCATGCATGGAATTTTACCATCAGGTTTGTTTTCAAACAGAAATATTTTGTGCTGTGGCTCTCCAGGACATATTCTTGTTGTAGTGGCCACAGGTGACCCAGAGCTATGACCTCTGTGAACATAACTGAGAGAAAGACATTGGAGAGATGTCATTTGTATCATTGAGAGAGGAGAAGCCAACTTCTCTGTAACGGCACAGAGAAATTTTGTCTCTTGACATTCAGCATTCAAAATTAGATGTACACACGGGGCTGTGTAAGCACATGTAGCTCTCAAATCCTTGGAATATAAAATGTTACAGCCACTTTGGTCCCCAGCAGGATGCTGGTTCTGGAGAGGCAATCAGCTTTTCTCTTGCCCATATATCACTGGCTCCTGTGGAATGAACTGCCACAGGGAACTGGGGGAAAGAGTGTTAAATTGACAGAAAAGCAGGTCAGGCGAAAAGGCCTCTTCCAGTGCACTGCTTCTGTCCTTCAGGACTGTAAAGCAACACTTACTAAATAAATCTCCATTCTGTTTTAGGGGCTGAATTCATCATGCATAGAATGTAATTTTACAGTCCAGAATCGACAATAAATTCAATCAGTAGCCTGAACATAAAGACATCAATAATTCTGTATCTTGGCTATTTTTGCTATGCCACTTGAGCTTTCCCCTCAGTAATGAATAAATCCATGTGGAGATGACATCAGTCAGAGTGCCCAGGCCATAGAATTGCAAAGCTGACCCTCAGCTGTCACAGGGCAGAATTTCTGCTCATGACCTGAAAGCAAGTGTTATTTCCTCATCTCACACCATAGGCATGTCTTTATAGTGCAGAGAAAGGCTCAAGAATACGTCTGAAGTTGTTATAAATTGGAAATTCTCCTTGAAATACACATTTTGTCATCTAAGAACCAGCTGAGGTTCTGATGTTAACATCAGAAATTAAATTACTGACACAACCGCACCCTGGCACAATCTGATGAAACAAAGAAATGAAAACATATTTTTTCAGCAAGCCAATACCTTTACTTCCTAACTTTTACACTTTTTACTTGACAAGAACTTACCACAAATCACCTCTAATACTTGGATACAATTGCTGAAAAGAAAAATAATCTACTCAACATACACCACACTTTTCCAGCATCTCAACAATGCACAAACACAAATGAACTAGGTGAAATTCTGGAAATTGCTGCCCATTTCTGTGGAATCTCTAATCCCAGAAGATTGTCATTTGAGGCCAAACTGACTGATGCTGAGGAATGAAAGCATCAAGCTCACTTTTCCAGTTGTACCATAGCCCTAATAGCTCTTTGGTGCTCTCTCTGATTCACTTACATGAACCTTCTCAAGAACTGAGACTACAGCCACGCTGCTTTCTGCCAAGAAACTCAATCCCTAAAGCCAAATTTACAGGAAAGCAGGACATTAATAGCATTATTGTACTAAAGCAAAATTTTGCACTATCATTCCTTTTGTTCTTCCTGGAAATTAACTTTGTTAAACATGAACCAAAACATAAGCCTTCCTTTTTTTTTTTTTTTTTTTTTAAAATAAAAAACCAAAAAATATTTTTTTTTTTTTTTGCTTTTCCTTGCTTGAACCTATTGTCTGGAGAGAATTACAGAAAATGCTTGCCATATCATCCATCCCTCCATTTGGTTTTTCCTGAATTTCTTTACATACACAATGAGTTGGAATGAACACACTTGTAACTAGGAAACCAAAGCCACTTTTTAATATTCTTACACACTTCCACTGTAATCAGAATACTCAGGACTTTAATTTTAGAAGGCTCAGACACCAAACTCCAGCTGAAGTTACACAGAGCTGGGAGAGTTGCTAACACAAAATTGCACCGTATCTGCTGCGTCGTGACACATTTTCTATTTCAGTTGCTCCTGCAGCTTTTTGTCAACGTGTTTTTTTAGAAATACCCACAAATTTGCAACCTCTTACTAGCTGCAAATGAGGACTTGTTATGCTTTAAGCATAGTAACCCATGACTGTCTGCCCACTTAGAGAAAACACAAACCAATACCTGTGGCTTATTTGTCTCTGAATCATTGTCCAACCTGTGGAACAATCACCTTTTTAAACAGGAATGTGTTTCTTGCTATTTAACAGCTTCCTAGGTTAATATTGCCACCCAGCTTGTCACTGTCTGGCACCATTTATCTGAACCTGTCCGAGCTGTTGCATGTGGGCTCCAAGTAGAAAATATTAACTAGATTGTGCTATTTGCAGAAGAATGAGGCTGACAGCTAAAAAAGCTCAAGACTTGGCACTCAGAAGCAATACTAGGAGTGAAGGCAGTTTTACATTCTTCTGTATTATAGTTATTTTCCTAGTAAGAAATTTACATCTTCAGGAGGAGTCTTGTCTGTGTGCCTTCTATCACACCAGTAATGGAAATACTGCAATTTTTTTAATGTTCACCTTGTGTGTTTCACTGTCTGGTTTTCCCTCTGAATGCTGGGAAGTGTCTCTACTTTCCTGACAAGTGACAGGGTTTTACTAGAAAAAGTAAGATTCCTTACTTACCTGCTAGTATTTGTTATAGCAAGTGTCATCTGAACACATAAGAAGAAATAAAAATCCAGGCGCCCTTTCCTGTGCACAGCTGTCAGCAATGAGAAACTGGTGGAAAATTCTGCATGTGCATTTTGGCAAGTCATAAAGTTTTGGCAGAATATTTGGAATCAATAAAGCGAGACCTCTGGAGTTCCCAGGAACATCTGCTGCATTCAAAGGAACGGGTTCAGTCAAATGTGTTCTGTGATCCCAAGTTAACTGTGCTCCACATCCCTGAAGTTCTGGGATAGAAGCTGGTCTCTGAAGGAATGGGGTAACAGCCACAGCATTTGCTCTACTGATAAGATTTTCAGGGTCAGAGAGACAGAAGGCAGTTTCTCAGAGATTAATTATCTCCCTCTGCAATATGTCCTTGGCAATAATCAGTTCCAGAGGATTTGGTGAGAAACATGGGACAACACCCTGTGCCTGGGGTTTTGCATTTCCACTTTTACAGCTCCAGGAAAAGCCCCAGTGCCAAGGGGGAAAGGGTGCTCCAGCAGGATACGCTCCCAAAGCTACCAAAGCACAGAACAGATCTCTCTACATGGACAGAAGACTCAAAGAAAATTCACCAAGATGACAAATTCTAGCATCTCCATCTAGTCAAGGTTCCCCCAGTGAAATGAAGCAGCTTCTTCTGTCCTCATCCTCTCTCCCCCCTCAAAACCAAACTCCTCCCTGCAAAACTCTCTGCCAGCTGCTAATAGAGGAGTGCCCGGGGTATCTGAGCTACTTCTAAGGCTCTCTGCAGGAAAAGAACCTGATGTCATTAGATTTAAATTAATCACACAAGGTCCAAATCTTCATTAAAGAAAATTTTAGGGTCTCTACATGTAAAAGAGTTGAAACTACAGATCTAAAACAAAAAACAGATTAGCTCCAGGATATGACTTTATTCCAACTATTTTTATATTGAAAATGTTAGTGTTAAAAACACTGAACTATTCAGAGTACACAACTTTGCCCTTTAGTTCTATATTTACACTACAAAAACCAGTAATTCTCATACTTTCAACCCATGCAAGCGTTTTAGCTTTTACATGTTAATTTCATGTTCACGATGTCCATGTATCATCATCCTTTATTTTCTTTAAAGTTTCTTTACATTCAACATTTTGCAGTGGTCGTTTTTTAACAAAATTCCAGTGATAAAACATGTTGGCAAGTATGATCCAAAGTTAATCTGAGCAGTTATTGGATACTCCAAATGGAGAACAAACCTTATACTTAGCAAACATGCACCTGGTAATAACAGCTGCAACCACACATGCAGATAAAAAAATCAAACTAAGCCCCCCATCAAAGCATCTAAAATTAGAAATGTTGGAAAATACATTCATAAACAAGCTAATCTTGAAGAACCAGAATATATTCAAATAATTGGTAATGGTACGTTTGACAAAATTAACCTACTTAGCAACAACTTAAACCTCCAATAATTCTACAGAATTAATTTCTTTCCTAGATTTTATTAGAATCAAGGAAAATCTGATTTACAGGGATATGAGGCATCCATAAACTTTAATAACATCCAGTCAATCAGAGTCGATCATGAAACGCAGTCAGATTATGTCTTTTTGAATCCCAGAATCTTGGAGGGTTGCATTCAAAATTTTCTCAAATCATCTGTGTGTAAGAATGACAAAACCATAGAATCACAGAACTTTAGGGTTGGAAGATCATCTGCTCCCACCCCCCTGCCATGGACAAGGACACCTTCCACTGTCCCAAGCTGCTCCAAGCTCCATCCAACGTGGCCTTGGGCACTGCCAGGGATCCAGGGGCAGCCCCAGCTGCTCTGGGAATTCTATTCCAGGGCCTCCCTGCCCTCAAAGTGAAAAATTCTTCCTAGTATCTAACCTAATTTTCTCCTTTCCTAGTATTTACCCATTCTCCCCTTTCCTGTCACTCCAGTCCCTGATGAAGAGTTCCTCTCCAGCTTCCTTGCAGGTCCCTGCAGATTCTGAAAGGTGTTTTGAGGTCTCCACACAACCTTCTCTTCTTCAGGCTGAACACCCCAACTTTCCCAGCCTGTCTCTGTAGGGGAGGTGCCCCAATCCTCTTATCACCTTCGTGGCCTCTTCTGGACTCGCTCCAACAGAATTATACAAGCCACTGCATGGGCTCTGTTCTCCTGGCTGCACTTTCACTAGGCAACCTGACAAATTAAAAATACTGGTAATAAATACCTGCACAGCAAGACACACACACACACACACACACGTGTAAGAACACCTTTCAGCAGGGTAATTTTGGGACAGAGATCCTCCATCTGTGCCACAGGCCCTTTTGGAGAAGCAGAGATGAGAAATTATGCAAGACCAGTTTCTGCTTGGCTGAGAAGTAACTGAGCACACATGAGGAAAAGAAAAAGAAAAAGAAAAAGAAAAAGAAAAAGAAAAAGAAAAAG
>CM031857.1:112385737-112402453 GCA_018697195.1 Certhia americana
AGTAAGAAATTACATATTCAGGAGGTCTTGTCTGTGTGCTTCTATCAACAAACAGTAAGGAACTACGCACTTTTTTTAATGTTCACCTGTGTTTTTTTTTTTTCACTGTCCTGGTTTTTCCCTCTGATGCTGGGAATTTTCCTACTTTCTGACAAGTGACAGGGTTTTTACTATAAAAATACTATCCTTACTTACCTGCTGTATTAGTGTTATAGCACCGTGTCCGTCTAAAACATAAGATAAATAAATCCAGGCGCCCCTTTCCTGTGGCACCATGCTGTCAGCATGGAGAAACTTTGAAAAATTCTGCATGTGGCATTTTGGCAAGTCATTAAGTTTTGGCATGAATATTTGGAATCAATAAGCGAGACCTCTGGAGTTCAGGACCTCTGCTGCATTCACGGAACGAGTTCAGTCAATGTGTTCTGTGATCCCAAGTTAACTGTGTGCTCAACATCCCTGAAGTTCTGGGATAGAAGCTGGTCTCTGGGAATGGTAACAGCCACAGCATTGCTCTACTGATAAGATGTACACAGGGTCAGGAGACAGAAGGCAGTTTCCTCAAGATTATTATCTCCCTCTGCAATATGTCCTTTGTCAATAATCAGTTCCAAGGATTTGGTGAGACCTGGGACAACACCCTGTGCCTGGGGTTTTGCATTTCCATTTTTACAGCTCCAGGAAAAGCCCCGTGCCACGGGGGAAAGGTGCTCCAAGCAGGATCGCTCCCAAAGCATACAAAGCACAGAACAGATCTCCTCTAATGGACATAAAGTCAAGAAAATCCCCAAGATGACAATTCTAGCTCTCCATCTATCAAGGTTCCCAGTGAATGAGCGCTTCTTTCTTGTCCCTCTCGTCCGCTCTCCCCCCTCAAAACAAACCCTCCCTGCAAACTCTCTGCCAGCTGCTACAGAGAGGAGTGCCCGGGGTATCTGAGCTACCTTCTAAGGCTCTCTGCAGAAAAGACTGATTCATTAGATTTAAATTATCACGACATGTCCAAATCTTCATTAAGAAATTTTAGGTCTCTACATGTAAAAGAGTTGAAACTACAGTCTAACACAAAAAACAGATTAGCTCCAGGATATGCTTTATATTCCCACTAGTTTTATATTGAAATTTGGTGTTAACCCACTGAACTATTCAGATAACACAAACTTTGCCATTTTAGTCTTAAGTACACTACAAAAACCATAATTTCTCATACGTTCAACCCATGCAAGGCGTTAGCTTTTTACATGTTTAATTTGTTCACGATGTCCTTGTATCATCATCCTTTTTTTTTCTTAAAGTTCTTACATTCCATTTTGCAGTGGTTGTTTTTTACAAAATTGCCAGCGGTAAAACATTTTCAAGTATGATCCAAAGTTAATCTGAGCATTATTGGATGCTCCGATGGATAACAACCTTATACTTAGCAAACATGCACCTGGTAAATACAGCTGAACCACATGCAGATATAAGGATCAACTAGCCCCCCATCAAGCATCTAAATTATAATGTTGAAAATACATTCATCAACAAGCTACATCTTGAAGAACCAAATATTTCAACAAATAGTGGTAATGTACGTTTGACAATTAACCTCTTAGCAACAACTTAAACCTCCAATAATTCTACAGAAGTAATTTCTTTCCTAATTTTATTAGAATCAAGGAAAATCGATTTACAGGATATGAGGCAGCCATAAACTTTAATAACATCCATCAATCAAGTCGATCATGAAACGCAGTCTATTATTCTTTTATTGAATCCCAAATCTTGGAGGGTTCTTCAGAATTTTCTCAAATCTCTGTGGTGTAGTAAAGACAACCCCAAATAAATCACAGAACTTTAGGGTTGGAATATCATCTGTCCACCCCCCGCCATTGACCGGGGCACTTCACGGTCTCAAGCTGCTCCAAGCTCAATCCTAAGCTGGCCTTTGTGCACTGCCAGGATAACATGGGCAGCCCCAGCTGCTCTGGCGCTCTGGGAATTCTATTCCAGCGCCTCCCTGCCCTCAAGGTGAAAGTCTTCTATTTCTGACGCTGAATTTTCTCCTTTCCTCGTTTTTACCCATTCTCCCCTGTCCTGTCACGTCCGTCCCTGATGAAGAGCTAGTCCTCTCCAGCTTCCTTGCAGGTCCCTGCAGATTGGACAAGGTGTTTTGAGGTCCCACACACTTCTCTTTCTTCAGGCGTAACACCCAACTTCGCAGCCTGTCTCTGTATGGGAGTGCCACCAATCCTCTTTCACTTCGTGGCCTCTTCTGACTCACTCCAACAAATTATACAGTCCACTGCATGGCTCTGTTCTCCTGGCTGCACCTTTCACTAGGCACCTGACAAGTTAAAAATACTGGTATAAAACCTGCACAGCAAGCCACACACACAAGCACACACACACGTGTAGAACACCTTTCAGCAGGGTGAATTTGGGACAGAATCCGCCATCTGGCACAGGCCCTTTTGGTGAGAGCATAGATGAAAACATTATGCAATAGCGTTTCTGCTTGGCTTAGAGTCACTGAGCACACATGATGAAAAGAAAAGAAAAAGAAAAATAAACAGAGAGTGAAAAGAAAAAGAAAAAGAAAAAGAAAGAAAAAAGACAAAGAAAACAAAAGAAAAGACAAGAAAAAAGAAAAAGAAAAAGAAAAGATAAAGCTACCAGATTTACAAGCTCAGGTTAGCTCCCCAAATCCTTCCCTAGCAGCGACAGCCAGCGTCACTGCACAAACTGGGTTTTGGACAGATAAACTGCTTTCCAGTTTGTTGTTCCATCTCCACAGCAGCCCCTGTGTCAGAGCAGATGTCGCACACTCCGCACGCAAACCAACCAGGGAACTCTTCCAGACAACACAAAGAGCTTGCTGGGGCGTTGTGCTGCCTCCACAAAGCTGCACTCGCAATCAGGGCACGAGTCTCTGATGAAAATCCCACTCCTTTCACAAGCGTCTTCCGCAGTTTCCAAAGCTATCGAAAAAAGCCACACTGACCAAAAAAAAAAAAAAAACGACAAAAAACACAAAACAAAGAACAAACAACAAAAACCAAAACCAAAACAAAATACAAAGATCTGGAGAGGGAAAAGAGAAGCCAGACCCGTAGGGTAATCGCTTCCCTACGCGGTTTGGCCCTTTGCAACAAAACCATCGGCAAAAATATTTTTAAATGCGCCCTAAACCCATTCCAGGATTCTAACAGCTGCCTCGGAGTATTTGGACGTAGGTGGGATCCGAAAAGCACTCTGAAACATGTATATGATTAGATTTAATCTCTAGAGCTGTACCTTAATGAAAAGATAACACACCAGATTAGCTTTCGAGAAAAAACAGAGAATCTTGTAATTCTTTAATTTCTTTTTAATACTTGCTTTTTGACACATAAGGCCCTATTCATGTGCGTAATTCAAAGCGCTTAATCACGACGAGAACCAGCCTAAGCAATGACAATGGCATTTTAATTTTTTTCCAATGCATCGGACGTGTGATTTACAAAGGGCCTGAGGTGAAACCCACCGGGATTTTGGGCACGGGTGTGCCTGATGGCAACCAGGGGGGTGGTCGTGGCTTGGGATTGGACTGTGGGGTGGCTTTGGGGACAGGGGGTGGCTTTTTGAAGGATCAGGGGGTGGTGTTTGAGGGGGACAGCTGTGGATTTTGAGGGACAGGGTGAATTTTGAAGGATCGGGGTGGCTTTTTTAGGGGGACAGGGAGTGGATGTTGAAGATCGGGGGGTGGCGTTTTGAGGGGACAGGGGTGGCTTTGAAGTCAGGGTTGCTTTTTTGGAGGGGACAGGGGTGGATTTTGAAGGATCAGGGGGTGGCATTTGAGGGGACAGGGTGGATTTTGAAGGGAACAGGGTACGGCTTTTGAAGGATCAGGGGTGGCGTTTGAGGGGACAGGGTGGTTTTTTGAAGGGGACAGGGGTGGATTTTGAGGGACAGGGTGAAATTTTGAAGGATCAAGGGGTGCGTTTTGAGGGGGACAGGGTTGGGTTTGAAGGGACAGGGGGGATTTTGAGGGGGACGAAGGGGTGAATTGTTGAAGGATCAGGGGTGGCTTTTTGAGGGGGGGGCGGGGTGGATTTTGATCGTTAACGTCACTGGCTTGCTGAGGGGAATAGGGTAGACTTTTGAGGGGGACAGGGATGGCTTGAGGAGCAGCTGCTTTTGAGTGGCAGGGGTGGATTTTTGAAGGATCAGGGGTGGCGTTGAGGGGGACAGGGTGGCTTGAATGATCAGGGGTGGCTTTTGGAGTGGAGGGGATGGCTTTTGAAGGATCGAGGGGTTGCTTTTGAGGGGGACAGGGGGTGGCTTCTTGAGGGGGACAGGGTGGATTTTGAGGGGGACGGGGACGGCTTTTGCAGGATCAGGGGTGGCTTTGATTGGGTACAGGGTGGCCTTTTGAGGGACAGGGTGGATTTTGAAGGGACGGTTGGATTTTGAAGGGGACAGGGGGCGGCTTTTGCAGGATTCAGGTGGTGGATTTTGAGGGGACGGGTGGCTTTTGAGCGGTTGCAGCACTGGCTTCTGAGGGGAAATAAGTGTGGACTTTTGAGGGACACAGGTGTTTTTTGAGGGAATGGGGACATTGAGGACGGCCAGATGGTTTTTGAGGGGGGGCATGGTGCTTGGGGGACTTGGTGACTTTGATGGGGACAGTTGTGGCTTTTGGGGGGGGGGACTGAAAATGTGAGGGGGATGGTGTGTGGTGCTGGGTGAAGTTACACAGCGGGTGGGCATCTGTGCTTTTTTAACAGCAACAACCACCGGGCCTTCCCCGTTGACACACTTAAAAAAAAAAAAAAAAAAAAAAAAAAAAAAAAAAAAAACCACACTATAAAGATAAAAAATAAAAAAACATGCACAAAAAAATAACCACCGCAATAAAACTCGCGACGGAACAATTAAAAATTCGCGAAATCGCGCACACTTCACGCTGCAACGCCGGCTCCCTCCCCACTCACAGCGGCAGCACACAGGCCCGGCAAGGGTGGCTGCGGGTTTCCCCAAGCCAGTGTCCCTGCCGGTCAGGGACCTTCCCTCCCGTGGCGCAGTCCCCCACCCGGCCGGCCAGCAGCGCGGCCGCTGCCGAAAAAAAGTTTCCCTGCGGCGGGGCGGGCTGAGGGCGGGGCCGGGGCGCTGCGGGCGGTGCTAGCCCGCGGTGGAAGGCGGTCGTTCGGGCGGCTTCGGGCGGTCTCTCTCCCGGGGGGATTCCCGTTGCCGTCCCCGCTCCATTGCCCCGTTTTTACCCCTCCCGCCGTTCTCTCTTCTCTCTCTCCCCACCCCCCTCCGCGCCGCCCCTCGCCCCCGCGCTCCCCCCCGGCCCCGGCCAATCGCGGCGCCGCGTCAAGTGACGAGCGCTCCCCGCGATGAACTCATCCCTCGTTGTGGGATGACGTCATATTCAAGATGGAATGGAATCACGTGCGGCGGCGGCGCAGCATCGCGGGCTGAGCCTGAGCGGAGGCGCCGAAGGGGCGAAGCATGGGGGGGGGCGGCGAACAGGGTGAGTAGCGCCCCGCGTGTCGCGCTCGTCCGGGTCTGCCCGGCCGCGCGGGTCTCCCGCGCACAAATCCGTCTTTTCTGACGTAACTCTGAAGGTGGGGTTTTTTTGTTTTTTGTTTTTCGGTTTTTTTTTTTTTTTTTTTTCTCTTTCCTCCTCCCCCCCCCCCTTCCTCCATAGAGCTGGGGATGCGGCCTCCCGCGCGCCATGCTCTGTGTTACGAAACTCTCCCTCCCTCCTTCTCCTTGCGGTGCGGCGCAGGCGCCCGAGCGGGCGGTAGGTGGCCCGCCGCCACCGCCGCCACCGCCGCCACATCGCCCGCCCCGCCTTGAGCCCCAGCCCCGATGTGAGGCGCGGGGGAAGCGCTCAGGGCGCATGAGCACGGGCCGGCAGCGAGGGATGGAAGGCGGGAGATGCGGTCGGGAGCGCGATCCGCGCTTGGGCTGCCGCGCTCGGGGAACCCGTTACCCCTGCAACGGTGTGATGGGCCCGCGAGGTCCGGCCGGCCAGTGCGTGATGGACCGGTGCTGTGAGGGACACTGGGGACCGTTGGTTTGAGATACTGAGGGACCGGTGCTGTGAGGGACACTGAGGACCGGTGCTGTGCGGGTACCGGTGGTTTGAGTGGACACTGGTACCGGTGGTTTGAGGACACTGAGGACCCGGTGCTGTGAGGGACACTGGGGACCGGTGCTTTAGAGGACACCGTGTACCGGGGTGTTGAGGACACTGTTGACCGTGATTTGAGGGACACTGTGGGACGCGTGCTGGAGGGACACTGGGGACCCGTGCTGGGTGAGGACCCTGGGGGACCGTGCTGTGGAGGGACACTGGGGAGCGGTGCTGTGAGGGCCACTGGGGACCGGTGCTGTGAGGGAGCACTGGGGACTCGGTGCTGTGAGGGACACTGGGGACCGTGCTGTGAGGGACACGGAGGCCGGTGCTGTGAGGGACACTGGGGACCGGTGCTGTGAGGGACACTGGTGACCGATGCTTTAGGGACTCTGGGGACCGATGCGTGAGGGACCCGGGGACCGTGGTGCGCTGAGGGACCCGGGGACCGGTGCTCTGAGGGACACCGGGGGACCGGTTCTCGAGGGACACCGGGGGACCGGTGCTGTGAGGGACACCAGCACGGGTGGGTGAGCGACCGGCAGCCCTCGGGTGTGAGGTAGCGGCGGCGGCTCCAGGCTCTTGGCCCCTATGCGAGATCTGAAACACGAAGGGGCGCGGGAGGGCCGGGACTCGGTTACACGGCCTCTTCCCCCGTGTGTCTGAAAGAGAGCGCCTTTCTTTTCCCCCAGCGAGGTCCCCGCGCCTAAGGGCAGAGCAGGTAGCGAGCTCAGCGGTGTCTGTCCAGTTAAACAGGGAGTTGTCGGAGGGTGGACAGGGCGCTGGCTCCGTGTGCCCGCGAGTGATGGCGCCTAATGCACAGCAATTCCGCACTGATCTTCCTTGGACCCGAGCACTGCACAGAGAGGCTGGGGTTTTTCCCTCACTGGAGATATTCCAAGCAGAACCATCTGGACACAATCCTGTGCCATGTGCAATCCTGCTTGAGCAGGGAGTGAATGACCCATTGCTCCCTACCAGCCTGACCCATTCTGTGGTTCTGTAAACAAAGTGTGGCTTTGCTGGTCTGAGCACTCTTGGGCTGGATTATTCATCAGCAGGATGAAGCACATTTCACAGCCAGGCGGGGAAATGCTCAGCACTGAGCTCTGCCTGTGCAGAAAGTTGTGGAAGGTGTTTTACCTGGTCACAGCTATCAGAACCGTGCTATAATCCTGTGTAAGGTCCGAGCTGATATTATGTTCAGGTTGGATGAGGTTCGTGTAAATAAACACAAGAAAAAATTTAAAGGAGTTATTATTAGACAGGAAATAATTGTGGAATGTCTGTGTGCTGAGTAAGCCTCATCTTAATAATTAAATAGCAATTGCTTTAGTAGTTCTTCGTTTTTTTTGTAGTTGGACTCCCAGTGGAAGTAAGAGGTAGGTAGGCTGTACATACAAGAAGAGATTGTGATGGTTTACACAATCACAGTGCTTTTTGTGAATACACTGAATATCTTATAGTTAAATTGATATTTTATTCTTAGATAAATTAATGTGAAACTAGATTTTAGTATGTATTTTAGTACAGGAAGTCTTTTGATATTAAATCAGGAGTAGTAAATGCACACTACAGGTAAATCTAGTACTGTTCTATGTGTAGGTTTAGTGTTCTGTTCTGACTTCGCTCAAACTGACCAAGTGCTCTGACTAAAATTTTCCACCAGTGTTATTCTGATCCTCCTGAGGGGAAATTTGGAGCAAATTTAAGCAACAGTTTTTATAAACCTTTGTTGCAAAAAACCCCAAATTTCGTGGCCATCTCTTGGGTGAAAGGGGATCTGACATCCCTTTCTCTCAATTGTTCCACCTGTGTGCTGTTCTTAAGAATATTTTGTTTACCTGTGGGAAGTCCACCCATCCTGACTGCACCGTGACCATTTCAAGAACTGTCCTTTACATGTTCTCAGTAGGGGCTTGCAGGGAGATGTCACAAATCAGAACCTCTGGAGTTTTCAGCTGCAGAGCCACACTAGGATTCCTTGGGGATTTCACCACTTGTGAGCTCCTCTGGTTCTGCTTTAGTGTTCAAGGTAACTTGTCCTTTAGCACATACTGGCATTCTTACCAAATATAAAACAGGCAGCAGCTTTTAAGAAGTTCCCAAAGTCCTTTTTGTGCTGTACATTCAGTGATAAATGTGAATTTTCGTGCCTTCTGTTCCTGCTGTGTGGGTTCCAAGTGGCAGGGTGACACTCTGCCACATCCATCTCACGCTGAGAACCCTCTGGATCAGTAGAAGCTGGGTATTACTAAGAAATTAGGGTTTCTGAGCTCAAGGGTTTGTTTTGTTGTGTGTGTGATGCTAGAGAATATCTGCACACAGAGAATTAAGTCCTCTGATCATCTTTGTAGTGATGGCTGATCACACTTTCCTCAAAATTAGTTAGGGGCAGGTCAACATTTGGATTTAAAAGGACAACTTTGCAGAAAGCCTTGAGCTTTCTTCCTGTATTGAAGCAGTTTTGGTTTGAACTTCAGGATCCGTGAAGCAGTTACTGTTAAAAACCAACCCTCTGTAGCTTTCAGGGTTTTGAAATAAGCTTTATCTGCAAAATGGTGCTAAGTTCAGTGTGGGACTCAGAGGGGAGAGGAAGTTGGGCTGTGATCAGCACAAGGTTTGTCCTGCACTGGGAGGGGCTCTGCTCTGAGTCACATGCTGCAGTTGCAACAATTTCAGCTCTCATTAAACTTTTGAGCAACTGAGCGCTTTCATTTTGAAATCTGGCTCATGTAATCACCTGAGATCTTCAGAAAGCAGCAAAAGGCTTCAGAAGCAGCAAAGTCATTTGCTGCAAGTGGAAAGACTGCAATATACCCTGCTTTAAAATACGGGTTCTGTGCAGGGCGGGTTTCCTTCCCAAATATTTGTCATCATTTTGTATTAGTCTTTGTACTGAGTGTTTCCAGTTTTTTCCCTATTGAGTTCTCTTATATTTTGTTTCAATCAGCAGTGAAATAAAAATCAACTCGTCTTTTCTTACTGACTACCTTATGTATTTTGCTGTTCTGGAACAGTTCAGGCATATTTTGTGAACAAGGAAAGAAAGTGTTGAGCAAGACTTCAATCTTCCTCAGCTCCTTCCATCTCCACCCCCATCAGTTCATCAGTCACAAATAGAAGTTTTAAAATCCCCTGGTCCTGATTGTTGAAGGGTTTTCCCTCTGACATGCAGTGAAACACCACATCTCTCTTGTGCAAATTCCTTCCATGCAGTCTGTGATGAAAAGGCAGGAAAAATCCTTTGGCCAAACACGCCTTTTTTAAAATGCTGCAAAACTTTTCCTTTGCTAGTAATTTGTATACAGTTAAATGACATTCTTTGGGAAAGGAAGAAACGTTTTTCCCTTTTCTGTCTGGGAGCATTAATGTCCTTATCCAAGGTTTATCCTACCTCAGTACTGAACAGTGTGAGCAACACTTAGGTTGCAATTCATTCTCTTCAGCCCCTGACAAGCTGTGGTTACTGCAGGGACAGCTCTGACACAGCACAGTGAGTGTCCCCTCCACCCCCTCACAGGCTGCTCTGGACACATTTGTGAGTATCTTCACAGCACTTCTAAAAAACAGTGTACTTGGGACAGTAAATATACCTCACAAAACCCCTTTTAATGTAAATTAAGAGCCATGGAAGGAAAAGCAGTAGAATTAGAGATTAGAAATCTAATCACTGCCACACTGTCATAACCAAAAGGAATTTGCTTTTTCTCTGCCAAGACATAACTGAGTACAGTCCTTCAGCTGTTGAGATGAAGGGCCAAATTTCCTGGAATTCCAGTAAGAATATAACCATCTCCATTCTCATAAATACTTTAGAGAAGTAAAGAAAATATAGTGCTTTTGTTCATGGAGCTGGATTTTTAAATGAATTTTTTTAAACTATGTAAGACATCGCCTACCTTCAGTTGCTTGTGGACTTGGAGTAACTTGAAAATCTTCCACGTGCTCTTCATGAGCTTGTAAATCTCTTAAGGTAAAGCTCAGGTAAAATTGCCATTGTCATTCCTCTTTCCTGTATCATCTTCCCAGTATCTTGGCCAGAAGATTTTTTAGGCTCAACTTTTACATTCTTCATTTTTCAGATTAACTGTACGACCTTTCCTCCTCATGTCTCATTTTCTTAAGGAAATCTTAGTGTAAATGCTATTCTGTTGATAGAAAAGTACCTCACATGGATATGTGGCTTCTCATCCAAAATACACTGTGCCTGTAAAAAGCACCATTATAATAATAGAAATACAACCACAATTAGGGTTTGTCATTTTTACTACACCAGCAAAATTAAAAGTTGTATGTAGACAAGTTTTTATTGTGAATTAGGCCAGTTAATGTTTCTCATCTAGTAAAGCAGATGACTGAATATTGTTTTATTTGATAAGTGTATCTCAGCATTGCAAATAAAACAATAAAGTCAGCTTGTAGAAATAGTACAAGTGTACACGTTTGGTTTACAATTTTTCAAATTTCATTCATCTCTTACCAAAAAAATATTTCTGGGGATGAGATTTCTGTAGGTGTTTAAATTTGATGGCCATCAGTTCTTTCAGACTTGTCCCACCAGAGTTTATTTGCAACGTTACATTGTTGCTTTGTATTTTGCATTACAAACCAAACATTTCAAGGCAATGAATGATGAACTGCTAGGGAAAGGTGTTTTAAAACTTTTTGATATTTTGATTTAGTTTACCTCAATTTGGAGGCTGTTACACACCTTTCAGCCGAGGCATGGATGCCAGGACAAATATCATATCAAATTAATGTGATTTTATCTTCACTGAATGTTTCAGGAAGAAGTTTTGAGAGCTCCTGGCCAACATTTCCCTGCCCTGTCCCTTGCATCCTGGATCTGGATCCGCTCCCTGCTCTGATTTGGAGGGGAGGAGACAGGGCTGCTCCTTGCAGGAGCAATCCCTCCTTAGACTGCTCTGAGAGTTAGATGAAATTGCACCCTGAGCTGCTGCTGGGTTGTAAACAAGAATGGAAATGACAAGAGGAGCTTTGTGCTCTGACATTCTGTAGTTTGCTGCGTGTCAGGGGGAGCTGTTAAAAGTGTCAGAACGTGAAACTTGAGGGTATGATCTGAATGTGAATAGTAGCCTCTTCATTTCTAAGGGAATTTCATGTCTGTGTCAGGGAAACTGCTAATTATTTGTCTATAGCCTAGGGGAAAACAGACTGCAGAATATTCAGACTGAGAGTAGGTTTAGATTTGATATTAGAAAAAAAAAATCTTCACTCTGAGGGTGGTGAGGCACCATCTCTGGAAGTGTTCAAGGGTTGGAGGGGCTCTGAGCCCATGGCCAGGTTGGAGGTGTCCCTGCCCATGGCAGAGGGGTTAGAACTAGATGATCCTTAAGGTCCCTTCCCAAACCATTCTGTGATTCTATGATTATAAAATCTCTTCTTTTTCTCTCTTTAAATTTCTGCTTTTGTATGTGTGGAGGATAAATAGGTAGAAATTAGTCCATCAATTTCACACACTAGCAAGCATGTTATTTATCTGATTTTATGCTTGTCTTCATACCCGTGAGTCTTTCTGTGCTGCTGACCTATTGGAAATGAGAAACATTTGTCTTGATGGAGAAAGTTCACAGTGCAGTCTGCACTGGAAAACAGCAATAGCAGTGAGATCCCATTTCATTAAATCCAGGAAGACAGAATCCCTAAACTTGCAGCAGGAGATTATTTAAGTATTTCCACAGAAAAAGATGATAGAGATGTAAACAATAGTCCTATGTGGGTTTGCAGCTTTTACCTGTAGGTTTTGGGGGTTATATAGGGGAATGTATAAATCTGTTTGTGCTATGGGAGAGTATCTGTGTTGTAAAGGCTGTTGATGGGAGACAAGACATTTTATAAACTGTTGTCAAATTCCAGTAAAATCCAACATAGGGTCCTTGAGTAGAAGCTTAAGCAGCGTAGGTTCCTTTTTCATCTGGACTTGTAACAAGTAAGGGAGCTTTCTACTCTTCTGTCTGCTCTGCTGTCTGAAACAGCAGCAGAATTGTCAGAGCCATCAGATCCTCTTCAGGGAAGTACTCAAATGAATGCAACATTCCTGCATTTTTCAGGGGATGCCCCAGGAAGTCACTTGGATTTTTTGGCTGAGTCTTACAATCCACATTTCTTTGCTTTCTGTAATGGGTTTTTCCCTGCCATGTTTCTTGTGTGTTTTTCCTGTTTAAAGCTCTGTTCAGTCTCTGTCTCTTTGTGTTTCCTCCTCCATCCTCGTATTCTCTGCTTCCACCTGCACTTTCTCACAGCCCTGGCACCTCCTTGCTGCAATATTGCATCTCATTGAGGGTTTCAGAACATCATCTTTCCCACTGTCCCCCCATGTTGCTAATGGAGCTTTAGCTGACAGTGATTTCCTTATCAAGGAAGTCAGAAGGCAACATCAACATCTCTTAGTTGCTCATATATTTGAGGGAGTAGCTGTTACACTGAAACCACACATAAATATCTGTCTGATTCATATCTGTAAGGTTTCAGCTGTAAAGTCAGTGGCTCCATTGTTTCTGAAGGTGGAATTTCAGATGGAGGAAGCTGATTCCTGACAAAGAATGGGCCAGGTGCACGGCTTCTCTTGCTGGAACCCTTATGTGCATTTGACCTCTCAGTGAGATGATTACGTTCCCTATCCTAGAAAACAGCAAACAGATCTAAAAATCTGAGGGTTTTTTGTTTGTTTGTTTGTTTGTGGCTTAATTTTAAAGAGTTGAATCAACTCACTGGGAGATCAAATGAGTAGCAGAGCTGGTGAAAGGAAGGGGAGAGTAGCACAGGGCTGGGAGGAGGAGATGTGAGAGTAAGGAACAGAGGAAAGGGAACTACCACTTCAGTGGGAGGTTGCTGTTGAAGATCAAGAAACTGTTGGACCTAAGATTAAGCTTTTTCACCCTTCCCTTGTGAAGAGCTTTTTTTCCTGAAATTTTTTATTTTATGAAAGTTATTTGAAATAGTAGAGGCATCTTTTTCCATCCTAGTTCAAAATGTAAAATAGAAACAATCTTGTACCAAATATGGTACTTAGGCTTTTGGAATCTAATTTTCTGAAATCAGTGGAGGGCTGTTGAAGGAGGGAATTAGAGGACTGGAGCATCTTTCTTATGAGGGAAGGCTTAGGGAGCTGGGCCTGTTCAACTGGGAGGGAGGGTGTCAAAAGGATGGACCAGCTCTGCTCTGTGGTGCCCAGAAATGGGACAAGAGGCCATGATGGGCAGAAATGATGCCCAGGAGGTTCCACCTGAACATGAGGAAGGATTTCTTCCCTGTGCAGTGACAGAGAACTGGGACAGATTGTCCAGAGAGGCTGTGGAGTCTCCCTCACAGGAGATATTCCAGAACCCTCTGGGCACAATCCTGTGCTCTGGGGTGAGCCTGCTGGAGCAGGGAGGTTGGACCAGCTGACCCATGGTGGTTCCTTCCAGCCTGACCCATCCTGTGATTCTGTGAAGGCTGACACTCAAATCTCTTCTTGGCCTCCCCAAGGTTCCTGCTGCACTGGCCCTTCCTGGCTCTGGAGTCTGAATTTAGTCACTGTTCCTCCTAAGGACCAGCAGCTGCTGTGGCGTGAAGGACCTCCATACAGACAGTGGGAGATTTTCTGATGTGCTCCTGCTGTTTCCATGATGTCACCTGAACATCATGGAAGAAAAGAAGAAAACTTTGTTTCCAGTCATTAGTGAAGGCGGCTGGAAAAAAAAAAGGGTTAGAGAGAATAAAAGCAGATTATCTGAAGGAAAGATCTTAGGTAGCTAATCACAAAACGATCTACAGCTGAGAAGTAGGAACAGTCAAACACCTGGAACCAAATCAGGTATTACAGGAGATTGCCAGAGCTGTGTATCTATCCACACAGGGTGCCAGGGAAGCTTTTGTGTGGGGCTAAGCACAGGCAGCCAAAATGCTGGCTTTGGGGAACCAGTTCTTGTCCTCCTATTGCTGTTCTCTTGCTGCCTCTGCAGTTATGCCAGTGCAATAGTTCCTGCTGTGGTTTACTATAAAAATGGGACAGCATTTGAAAATAAATAGCACTGGGGGTTTATTTATTGTCTGTTCTGCTGCGTCATACAGGCCTGCAAATATTTGTGCTGGCACAGCTGAAGGAGGAGTGACCTGCAGTGTGCAGGTAAGATGAAGGCAAGAGAGCAGGGATGACTTGAATCAACTTTGTTACTGAAAAGTGTTCATGTAGTGAAATCTTAACACATTGTCCTCCGACTCAGGTATTCTCTGGGTTTATTTTTTTTTTCCTTCTAAGTATTTCACATGATCTGGGTAAATGTCTTTAAATGGTTCTGCAGAACAGTTCCGATGTGTTTCTTGCTGTTGTTTGTTTAATTTCTGTCTGTTTTGTCTAAAGGCTATTAAGCTGAAAGTCAAGCGTTTGAATTAGGAAATACCAGGATTAAAGCTGCCTTTGGAGGATTGATTTGGTCCTTTGCCATTTGTGTACCTTGCAGCCTTGGTTACTGCTAAAGTGACAGAGTTACATTGCACCAGAGCCTCCTTCACTGTGCTCTGAGCATAACAAGGAAGGGATGTTTATGTCTGCGGTGTTTAATGTGATGAATTAGAGTTCTTGTAGGAATGAAGGAAGAAACTGGCCAGAAGGATTGGGGTCTGTTGGATTCTGCTTCAGTCCTGCAGATTTTACACCACTCTCTACTGGTTACACTGCACTGCTGTGTTAACCTGGGCAGAGGGACACATGGTAATTACATGGTGTTTATTCCGCTGGTTTTAAAAACACAAGGGTGAAGCAGATTGAAATGAAGGATCTTAAAATATTTCAAAACATTTGACTAACGCATTCTGTTTCCATTGTGTCCTTGAAGTGTGGGTTATGCAGCAGCTCCTGTTGGGTGTCTCTTCTCTTTAAACAGTTAAAGTTTCCTAAACTCTGTTGATCTGCTACCTCCATTTACCTTCTGCAACTTTCATCCCAGAGGAATCACTTGAGTTTGCAAACTCGCTGTCTTCCAGGTGAAGGGAAAGGGAAGGATGCCCTCCTGGAGCACTTGGAACTCTGAAAGTGTGAATGGGTGCTCAGACCATGGAATGGGATTAGGGCCAGTTTTAATTGCAGTGGCATCCATAAAGGAGGAGGGTAATGAGCCACCATCCTCACACCCCCACCTCCATCCTCCCAGTATTCTTAAGTAAAACAGAGGAAGCAAAACAAGCCAGATTGCTTTCTCAAATTAAGATTGACTGCACTGCTTTTTATAGATGGAGGTGTGGGGGAATTATGCATTATAGCTGGCTAAGGTAAATTAAGGATAAATTAGTGTTTATGAAATGAGCACAAGGCACTGAAATACTCAGTAAAGACTGATCTGGTGAGGAAACATTCTGGTTTTGCTGTTGCCATGTCGCTATGAACTCATTTGGTATTTTTAGGTGTAGAAGTGGTAGCTCAATCCTTGATATAATCAGTGCCCTGAGACACTGCATGCAGAATCCTTTAAGTCATTTCTCAATAATACCAGTTTAGACTTTGATCACTTATTTATACCCATTAGTTTTAAGATTTATCATCCTCATTTATTAACCATGGGGTAGTAGCTTCTCAGTATTGTTTTTTTTTTATTTTGATAAACTTAAGTTTTGCTTGTAAGCTGATGAAAAGTGAAACCTTTTTGTTGCAGTTGCATACATTATGTACAAATGAAACTAAAAAGTAGTTTCTCAAATCAGCTGTAAAAATAAGAGAATTGCTTTTAAAAGACACATTGTCTTTTAAAAAGTGTCCGTGAAAACAAAAAGAGAATTTAGTATTGTTGATTTCTCTGTGTGTGTTCTTGTGCACAGATATATGTTGCAACTCCTGCCACAGAATTTCTTTGTCTAACTTAAAACCCGGTTATCTTCTTTTGTTAAGCTCTCATCAGGAGCAGTGTGTTGAGTTATCAGTACATCCTGCAGTATGGAGTGGGCTGTGTTTTGAAGCATATGGATCATGGAGATTTCTGCACTCCAGCTTAATTTGTGCTTATTGTGCTCTTGGAGGCAGCCAAGGGTAACTGTTCCTCAGATATATGAGCTGTGGGCATAAAGTGCTCTAATGCTAATGAATGAAATGGGGATTTCAGTTCTCTGATTGCTTTTCATCCTGAGCATAGCAGTGCAGGGATACTTCAGTGAAAACTGACATTTCCAGAAACCAGATCCTGCCAGTGCAGTTTTAAGTGACACATACAGTTAGAAGGAGATATTAACAGCACTATTAAGCATAAGTAAACATGATGAATTTAGATTAGAGACAATAATCCTGTTTCCTTCTCCCCTCCCAGTATTAATGCCCTTTCCATCATCCTATTAGAAGTGACAACAAAACCCCCTTAATTTGTCTAGTCAGCAGGAGACTGTCAGGGCTGCTTAGCCTCAGAAAGGTGACTTGCCATAGCTAGACTTTAGATACCTGATCTAAGAGTTTATCAATCCAGTTGTCAAGACAGATCTTCATAAAGCTGAAGCAGAAAAAGTGATGATCAAGAGTGAAATGATTGAACTGCTCCTCCCTGTGGAGAGGTGTATTACAGGAAGAGAACACAGTCCATCCATCCATCCATCCATCCATCCATCCATCCATCCATCCATCC
>CM031857.1:112402463-112421718 GCA_018697195.1 Certhia americana
TCCATCCATCCATCCATCCATCCATCCATCCATCCATCCATCCATCCCCCAGTTAGTTAGGTGTACTATTCTTGGTGTAAGATTAGCAATTAAAAGGATATTTGAAAGTGGGCAGATGAGCTGGTTCTTCCCATGCTTGTGCTTTTCTGGAGCTACCAGCAGTGTTTTCATTCCCAAGCCTTTCCTCCACACAAGCTGTTCCTTTAATCACTGCTTGACGGTGGTTTAGCCAGTTTAGAAAGTACAGATGTGTTTACTTTGTCTCTAATAGTTCATATAAGGCAACCTACAGCTTTGTTGTTGTTCTTTTTCAGGGACATCAGAATCATGGAGGGGCTCTTGCATTACATAAATCCAGCACATGCCATTTCCCTCCTGAGCACCCTGAACGAGGAGCGTCTCAAGGGACAGCTGTGTGACGTTGTGCTGATCGTAGGAGACCAGAAATTCCGAGCTCATAAGAATGTTCTGGCTGCCAGCAGTGAATATTTCCAGACTCTGTTCACAAATAAGGAGAATGAGTCTCAGTCAGTGTTTCAGCTTGACTTTTGTGAGCCAGATGCTTTTGATAATGTGTTGAACTACATTTATTCTTCATCCTTGTTCATTGAGAAAGGCAGCCTCGCAGCTGTGCAAGAACTGGGCTACAGTCTTGGAATATCTTTTCTTACAAACATTGTTTCCAAGAGTCCTCAAGCTCCTTTTCCTTCTTGTCCTATTAAAAAAATACTCTATCAAGATGAAGATGAAAGTAGTTCTCAGAAGAGAAGTGTCATTGTCTGTCAGAACAGAATTGAAGCACAAGCGAAAAGCGTAAATCAAACACAACATGACTTAAGCCATACTCCTAAACCTTCACCCTCTGTGGCTGTCAAAGCTAGCAGCAGACCACAGGTAACAAAACCAACTGAAACCCTTCACAACTTGTCACTGTCTGAAAGGAGGTGGCTGAAAGAAGGCCCTGTGAGCTATACAAAGGTTCATGAAACTTCTGTAACTGTGGAGGATCAGAACAGAGGTGCTTTAGTGAAAAGGAACATGGTGCTGCCTCAGATTTCTTTAGCAGAGAAAGAAATGGCAAGTGGCGAGCCAGGAAGCAGCACTCAGCTTCTGAGAGGAAAAGTAGCAGAGATGTCATTGAAAAGACCACGTCCACCAGTCTTGTCTCTGCGTGGGGCAGCAGAATCCACATTTTTGTTGCGAGAGGCAGGAAAAGGAAATAGTCAAGGGCAAGACAGGAATTTGCTCTACTACTCCAAGTTAGGGCTGGTAATCCCATCTAGTGGGTCTGGCCCAGAAAACCAAAGTATTGACAGAAGTGGGCCTCTTGTAAAAAGTCTCCTTCGAAGGTCACTGTCCATGGACAGCCAGGTTCCTATTTACTCACCTTCTGTTGACCTAAAACCTGCACAGGTATCCTCGTGCTCCTCACCGGGAACGAATGATTCCCAGAAGACATTTAATGTTGCATCCCAAAAGTCATCCTTGAAGGAGTCATCAGAGAAGTCAGCCTTGGATGAGAAGCCACAGGTGGTACACCCACATCGCCTTAGGTCTTTCAGTGCCTCTCAGTCAACGGATCGGGAGGTCGCTTCCCCTCTCTCAGAGGTGCGGATCAAAACTGAGCCCAGCAGTCCCCTCTCAGATCCTGCTGAAATCATCCGAGTTACAGTGGGTGATGCTTCAGCATCGGCAAACAAAGACTTTGCTTTTAAAACCGAGGATGACCGTAAAGAACCAAGCAGACTTCCAGCGAAAAGGAGGTTCCAGGATGATAGGAGGCTACCGTTCAAGAAGCTGAAGGTGGATGAGCAGGGTTCTCCTGGCTCAGAAGACAACTTTGAGGAAGGCTCGAGCCCCACACACCTTGATGCCGATTTCCCTGATTCTGATGTCAGCAAAGATGAGTACAGCGAGATGGAAGAAGCAAGACCAAATAAAAAATTTAAATGTAAACACTGCCTTAAAATTTTCAGATCAACAGCAGGTCTTCATCGCCATGTTAACATGTATCACAATCCAGAGAAGCCCTATGCTTGTGACATATGCCACAAGAGATTCCACACCAATTTCAAGGTGTGGACGCACTGCCAGACACAACATGGAATCGTGAAGAATCCCTCACCAGCTTCCAGTTCACATGCCCTGTTGGATGAAAAATTCCAAAGAAAACTGATTGATATAGTGAGGGAGAGAGAAATCAAAAAAGCTCTGATTGTGAAACTAAGACGTGGCAAGCAGAGCTTTCAGGGCCAGTCTGCTTCACAAGCACAACAAGTCATCAAAAGGAATTTAAGGTCGAGAACCAAAGGAGCCTATATTTGTACCTACTGTGGGAAAGCTTATCGTTTCCTCTCCCAGTTCAAACAGCACATAAAAATGCACCCTGGGGAGAAACCCATTGGAGGGAACAAGGCTCCTAAGCAGAAAGATCACATTCATATTGAAAACCCAGTGGAAAACAAGGAGGTTTATCAGTGCCGTCTCTGCAATGCCAAACTCTCCTCTCTCATTGAACAGGGAAACCATGAGCGACTCTGTAGAAACGCCACTGTCTGTCCTTACTGCAGCCTTAGGTTTTCTTCTCCAGAGCTGAAGCACGAGCACGAAAGCAAGTGTGAGTACAAGAAGCTGACTTGCCTTGAGTGTATGCGCACTTTCAAATCATCCTTCAGTATCTGGCGTCATCAGGTTGAAGTTCACAATCAGAACACAATGGCTCCATCAGAGAACTTTTCTTTGCCTCTCATGGATCACAATGGAGAAATCACCAGTTCGTCACGGCTGCCTCCGCAGTCGGAATCCAATAAAATGAACAATTTTGTTGCTGCAAAGGAGGACGGTGTGTTCAGTGATTCGTCAGAACAAATCAATTTTGATTCTGAAGACTCTTCATGCCTGCCTGAAGACTTAAGTGTTTCCAAGCAGTTTAAAATCCAGATCAAAGAAGAGCCTGCAGATGATATAGAGGACGAGGTCACCGAAACGAGCAGGGAACCTAAGGACATAGTCTCCAAGAAAGACCCCAGTTTGTGGCCCTGTGAAAAGTGTGGGAAGATTTTCACTTTACGCAAACAGCTGGAGCGTCACCAGGAGCTCCTGTGCTCCGTGAAGCCGTTCATTTGCCACGTGTGCAACAAAGCCTTCCGAACGAATTTCCGACTCTGGAGCCACTTCCAGTCTCACATGTCCCAGGCTGCAGAGGAATCTACAAATAAGGAGCCTGAGATATGTCCACCAGCTAATTCCCCATCACCCCCACCCTTACCCCCACCCCCACCACTGCCCAAAATCCAGCCTTTGGAGCCCGACAGCCCCACGGGCTTGCCGGAAAGCTCCAGTACTACTGAGAAGCTGTTCGTGCCGCAGGAGTCGGACACGCTCTTCTACCACGCCCCGCCGCTCTCGGCAATCACCTTCAAGAGACAGTACATGTGCAAGCTCTGCCACAGGACTTTCAAGACGGCTTTCAGTCTCTGGAGCCATGAACAGACACACAATTAGCTTTAACAGAACCCTTGCAGAGCTGTTTCTTTTTTTTGGGGGGGGTTGTGTTCAGGATCTGAGAGGCCTGCCACATAGACTACAAATTTAAGAGGATCAAAACGATGATGGTGGAAAATCTGGAATTTGTGATGCTGCTTGGATTTGGAGATTAGGGAAAACCTAATAACTTGGTTGGTAGGTAGAAAGCAGAGTAATTTAAAATACTGCGGTCTGGGATCTAATAGTAACAGAATAAATTTTATTTTATTTCATTTGACACTGAAATAGAATTGCATCTGGATTGTATGCATGGATCTTCATCCTGTGATGTTGGTGTGTGCGTGTGTATTATATATAAAGTTATATATTAAATGAAAGAGAAACAACAATTTGGATTCTAACTGTGAGCTTTTAGTAGTGAAATACTGTAACCAACGTCATAATTTGTTTTTCAAAAAGAAACCAACACACACAAGCTCCATGTAAGTGGTTGCCATGGACTGGCAGTTTGGGAGGGAGTGGATGGAGTGTCTTGCTGTATTGACTTAGGACTTAAGAAACCTTTAGCAATAACAAATAAACCTCAAGTTTGGGTAATCCTGATGTTATTGGACACAAATGTTTGCTATTTCAAAGGAACATAGAATTGTTTTGTTGTTGTATGGAACTTGTGCAAATTAAAGTAGAATCTAAAGTCAGCAATATTATTACTAAGATTTTATATAAGAAGTAGCAGCAAGCCTGCTTTCAGCCATTTAATTATAACTTTCTAAGGAAAATTGAGAGAGGGGGTACTTTGCTTTATATAATGTCCCAAAGACTAATTTCCTATGGATACTGGGGTAGCTGAAGTTATTGTGTAACAGCCATCATAATGCAAATGGTACTGTTTATAACATGAACTGAGGTTGAATGGGTGTCAGACGAGTTTCATAGTTTTGTTTCCACTATTTGTACAACTGTTTGTAATTTTAACTACAAAGGAATGTATAACTATTAAATCAACAAGAGAGAGCTCGTAAGGGACAGAAGATGAGTTGTGTTTCTAAACACGAGTAATAAGCTCAGCCATGAGTACAAAGATATGTTTTAACAAAACCTAAAAATGTAAATATTTATATAGACACCTGTATAAATGAAGAAATATGTATTTGAAATTTGTATTAAGCATACATATCCAGCTCAAAGCAGAGGAGAAAATCACACTACAATCACTGCATTTTATGGATACAATGCATATAGAGTAGTTTTTTTCTGCCGCTTTCTATCATATGTGACTGTGTTGCAATTTTCCAATTTGGTGAAAATTGTGGTAATAATGGGCTGCAGACATTCTGTGTGGTTCCATTATTTTACCTCAAATGGCAACCGGAGCATTTAGAGTAAGTAGGATCACACATATTTACCAGGAGCTATGGTAAGGGTCCAATTTCTTCTGTAAGTCAAGGAAATATTTGCCCAGAAGTAGGAGGTGGACCAAGGGTGAGAAATTCTTCTGCTAGAATTTAAACTTAGTGGAGTTGTGGTGGGTTAGAGTGAACATAAATGACACAGTGTTCATGATCCTGACCAACTTTTCCCCCTGCAGGGTTGGGAGAAGGGGAACTTCATTGCTGAGTCAGAGCCCAGTCTGTGTCCACTGAAACCAGCACGAGTTTGGTCACCAGTTTCAGGGGGAGCAGGAGTGAGGCTTGAATTACCATGTGTGTAACTGTTTTTTTCAGTATCTCAACTTCAAAAGGTAGAATTGCAAGCTGAGATTCAGCAAATCAAGCACAAATGTAACTCCAAGAATCCGAGGATGGGCGCCCTTAGGCTCACACCAGATTTTTCTCAGTGAAAGCCAAGTGTGCCACCATTTTATTTTTTTTCCAAACAGATATTTAAATCTTTTTCCTGTAAGTGAAGTTTGACAGAATTAGCTCAGGATGGACCCCTGATTTATTTTCAGCTACCAAAAAAATTGCAATGTTAGTTTTTACTCCAATCTAAAATTGCTACTAGACACCTCTGAAAGTAACATGTTGTTCTTTTTTGTCCTCTTTCAAGCAAACTGTGGCTGAGTATGATTGGGCTAATTTGCTTGAGTATCAGTTAAACTCTTTCAGTGGCATTGCAGTTAAAACAAGGTACTTGCTTAATTGTGACATTTCCACTTACTGACTTTTTTATTCCACCTAATAAGACTATAAATTTCTTTCTTACCAGAAACAATTTCAGAATAAAATGGTTATTGCACTTAAACGTGGTTTGAAAAATCAGAAAAACATAAAGCCTTGCTAAGTACCCTTTATATATATATTTAAGAAATCTGTGTGTATAAAATACGAACGTGTTTTTGTAGAATGGTTCCTAAGTTTTCCCTCTGCACAACAGCCTGAAAGTCGAGCTGTAGCCTTTTAAAATTCCATGTGCTTTCTGAAGGAAGGTGGCAACCAGCTCAGCTGGGTCGCAGCCATCTCACTTCCAGCTGGGATTCTGCTCCGTGCTATGATGATAAATTCTACACACTTTAAATCAAAACCTTGTACAACACCTTTGAAGAAACTCTGACCTTTTTCCTAGCGTACTAGCTATTGTAAAGAATCCATAAAATATTTTTGGTCTAAGTAGCCTCCTAAGTTTTTCTTCAGTTGCTTTGGTTTTGGGGGGGAGGCGGATTTAAAGTTTTGTTTTCCACTTTGAGCGTGTTCTGTGTGATTTTTTATTTTTGTTTTTTTAAACATTTGGTTCCTGTTGTTTAGTAAAGGAATTCAGGATCTCTAAAATTTAAATATGAGATGTTTATATAGCAGTTCTGATTTTCTATTAGCTTTTATACAGTATCTTAAAAAGCCCTTGATAGAAGTGTTTATTTTGGAGGATATGAAATAAATATGCTTCCACTTATATAACTTTAATATATGTCTTAAAATTTAAATTATGGGAAAAAAAATGTTAGTTGCTTGTTTATAAATAAAGGTCTTTTGAAGAGTGTCTAGTTTGGCCACAGCCAAAATAAAAGGCAAATTTATTGATACAAAAGCCTGTCTTTCATCATATTTTGTTTAATTTTATAGCTGTGTATTGAAGTGACACAAAGTTAGAGGTCTTGTTAAATATAAAAAAGTGTTTTGCTTTTTTTTTCTAAAATTTGTGACAGGAATGTGCAGATGTTTTAATATATAGATTAGAATCTATAATTCTGTCCTTTTTTTGCTATTTTTATAACCTATCAGATAAATCTCAGAGAACTATCCTGCTTCAGTGGGAGTGGAAACTAGTGTTACATTTCAGGGGAGCAGTGTTGAGCCATGAAATATATTTTGGTTTGGGACTTCTTTTCCTTTCAGGCACCGTGTTGGCAAAGCCTCTAAGCCTATCTAAAGTCCATTAAGATCAGTCTGAAGTTGTTTTTTTTTTTTTTTTCAATTGTTCTGTGCAAGTTCTTTGCTGAATTGGGACCATGACTGACCTTGAACGTGAGCAATGGCAGCAAACACAGGAACCAGGAACGGAGCTGTCTCAGGTTTTGGGTGATTTGGTGAGGGAGAGAGAAACGCCGCGTGGCAGGCGGTGGAGGAGGTAACCTGGTGAAGTGGGTGACCCCAGAGTTGTCCGGGCTGTTCCAAAAATGAGATGTTGTGTTATCTGTGAACCCAAGCAGCTGTAAGAGGCTTGGCCTGCGTTTTCTGTTCAGGCAGGAACATCCAGGAGGGGTTTTTTTGCCTGATGTTGTTTGGTTTTCCCCCAAGCGGGACACGCGGGTTTGCTCCGAGGCTCTGCGTGTTCTCTGTTGCTGTTCCAAACTTCCAGTGTTAAAATGAATTCCTCCCACGGGATAAGGACAGACTATGCCTAATTTCTTGGCTCTAACAGTGAGGGTGCAAATATCTGGCATGGGCCTGTAATTTGGCATGTGCCTATACTGTTCAATAAAATTGTTTACATTTTCCTAACAGAAGATTTAGATAAAAATCCAAACAAGCTTAGGGGTTGTTTTTTGTTGGGAGGTTTTGTTTGTTTTGGTTGGGGTTTTTTTAGTGTTGCTGTTATTGAATCAGTGTTAAAATCTTCTTTTTTTTTTTTTTTTTTTCTGTTGTTGCTGAACACAGCCTGATAGTATTTTTAATGTTATTGATTCTTGTTTATTTAAAATGACTTGTGAAAAACTGTACTGTAACTGCTTTACGAAAAGGGACACTATCGAGAGAAAGGAAATGGACATACCTATATTAGAAATACTTTATATTAATACATAATATTGAAGAATTTAAAAACAAATTGAGTCATAACACTTGAGCTGCTTGGGCATGGAAATCCTATTATGGGCAGCCTCAGTTGTTGTGAGGATGTCTGAAAAATGTAACAGTTCTGTGGATTGAGCTGATTTTTCGTGTTGCTTTTCCTCTCACTATTCCAGAATAAAGGACTTGATCCTCTTTTTCCTTTTCCAGTTTCTCAGTGGTACACATTATCTTTTAAAGACACAAGCTTCCCACTATTGCAGCAGCAGATTTAATTCAGCTATGTACAGAAAACCAGAACAAACCCTCTTTTGCAGCATTAAGTGCAAAATACACATCAAATACATATTTTAAGGCTTATTCTTGACAGTGTCCCTTTTTAAAAAGCAGGAAAATGGGATCACTTTAAGTGCTTGGGTACAGGGAATAGTTTCCTACTAGAAATTGGAATTATCCCATATATTTTCTAGAGAGTTTTCCAGTTAGTTACACAAAATCACTTGTCATTTTAAAGGATTATAGAAGTAAGACAAGCAACTCTGGGTTTATAATCCTGTATACCTTATACATTCTATATCTGTTCAATACACCAGGATGGGTTTTTACTTTTTCTAGGACTGAGACTTAATAGCTTAAGGCAACTCTTTCTTTAATGTAATGTAAATCCATTGCTGCTTTGTACAACTTTTTCTACTGTGTGTTTTCTTTACTTAGATCTTGACTAAGAAATGTTGACGTCCAATAAACTTACACTTTGTTTCTTTTGAGTCACTGTGTCTTCTACTGGAACCTCTTGGCAGAGCCTGCTGTTTTTGTACAAACCATTGTGTCTGCGGTGTAAGGAAATGAGTTTGTAAAAAGAGCATCTTTTATTCTGTTTGTTGGATGTGAGTGCTACTTGTACGTTACTAAAATAATGGGGGTTTGTTTGTTTTAGTAAATTCCTCACTGAACCTTTTACTGGAAAATACAGGAAAACAAACTGCTTCAGACAATCTCTTAAACACTTGAGCACAGCCCAAATCCTGCTTCATGAGCAATCAGTGATTTGTGGAAGGAAGTGTCTCCATCTCAAACCGGACTGAGCCAGATGTTTGAAAAGACACAGCAATGTTTCTGGTGTTTTGCAGCGCTCTCATCCAAAGCAGTTTTCCTGCACGAATTTCCCTCTTCAAAACCCCCTGTGTGGGAATGTGTTGTGTGGATTCCCATAAAGCAGAGAAGCATCTTTTTATCTTTTGGTAATGGGGTTTATTCTGTTCCTCTCTTCACACTAGGTGTGACCTGTCTTTGAGAACGCTTAGACCAGTTTTCTCAACTTCTTGAATTCCACACTTGCTGTTTTTAACATTTTTTCTTGTGCAGTGTGGTTGGACCCACTGACCAGTTTCACCCACATTTAACAGAAGAGAGAATGTCTAAAGAATTAATGCCCCTCAAGTTTCGTGCAAATCCCTGCCTGGGTGTCAAGGAGTGGTGTCAGTGGGACACCACATATCCAGTGGGAAGGATAGGATTGGCACACAGGGTGTGCTGAGCACACACCTGATGTTTTTACCCCAGCACTTGCCACTGTGTGTGTTCAATGTCCTCTCAGAGGGAGCGGGACAGTGGCTCAGGTGGAACAAGGGCAGAGCTGAAGGACCAGCTCTGCCAAATGGTTGGATCAGGGGTTAAAAGGACACTCTGAGCTCGGGAGGATTTGGGCCTCTCCTTGAAAACGGGGACAAAGGGCTCATGACCTGTCTCTCTGTGGGGTATCCCTGCCCTTCACAGGTTAGGGAAGCTGTGGAAAAGGCAAAGAGAGGGTGGAGAGCTGCTCTCTGACCCGTTCAAATCCCCAGATTTGTCTCTTTCTCCTTTCAGATCAGAACTCCTCCAGCTCTACTGGCAGCCAATTAATACTGACACACAATTGGTTTGGGACTTCTTTTCCTTTCAGGCACTGTGTTGGCCAAGCCTCTAAGCCTATCTTAAGTCCATTGAGGTCAGTCTGAAGTTTTTTTTTTTAAATTATTCTGTGCAAGTTCTTTGCTGAATTGGGACCATGACTGACCTTGAACGTGAGCAATGGCAGCAAACACAGGAACCAGGAACGGAGCTGTCTCTGGTTTTGGGTTATTTGGTGAGGGAGAGTGAAACGCCCAGCCATTTTCACCCCATCACTGTTTCAGCACTGACCTCTGCTAGAACGGTTCACAGAAAGTTCCCCAGAGACCAAAAAGCCTGTGTTTGACACAAAACTCAAGAAACAAATCAAAATTATTAAAAGTTACTGATAATGCCATGAGCATTGCACCTGTCTTTGTGGTTATTTTTGTTCCAATTCCAGCTGTCCCCTTCTAAGACAGTTGGTCTGCAAACAAATCCAGCAATATTTACTTTTCCATTTATAGGATGGAAATACATCATTCAATATGCAAACACAGGAGCATCCTTACTATTAGACCAACAGGGATAATATTTCTGTTTTCAAGGTGTTGGCTGCAGTGAAGCGACATACACAACTTTTATTTCCCTTTCATTTTACATATGTTGAAAGAGTACATTGAAAGTCAGTTTCTGCTGACAAAGAATTTGCTTTAAATTGACTCTGCAGTTTTGATAAACCCTTAACAGTTTATTAATGTCTTGCCAGTCCAGGATCTGGGATGAATTCAGCTCTTCAGTGTCGTGGAGCCCTGGTTGTAGTCATCAGCTTGAGCTGATAGTTGAGGGCTCAGGCTCCCACCCAGCATTGTGCATCTCTCCAGTGAAATCCTGCTGGGATTACTGACATCCAAGGATGCTTCTGCTGGAAGGAGGAGACCGTGCTGGGGTTTGCAGGCTCTGCAGGCAGGTGGCTGAAGGAACAAAGGGCAATGAACCAGAAGAGGTCAGAGAAGTATGATGACAGCAGCAGGAGAATGTAAGATACAGAGGAGAGCACACTGCGACCCTGCCAAAAACAACAGCAAGAAAAAAAAAATCCTCTGTTTTAAGGTGTCATTTGTGATTAATATGGCTCTTTTTGGTTCCCACTTACTCCTTTATTCCCTAATGATTGAGGTGTTCCTGGGGTGTGACACTTCTCACCCTTTTTGGTTGACAGAAACTGCATCCATTACTCTTGTCATCCATTAATTTATGCTATAAACTGCCTATGAAACAGTTTAAGGGAAAAAAAACTTACCCAAAAGATATTTATTAATATTTGCTCTACAGTCTTGCACCAGGGGAAGTTTTGGTGCTCTTGGAACAGGCTTTAAAGACTGCACATCCTGAGGGTTTCTCCAGGTGTGACAACTACAGCTGTGCAATATTTGCTGCTGCTGCTTCTTTACTCATCAATCATCTGAGCAGCCAAATGCCACAAGGAAAAAGCTTTGCTTTGTTAGCTCACATTCAGGTTACCTGTTCCAGGAGAAATTTGACAGAGTTTTGTAAAGGCATGAAGATGTCTTCTTTTAAATGAATGAGGAAAAAAACCTTTTAAAAATTCTAAATTCTACGTCCAGAGGAGATTCACAGATACTAAAATGTGATTTGAAATTGGGTATTTTTTACCAAGTATTTATCACAAGGCTTAAGAGAGGGAGAATTACATAAAATCTTTGTTTTATGGAGATGATCCTGTAATCTACTGTGTGCTTCTAATGCTGTGTATAGGCATCAAGGAGGAGACAGAAAGAGAAGACTGCACCATCAGAGCTACCTCAAAAGCCACACTCGAAAGCATCACACTGGAGGTGAAACCCTCTCTATATATGCACAGGTCCTTGGATTTTCTTATCTGTCCAGCTGAACTGGAGCATTTTCCCTGTTCTTCTGGAGGGAGGCATTTTTCAAAGCCTGTTGGTTTCCTACAAAATTCCTTGAAGGGCTGCTGCTCCTCTCAATCTAAAACGTGAAGATGTCTTTTGCTACTTACCGAGTCCTTTCCTCTTCCTGCTGTCCCACATTCCCAAAGCCAGTTGGTCTGAGTGTCCTCAAGCATTTGTCTGAGGGGCACACGGGTGTGTTTGTACCTCCCGGGAGAAGCGCACATCCCTGCTGGGAAGTCCCAGCATCAGCACCTCTGGGGATCCTGGCGCTCTCTGGTGGAGAGAAAAGAACCGGATCCAGCAGTGAAAATAAAGGCGAGGAAAAAAAAAAAAAAAAAAAAACAAAACCAAAAACAACCCCCAAACAAACAGCTTGGCGCTTTTTAGTTTCTAAAAACTCAGGGTATTTCACTGACTTGTTGGTCAATATATTTTTAAAGAGTCATCATCATAGAAAAAGTAAGAGTCACAAAAATAATTTTCCTTTTTTTTCCATTGCAGTGCCAGGTGCATTCCAAGGAAAATGTCTGTTGTTAGCCTTTGTCCCTTTTGCAAAATCGTGACCACTCAGGAAGAGATTAAATACCAGATATGGGATCACAGAATGGTTTGGGTTGGAAGGGACCTTAAAAACCATCCAGTGCAACCCCCTGCCATGGCAGGGACCCCTCCCACTGTCCCAGGCTGCTCCAGCCCCAATGTCCAACCTCGCCTGGGACACTGCCAGGGATCCAGGGGCAGCCACAGCTTCTCTGGACACCCTGTGCCAGGGCCTCACCCCCCTCAGAGGGAAGAATTTCTCCCTAAAATCTAGTCTAAACCTGCTGTCTTTCAGTTTGAAGCCAGATTTGGAGAAAGGGAAAAGTGTGATCCTACAGGCAAAAGCAAAATTTTTGCAATAATGATACATATAAATTATGACAAATAATTATGCTAAAAAAATTAGCAGCTCATAAAATTATACAGGTGGGCTATAGTTAATACAAACACCATGGTGCCATTATTTGCCTGTTTTCACCTGTTGTTCTTTTTCCTTGTGTTTCCTTGTGTGGTTTTGGGTTAAACCCCATGATAGGCTGCATTATTGGTGCATGAAGGGCTTCGAAAGTGAGCACAAGTATCCAGGGTCCAACCAACTTGGGTCAATTCTAAGAGAATTGAAACACGGCTCTGCAGCTTTTCTTTATATCTAAATATATAATTCAAAATTATGATTGGTCAAAATAAAACATTTTGACCCATCTGCTTTGAAACTTAGCCAATTTGTCAACAATTACATTAATGGGAAAGGGTTGTTTTTCAAGACATTTTTAGGATCAGGCCTGTATTTTAATAACAGAGCTAATTTCTGATCTAACGAAACACTCAGGTCCTGGCAGTGTGTCTTAAGCAATTAAGAGATGTAAGCATTTGGGCAAAGAAGAACTAAGTGACCTTAAATGAATTGCAGTTTTTCTACCATGAGGTCATGGTGGACACATTACTTTTTCTTCTACAGAGATTGGTGTTTGCATAGATCAGATGTCTCCTGATTTTGCAAATGAACTGAAAATAAGAGCAGTTAGGTGGAGGTCTAATGATGCCATCACCTCTGAGCTTTTTTTATATGGAGCAAGGCTCCTTCATTAAGAAGAGGATGTTCTCTGGAAGACACGACTTTGGAGGGTTATTCCAGATCAAGAGCCTCACATGTGCCAGCCTCCTTCTCCCTACCCCAGCTCCAAGTTATGGAAGCCTGCTTGGTGGCACATCCCTGTTGCCAGGCTGCTGGCCACCTTCCAAAGAGGCTCCTGGGCATCCCACCTGAGCCTTGCTCCACATCTTTGCACACCCATCACCCTCCTCCTCAGACAGCTGTCACAAAGACTCACAAATGGCTCAAATGGGATGGGATGTGTCACACAAAAGGGGCTACAGAAGACAGACTGGAGAGTGCACCTGAGGGCAGGACAACGTGGGGGACCAACGTTCTGGCTTTGTTTTTTTGTCCCCACAGCTCCTGAGTGAATCTGCCAAAGCCAGCAGGCAGAAGGACAGGGCTGTTGCCTTTCTCTGGGAGAAAGGCTAAAATGCTACACGTGAAAGGGGAAGTGGTCCCCTCTTCCATGAGGGATCACATTTCAGGAATGAAGATTTCCAGGTCTGCTTGTGCCAGCAGAGCAGTCAGTGAGGAGTGTGCAGTGGTTCCACCACAGGCTGAGGCTATAAAATCTCAATAAAGACATGGTTATAGTGATATATATATATATCACACAGAGTTCTGGAATGCTGCAAAAAGCTCTGCTGGCCAAAGTGTAGTTTTGACAAACCAAGCATATTTTACACTCTCCTGACAAAGCACTTGTTTCAAACCTCAAGACTGTGTGTATGGCCTCTTATGAACATTCTCTTCCTTTCATGTGTAGAAAACAGATTCTGGAGCACAGAGGCAGAGAATCAGTGGGAAAAGATTGTATTGATTTTCTCTCTTTGCAATTTATTTGTTTTTGCATTTGATATTTTAACTGCAGTGACTGAACATACTCTTTCTTTTGTAAGTTGTGTTCACGGCTTTAAAAATGAAATTCATTAAATAACGATGATTAAATAAATTAACTATGACTAAGTATAAGCTATGATGCTTATTTCTGTAGCATGGGACTTGGGGTAATCTCAGATCCAACCCTTTCCAGTGCTGGGAGTGGCTGGGGAGGCAAGCACTAATCTGAGGCATTTGAAGGTCTCTTCCAACCTTGATGAATCCAGGACTTGGGGATTGCCCCGGGCCGGGTGCAGCACCTGGGCCTTGGCCTTATTGAACCTCTGAGGTTCTCTTGGTCCCACTTCTCAAGCTTGTCCAGGTCTCTGTTCATGGCCTCCTCCTTCTGTGGTGCCCCTGCCCTGCTCAGCTTCCCATCCCCTGTAAATGTGCTGAGGGTGAGCTGGATCCGCTGTCTGTGTCACTGGGGAAGACATTTGAGAGCCCCAGGGACAAGGACCCCTGAGGGACACCCCTCGTCCCCAGCCCCTTGCCCAGCTGGTCAGAACACCAGGCCAGCGAGCACTTGGTGGGAGCAATGGGCATGTCAGAGACTGAGGAAGAGCAGGAATCTGATGTGGATCATGTGCTTTCCCAGTGGGGGAGATGTTAGGAGCTTCCAAGAGGTCTCCAACGGGGAAGAATCTCTTGAGCAAGACCTCTCCCAAGGAGATGTCAATAGCTGTTGGAGTCCAGAACACTCCTCTGACTGTCCTGAGTGATTCCAGACCCAGGCAGGGGGCTGGGAAGCCTTGACAAGGAGTCAAGGACTCCTGTGCCTTTGATTTCAGCCCCTGGGAGAAACTACCACCTCTGTGTGAAGAATTACAAATCACGAGAGTTTAAGTAGGGTGATAATTAGCTATGCACAGGGTGAAAAGTAGATTTATGTAGTATTTAGACTGATAAGCAAAAAACACAAAATGGAGTCTCCACGTGGCTTTGGGATTTCTTCCTTCTTCTTCTTCTCCTTCACCATTTTCCTCTGTGTCGTGGGCATCTTTGGTTGGCTCAGAGTAGAGCTTGACCTTCTAACACGGGAGACAGGTATTGGGAATCTTTTGTAAATATAGCACACGTAATTTTTAGTATAAAAATGTTTGTCACCTTTGGGGCTGGGTCATTCCCTGTGAGCTGACTTGCAGAACAGATCTCTGTGGGCCAGAGAAGAAACTGTATAGATAAGGAAAAAATAAACATCCTTGGAAAATCAGAGGAGACAGCTCTCGGTCTTTTCCTTCGATCTCAGTGCTGGACAAAAAGTGCTTTTACACTCTTGGGAAGAACATTACCACATAAAATCCCGAGAAATAGCTGTGGAGAGCTCTCTCACTGGGATGAGGAGAGCAGGAGCTGTCCCAGGTAGATCCTTAGCTACCAAGAGTTTTCCAGCTGGGAAGAATGCATGGAGCAAGGGCTGTTCCAAGGACAGTCGGTAGCTCCCCAGAACCATCTGACTGGGAGGGCTCTGTTGGCCAAGAGCTTTCCAAAGAGCAAGACTCCATTAGCCAGGAGTTGTCCCAAGGCAATGGCACCAGACCCTCTGTGCAGTCCAGTCAGGAAGATGATGGTGACAAAGCACGCATGGGACAATTGGGAACACGTGAGCCTTCACAGCAATGGGGTCAAGCCCCTGATGTGGGAGAAGGATGTGGGACAAACTGAGCTTCTTTGAGCTGAGTGAGGAAGAAGGCAGGGAGCAAAGACTGGCAGTGTTTGCAGAAGATGGGCTCCCAGTGCCTGTCCCTCAGGAGGCCCGGGCTGAGCCGTGTGCCAAGTGCTGCTCTGGGCCTCGCCTCCCCCAGGGCCTCCTCAGGGCTTCCACCTTCGAGGAGCAGGTTCCAGAGGCAGGGGCAGAGAGCCCAGTGCCAGCCCAGCTCAGCTGCTCTTTGTGCTTTTCCCAGCAGGGAGCCCAGGCCCTCTGGGAGCCCCCAGCTCCCCCAAGCAATGCCCATCCCGCTCCAGGCGGGTGCTGTGGGAGCTGTTCCATGGCCCCTGCCTGAGCCCACAGCCGGACAGTCAGTGCCAGGCCCCGCAGGTGGCAGCCAGGAGCCTGCCTGGAGTCCTGAGGGAGCCACACGGAGCTGCCTTGACCTGGATGTGTCCCTCCAGGCCCAGCAATCCCCGGCTGCTTTGCATCCTCCCAAAGGCATCCCGCCAAGGCCAAAAGATGTGTGTGTGTGGCCAGCCCCAAAGCAGCACCTGTGGGGGACTCTTGGTGCTGATGCCTTAAGTTGTAGCTTTTATGTTTTTTAGATTCTGTGCTGTTTTGATGGGTAGTTTTAATATATTAAGTGCTACTAAGCTCTCTTTACAGAATAGATAGACAAAACAATTTGTTTTCTAGCTTGGGACCAAGGACAACCGATGCAACTTGCAGGCCCAAGAACAAAAATAACAGTGAAGTGAGGAGAAAGAACAAGAAAGATGGAGCTTCATAAACTTAAGCTATTATTGGACAACTAACTAATATGCTAATGGACCAGAACTTATAAAAGTGCGAGACCTCATGATTGTTCATCCATTTTGTGACCATTTTAGACTGCATCTCGAGTGTGGTGCAGCTGGAGTCTTGTGCTGCCCAGGTGTACCTAGTGAGTCCTTTTAATAAATATCTACTTTATCCTTCTCTGGATAGTCTCTGTTCCAGGTCAGCCTCCAGAAGACATCAGTGCCGGGTGGCTCAGGGGTGAATCCCAGAGAATCATCAAGATGGGATGAGACCATGACTGTTCTGCAGTCCCACCACCATCATCACCCCAAAAACCATGTTCCCAGGTGCCACATCTGGATGACTCTTCAACACTTCCACAGACAGCAACTCCATCACGTCCCTGGGCAACCTCTTCCATTACCTGACCACTGTGTCAGGGAAAACTTGTTCCAATATTTAATCTGGACCTCCCCTGGTGGAATGGAAGGCGATTTTCTCTCGTTCTGTGAAAGGATTACATGCTGGTGCTTTGGGATTGTGCCTGTCTCGAGGAATGGGCACACATGGGAGGTGTTTCTCCAGGGATGTCACTGTGACAAAAATCATTCTTCCAAAACAGTAAAGGTTGCATTTAAGAAACAGTATTAGTAAGAAAAAAAGGCTACAACTTCCACACTCACAAAAAAAACAAAAACAAAAAAATCCCGCCATCAAAAAAAAAAGACCCAAAAAATAATAAGAATAGGAATAAGAGTAAGAATAAAAAGATGATGAAGAAATAATAGTGGTAAATAAGAAAAGGAATAAGAATAGTATATTGAATGAGAATTATGAGAAGAAGATAAGGGGAAATAGTAGTAGTAGTAGTAGTAGTAATAGTAGTAGTAGTAGTAGTAGTAAGAAAAACAATAACAGTAAGAACAAGAAGAAGAATAAATAGTAGCAGTAAATAATAATAATAATAGTAAGATGAAGAAGAAAAACAGTTGTAGAATTAAATACTAGTATCAAATTAAAATAATCATCCACCCATCTTCTAGAACCACAGAACGAAGAAAAGGACCTTAAGGTCCTCTAGTCCCAACTAGTTATCTGCTCTCTCTCTGAGATATCTTTCTTACTTCTCTCTATCACTCTACCTCCCCTTTCATGTTAAACAAAATCCGTGTTAAATCAAATCTGTATGTTGTCCTCATATGGTCTCCTTTGCACCTTCATTAGGGCAGAGGCATCTCTCCCTCATGGGCTCTTAACACCTGCACAGGGTCCCTTCCAGCCACAAGCATTCCAGGATTCTGTCAGCTCCTCGCTTCCCTTTTCTTCTTGCCTCTGCTTTGAGCTGGGAATGTGCTTAAAAATGTCCAGCCAAGAAGCCTTTGCTGTCTGCTCTGGGAGCCCAAAAGGCTTCAGGACTTTGTCACCGGCCCCTGCACAGCTCCCTCGAGAGGCACGGCAGAACCAGCACCGCCAGAGCATCGGGAATTCCCCTCTGTGGTACATGGCACACCGCAGTGCTCTCGAATTCCAGCTGCCACCAAGGAAAAGATGTTCCTGCCCTCCAAGGCAAAATTCTGAAAGGGCTGAAAACCAAGTGGAGCAAGATCTTACAATGACCTTTCTATGATCAGCATTCATAACTTAATCAAGGGTTGTCCTAGCATGCGGATTGGGAAAAAAAATCAGGCGAGGGTCTTTGGGTGGGAGTTGTCCCGGGTAAAGAGGAGCACTAGGAAAGAAACAGAGCAGGCACCTGCCCCAGACCCACACCGAACCCCTGTACCCCCGGGTCACTGGGTGCCCCCTCCCTCCGTGTCCCCCCTGCCCTGCGAGATACCGGACACACACTCCAAGCCCTGGGGCACCAGGCGGCCGTTCGAGTCCTTTTACCCCAGGGGCACCGGGCTCCACCACCCTGGATCCTCTGCCTTCGGGGGCACAGGAGCTCACCCTGGACCCCTTTACCGCAGGGTACCAGATGCCCATCCCGAACCTCTCCATCCCCTTTACTCCAAGGTACCAGGAGCACATCATGAACTTATCCTATCTTCAGGGGCACCAGATGCTCATCCCAATCCCTTCACACACCCTGGGGGCACCATTAGACACCCGGCTACCCCCCTTGTGTCCGCGGGCCACCAGGCGCCCATCGGCGGGCCCCGCCAGCACCGTTCGCCGCCCGAAAACCGCCCCCGCACCGACAGCGCTGGGCAGCAGCCAAAGCCGGCTCCGGGGCCGTGCCTGCGGCCGGGGCCGGGCCCTTCTCCACCGCCCCGGGGCGGGGACTGCGCCGTGGGCGGGCGGGGCAGCGCGGCGCGTCCCAGGGCAGCTGCGGTGCCAGCGCCGGTGGAGCGAGAGCTGCGCGGGGCTGCGGCCGCCGCTCCCCGCCGGGCGCGCCCTGCACGGGTCCGGAGTGGCGGCCCCATTATGGTCAGCCATGGCGTGGCTGCCGGGCGGGCTGGCCGAGCTGCGCTGGGGCGCTCTGGTCGCCCTCTTCGTGGCGGCGCTGGCCACGCTGGCCGTGTACCTGGTGCAGTACGCGCTGCTGGCGCTGCGGAGGGGCCGCCCGCCTCCGCCGCCCGTCCCCGCTCCGCCGGTGCAGCGGGACGAGCTGCTGGAGGAGGGCGGCTCGGTGCTGGCCTGGGCGCTGTCGCGGGGCAGCTGGAGGCGACAGTGGCGGCGGGCCTGGGTGGCGGCGCTCCGAGCCGAGGCGGCGGAGCGGGCGGTGAGTGCCGGGATGCAGGGGATGGATGGATGGATGGATGGATGGATGGATGGATGGATGGATGGA
>CM031857.1:112421728-112606187 GCA_018697195.1 Certhia americana
GATGGATGGATGGATGGATGGATGGATGGATGGATGGATGGATGGATTGGATAGATTGATGGATGTGCGGAGGGAGGGAAGGGATGGGGGATGCCCGGCGGCGGCTCCCCCGCGCCCGCCGGGATGCGGCCGGCACCTCCCGGCCGTGGGGCATCGCTCCGGGACGCGGCTCCAAGCGCTCTCCGCTGCGAGGAGCGGCTGTAGGGACGTCTGGACGTGCTGCAGGGATGTACCGGGTGTGTTCCTGACCCTCCGTGTGTGTGTTTGTGTATTTACACGTGTGTGTTTGGTGGCTGCTTGGCAGGGATCGCGGGAGGGAGCTGGCCGGAGGCACGGAGTGGGCGCACGCATGGGAGCAGGGAGGGATGGGGAGGAAGGAAAGCCCCGAGCCTCGCAGCCCCTGGCAGGGGTTCGCTCCGCCGATAACATTGTTTGGGCGCGGGGAGAAGGAAACAATGGAAACTTCCTGGCCTGGGCCTGCGGCCCGTCCTTCGGCAAATAATTCCCGGAGCTGGGCTTCCCCAGACATGCCTCAGGCTCTGCTGAGCCCGTGTGTGTGTGTGTGTGTGCTGTAATCCCAAAGGCTGGTGGCTTCCGAGCCCGCTGCTTGGTGGGTGGGATGCTCAGGGTTGGGTCAGTTTGCCTGTGACCCGGGTCAGGGAGGATGCACAAAACGCGATTATTTCTTCCCATCCCAACCTGCCCTTCCTGAAAAAGGCGCAGTGTGGCATCCTGCGCGTTGGTGTGTAGTGGTATGAGGAGGTTAGGTGAGGCTGTGGCAAGCTGATTTCCTTGTCCTGAGGACTGAACCCTTGTCATGTCAGTGCAAAATGCTGAGGATAAACTCTGGGAAGTGGCATGTCCTCAGGTCTCTGAATTTGCGTGTGTCTTAGACCTAAAGGGTTCCTTCTTACATGTCAGGGAGGCTGTGGAAGAAAGAACAGTGGGGCAACATGTGTGTATGAAAGATAAGGGATAAAAATTAACACTTTCCTAATATCATTGTAAGTTGGGCAGCAGAGGGAAAATATTTCCTCTGCCCTTTCAGATTGTACAGTGTGGTTGAGGAAAGAGTGGGTTGTGCTAAGAAATGAAGGTTGGTTTGCCCTGCACTTGTGGAAGAGAAGGGTCCAGGCAGCTTGAGCACAGGTGCTGGGAACTGAAAATAACCAAACACAAGTGGCAGCTTCCTGTCCCTGACCCTGGCAAAGCCCCTTGGACCCGGACACACACACCCTCCCTGCCCAGGTGAGCAGCTGGAGCCAGGAGTTTAATGCCTGGTGCTGCAGTGTGGCATTGCTCCCGCTGTCAGCCTCCCAAAACAATGTCAGCAGCACGAAGCTAATGAAATTCCTGCGTGCAAAACAACCTAGGGTGATGAGGGAAGCGGGGCTGAGCACTCCGTGTGGGTAGCAGGTGAAGAATGCAGTGCTGATGCTTCTGAAAGTATGACCTCAGTGCCCAAAGGCTGCCTTCACCTTGATGTCTGTGTGAAGACTGAGTGGCTGTCATCACTGTCTGCCTTCACTGATGACGAGGGCTGGGCAGGGGAAGGCTTCTTTCCTCACCTCTGCAAGATGATATTTGGGGATTCTTAGTTTTGGCATAGCCTACTGCAGCTGTATTAGTGGGCCAAGCCAAACACGCCTTTTCAAACTACAGCACTGATAAATCTTTGCTAAAGAACATCAGTTTCACTGAACCCTGTTGCTGTTCATGGACTTGGCTCTGCACTGTGTACTTTGATATTCTACTGCAGGGAGAGATGAGTTATGATTAGGCCCATAGTTATGTCCTAAGTATGTGTTTTCTGGCTCTACCCTGTATTATGTAGTGAGGTGTCATGCAATTAATACATGGAAGTTTTGACATACATTTGCAATTCCAGGAACTTGACTGGCCTTGCATTTTTGTCGCTTGTTTTCAAGTGATGGGTTCGTCTCCTAACGATGCTTCTTTTTTTTCTTGTTTCTTAGGATTCTCAGTTACTCACATTTGAGGAAGATGACCCAGCAGAACCACTTGAGCTAGCAGTTAAAGAAGTTACCAGTGTTGTAAAGTCAGCTGGAGAGAAGGTAAACTTTGGATTTGTTGCCTTTCTGTGTACTTTGGGTCAGGAAATGTTTTATTAGTGTCAGTGGAAGTTTTATTTGTCAGTAGATCTGTACCCTTGACCTGTGTTTGTCGAGGCAGGTAAGAGGCTGCCTCTATAAAGAGCCTGTGCAAACTCTCTGCATTGATTCACTTCTTTTGCACGTTGTGAGCAGAATGTGCTCTAGCCTTCCCCAAATGCTCAATAACCCAGGGTTTTGCCAAGTTTATAGCTACGCCCTCAATGAGTTCATGGAGCAGCCCTCTCCCCCACCTCCACAGTCCTGATGATGGTTCCCTATCCTATTGCTGGCATGTGCAGTGGGAGCTTCATAGAGAAGGAAGAAATTTCTCTCCTGGGACAGGTAAACGTCTTTGTCTGCCTCTTGCTGTTTGTGTGGCTGATGGCAGGTTTGCTTCCTAAGTGGGAGCTGAGTAAGGATCCATAGAACAGGTGCAGAGTCCTGAGGGTGTAGTCTTGACTCTGCTGGACCCTGTATTCAGTGAGGAGCAAGTGATTTCTTTCCTTCTCGCCCTTTCCTCTTCACTGCAAATCCTGGGAGGTGGTTCAGTGCCTGTGAAATTAAAATAAGGCAGAACGTGGCTCTTGGAACAGGAAAAATGCATTAAAAGGGGGAAAAAAATCTATATATGTTTATTAGCAATGATAGCTCCTGCATTTTTGTCCTGGTGACTGTAAGTAGTGGTTACATTAGCCACCTGCTTCAAATTAGCCTAATGCTTTTCTTTTAGTTTCGCTTTTGCTATTTTGCTTTGCTGGTCTGATTTAGATGCTAAGCAGCTCTACTATGATTCCTTTGAAAACTATGCATGCTTATCTGCCTGATACACAACTTAGAGGCACACCCTGGCTGGTGGCAGCTGGGGATTGTTAACATGTAAAGCTCTTTGGGTACTTAATTTCTCCCTTTTTTAAAAAATTCATTCCAGTATCAGTGGTCCCTTGCCCCGGCAGTGGGGCTGGAGAGACTGGACTTGGTAGGGCTGTAGGATTGGCACCAGTGTTACTCTGTGCCACTGGAAGATGCCACAATGGGAAATTGTAGGGAGAGGGCACTCTGCTAGGTCTGAAAGTGATCTGCTGTTTCATGTGTGAAGCCAGGACCCGAGGGAGAGCTGCTGCAAATAAAAGCTGGCAAATAACAGCACAGAAAACTGCTGTCTTGCAGTGCAGTGCCTGAAATGTTGCTGGAAGGGGCAGGCAGGGCTGGGTTGAGCCATTCCAGCATCTTAGCTGAGGTGTTACACTGCAGACAGAAATCTGACGTGGTTTCAAAACAGCTTAGACCAATAGAAGCACATTTTAAAATTTATTGGAATAAAACAGGTTTGCTTTCATACACTGGGTCCTTCTGAACTGTGCAAAACCCCATTTCAATAGTCTTATGCACAGCTGCAGGAAAAAGTTCTCTGAATCATTCTTACTCCTTCAGTTAAGGTATAACCTGAATATTTATTTGAATTTCAGGGTATAATAACCTTAGAGTGGCAGTCTGGTAGCTACTTCTCCTTCTTCTTTAAATGCATACCTTTCTCTAAACACCTCAGGAGTTCTCTTATATGATAATTGTGTCTTAGATTTCCTGAGGTAATACCAAGGGTGTTTGTCTTTTGGGTTTGGTTTTTTTTTTGGTGTTTTCTTTTTTTCCCCCTGTCCTCTTCATACTCTTAATGTTTGCATGTGAAATCAAAATATCTCTCTCTGCAGCTTGCCCAAACTCAAAGTTCTGACAGAAATCGGTGTGTGCTGCACCGTGCAGTGCTGCAGACATGGTTGGAATGCTGCTGCTTCTCAGCCTGGCCCAAGCTGTGGTGATAGGAACAGAGCTGCTCTGTGGCTGAAGGTTACACCACACTGCCCCTTGATAAAGCCTCTATTTATGTGTTGCCTTCACTCCAATTTTGGGCCAGAGCCTAAATATATAGAATGAAGTTGCCTGTTTTCATTGTGTGGTGTTGGTTGTTTTGTTTTAATAAAGTAAACATTAGAAATATTCTTAGTCTTAGCTTTTTCTGCCAGCCTTTCCATCAGTGGAGTTTATTTCCAGAGGACTTGAACTTCACAACAGAAACAGCAACAAAAAAGGCAACAAAAAAGAGAATTCTCTTGCTGGGGACTTGGCACAGAGGGTTTGGATGGAGCAGGCTGTGACAGAAGTCTCCCTTCTTTTTCTGCTTCATGCTTCATGGAAAGGGGTGAAATTCCTTCAGAGTGCCATTCCTTTAATGTCACTGCTGCACTCCTAGCTGGGACCATTCCTGGTTACGTACATGTGTTTATTTCTGACTATTTTTGGTGGGGTGAACTACCCTGACCCTCCTGTACACTTCCTGTTATCTTTTAACTCCCCATTTTGCTTCAAAAGCCATTCCAGATCTTTGCTGCTTTAATGACTGGGGTTTTTTTACAAGCCTTGGTGGAATTATGGCCCATGGAGATTTTTTCCTTTTTTTTTAAAATTTTTTGCACTAATATAATCCTTTCTTCTTAATGTGTTTACTCTCCTTCCATGGTGCTTGCTGTCAGTAAATGTATTATGAAGGGATTATATTTCCTTCCAGCTTTTGTTTAGCTTGCCTACATAAGTTGCTCCTTAAATCTCCTTTTACAATGCTGTCTTGGCTCCTAAGTCTCTCCTATGCACCCATTCTCAGCAGCAGCTCCAATTAAATACATGTTTTTGAACTTGATGGCTGAAGGGCCACACAGCCCTACAGGTAAGGTCTCACAATGCAAGGAGGCAGCTTCTTTTAGTTTCTGGAAGTACTTTCCTGAGGGGTTTTGGGCTCCAATCTGCCTCTCCTGTGGCTGTGAGTGCCTTGTCTCATCAAGGTCTCTCTCCCTGTGGTGCTGTCCTGGTGATAAGCTGCCCTTTGTGTGAGCTGTAGTTGTTAATTCTTACACACACACACACACTGTTTATTTTGTATTGCATTCCTCTCCTACATTTCAAGGTCTTTCAGCTTTCCTGTGTGATCACCTAATCTTCCTTTATGTTGCTGCTTCCCAGCTTGCTTTCCTGAGCATCACATTGTCTTTCAGGTTTCTCCTGGGGTGTTTTGGACTCAAACTGTGCGATAGGTTTGGTGCCTGAAAGAATCTTTGTTAACCTATTTCCAGCTTTCATCTGCCTGCTCGCTGTGCTGTCCTGTCCCTTTCAAACCTCCCAATCCACCTTCATGGGGGAATGATGGAGTACAAGCTTATTTGTTAGTGGGGTGAGCCTGAAGAAATGAACAAGGCAGCATTGTGATCTAACCTTCTTCAGAACTGAGTGCCTTGTCAGGGGAAGACATCGGGGTGTGGGTTGGTTTGTTTCACTGGAGGTGATCCTGGGTTTGGCACTGTTTGTCTTCCAGCTGCTCCTGCAGATGTGTGTGGGCCTCCTTTGGTTTGTGCCACATCTGCCAGCTTGGCACAGGGATCAGGGAATCCCTGCACAGGGGAACCTTCTCTGCGAGTGAATTACTCTGCAAGCTACCACGGCACAAACTGGCCAACCTCTCTCGGGGTTTTCTGTCTCCTCTTGGTCTCTGTGTCTTCAGCTGAGCTGTGTCTCAGATGGTTTGGAAAGGCATGCATGATAGTGAGGTCAAACTAGCAATTCTATTTCTGGTCTTGATTTATGTTCCCCTTTCTGAAATATAAGTACTGCTTCCTGTCCTTGCACTGTTTGATGTCCATTTGAACTTACTAGGTGGATTGAAAATGGTTTCTGTTCTGTCTCCTTGTACTCCCTGCTTGTTTATTTTATTCCCTCACTCCCCATTTTTTCCACCTATTTGAATTTGAATGTGTGGGTCTCAAAGGAGTGGATAAATTCACATGTTCCATCAACTTCTGCTTTGTTTCTGTTGCTGACGTGGAAACTCTCTCTCCTGCACTGAGTCCATCCCTCACCCTGCCTTCACTGTGGTGTTTTTCACCATTTGGAAAACTGGCCTGAGGTTTTCACTGTATTTACAGGCAAATTCACTTTGGTACTGGCTCCTAAAAATCCACACCTGCCTGTGCCTGGGTTAGACATTGCATTTCTCATCTCCCCTTCATTTGCTCTGGTCACTTGGTCAGTTGTTTGGGTCAAGGAGTGGAGAAGAAGCTGGAGAAACCCCCTCAAGGAATGAAGGAATTGGCTCTGATAACCAAGAAGATCATGTAATTCTTCTGAACAGCTGAGTGCTAATGACTGTCAAAAGGCAGAATTTTTTGACTTGAAAAATTTTCTTGTGTTGAGGTTTTAAGCCCAGCACACAAATTATCTGTTTGGCCATTGACAAGATAAGTTTTCCATGCCAACAATAAGAGCTTTCTTATAGTAGTACCCTGTGAGACATACGGGAAATTGTGAGGGTCCTAAATCTTACAGTGAGATCAAGGCAGCTTTCACTGTGTGGCTGCCTCATAGTTAATTCTGAATTTCTTCTGAAAATGTTAAATATTTGTATTACTTACATACTGCTGAGTGACCTCAAGTAACCTGCTCTTTCTGCAAGTAAATGCCAAGTGCAGTTAAACTAATTTCCTCCTAGAAAACAAACAAAAAAAGGCGACCAAGGCCCATACTGCTGGGGGTTTTACAAACACATGTGGTGTGGTCAGGGCCTGGGGAAGGTGAGGGAAATGTTCCCCATCAGGGCTGTCAGAACTTCCCCCTGAAGTCACAGCCCTTCAGCTCGGGGAGGGAACCTGCTGCTGCACTTGGGGAGGGGAGAGTAAAGAAATTAATGGGGTGCCAGTGCCAAAACTGAAACCTCAAGGCAGGACACCATGTGTGAGGAGCAGAGGCACCATGGTGCTTCTTGAGATGAAGCAACTTCTGCTGCTACATCAGGAAGGAAAAAAATGGAGATTTTGAAGCCTGTCCAGAGGAACTGCAAAGGGCAAAATCTGGATATATAGGGGGAGGGCAAAGTGGGGAAGGATTTTAATATCTGTGAATACACAAGTTTGGACACTTGACTTTCTCAGAAAAATAGTCTTGCTCAAACTGCCATTTCAGTCTCCTTTGTTCCTGTGGTTGTTTATCTGGAAGAGAATTGTTTTTATGATAATTGTACTCAGGGTTTTAGGTACATGTGAGTGAGTTGTGTCACAGCATCTGCAGCTCAGTGGAGCTGGGTGCCAGATTTTGCATGTGGGGAGCTGAACCCAGCCAGGTCTGGGAGTTTTGGCCACGGCAGCTCATCCCATCATGAGGATGTCAGGTCAGGAATGAAGAGGAGAGGCTGGAAACAGCAGGGATAACCCTGGCAGTGGGGTAACTAAGTCCCAGCTGTGTGTGGGGAAGGATGGCAGAGGACTGAGGAAGAGCAGGGACAGAAAGGTCCCTGAGGAAGGGCTGAGAATTCCTTCAGTGGCAGATCCCCAAAGCACATGGAGAGAAGGGTGTTTGTGCCAAGGGACGTGCTGGTGGGGAGAAAATACCTTGGTCTTGGTTTCTCTGTGCTGCTAATTACTGCTAATTTAGGAGACGTGTCTTGTCCAGAGGTAGGATCACAAGAGGATCACTCTGGGCGTTCAGAATCAGCTGGTCCCAGCTGCTGTGCAGGGCTTGATTTTTAAAGAGCAGTTTATTATGAAAGTGACAGGTTTTCTAGACTCTAAAACACAAAGGGTTGATAACTGGGGATGTCTCTGGTAAGGGGAGTGGGAGAGAGAACAAGGGATATAAATGAAATTGAAGGAGAACTGTCTCTCTTCCTAGCAGTTCGGGTTCCTCTGTTTCCTTGTGGACACCTATCCTTCCTCTTTCTCCCCTGCCAACCAGACAGGGGTGCTTTGCCTGGCCCTCCCTTCTCCAGCTCTTTGTCTCTGCAGAGAAAATGAATTTGAGGATGCAGGTTGGAACGAGGCAGGGGGAAAAGGAGCGGAGCACGGGAAGCTTCAGTGTTTTTCTTTGTGTGCCTGCCATGGGGGAAATGGCCTACATATTTCTGCTTGGGTCTATCAAAATCACCTGCAACACTTCTGAAGGAATGTCACTCAGCAAGGGAAGCAGCAGTTGCAGTCTCTTTAATCACCTTTCACCACTTGTGGCAGCATCATAGATGAAAACAAAGCTGCTTTCTCTCCAAATTCTAGCCCAGAATTCTGCTTCTCTCAGTATTCTGACTCCATCATCCATCCTGCTCCCAGAACAAAGGGATTCACGTGACATAAATACATATTATTTTCCATTTACAAACATGGAGGCACTCCTTTTGATGATTGGATTAAAAATGGACAGGTATCCTTACCTGAATACCACAGTTTTTTAGTAAAGTGAGGACAGAAGAGGAGTAGAGCTTAGTAGATGTCACTGGCAGAAAGTAAATTAATCAAGGAGACTAAAAGTCCAAACTCCACTGGTCTGGGCTTTGAAATTAAAGGTAAAAATACATATAAAAAACTGATTTAGCATCTCTTGACAAAAGGCAGAAAGAAAAATGAAAGTTCCACCACCTGCAGTGTCTGTTTCTATCCTTTACTTGGAATGAAACGTGATTAAGAAACAAGTGGCACATGAACTCATCTACTCTGGCCACACTTTTATTTCTTTTAAAAACATTAATCAACCACATACCTGGCAACCTTTGCCCTTGGACATCCAGAAATTCCAGATGAATGGCTCTGCATTGCATGTACAGCAGGTCCAACTTGTTCTGAATGCATTGAACTTCCTATGGATGTGTGGAAAAAACATGTATGGGTGATAAAACACTGCATTTTAGGATATGGAAGTGTCAGCAGTTTTTCAATCAGACCTGCCCTTTTTTCCTTCTCTTCCCTCAAAAAAAGAGGGAAGAACCTTTTCCTTTTCAAAGTCTTTAAAGAGTCACTGTTTCAATCCATTACTTTGAATGAATGATTCTGTGTTTCATCTCAGCTACAAGTAAAACAAGCAGCTAGGCTCTTTGTTCTTGTAAGCTATTAAAAATCCTTTATATTTTACCTTAATACTGGGTGTTGGTGTTTGTGTGGGATTAAGGTCAAAAATCACTTCGGAAGGAATCTGGACTTTGGGAAAGGGGAGAGGTGAGGAAAACTCATTTGTCCACTTCTAAACTATAATTTGCAAAGACATAACCTGAAAAGGCAAATCTTATTGCTTGTGGGTGTGGTTGGGATTTTTATTTGTCATATCCACCTCCCCACCCCCTGCTCCCTTGTAATTAAGTCTCTACCTTAATGGATGTACTCAGGCCCTTGATAAAGCCCTGGCCATCCTTGAAATGCACCCCAGAGAGCCCAGGGAGATGAAATGTATTTAAGGAGAGCCTGATAAGGATCTTCCAGGAGGTACATGATTTCCTTTCAAAGCTTTCAGCTTCAATTCCAGTGCCCGTAAGTGGAGCAGTAAGTGCACAAACACAATTTAATAGCACCATGCAGAGTTTTTGTCAGACAGACCTTGCAGGGAATTATTTGTCTGTGCATTGCATTGACCTGGTTCCCTCTGCCTGAGTCAGGGCAAGGAGGGCCCAGCTGTCCTTCCCACCATGGAGCTGTGGGGACAAGTAACCACAGAGGGACGGTGACAAGCAGCTCTCCTCAACCAGCACATCTGTTTGCAAAGCAAACATGCCTCTGTGGTGTGATGAATAATTTCTGACTTCCACCCCACGGGCTTTGCTGTGCTGCCAGGAACCCTCCAGGAATTTCTGCACACTCCAGGAATTTTGCATGGCAGCTCCAGCAGCTCAGTCAGTTTGCAGCGGGGAGGGAGCAAAAACTGTCCACTGTTTACAAACTCAGTGTGATAACAAGTTCAATTACTGCTCCTAAAAGTGTACTGCAGTCAAGTGGCACTCAGACTTTTCCCAGACATTTAGCTTTGTCACCACATTTCAGGGCCTTTGTTGGTTTGGTCAAAGGCTTGAATAAACTCTTAAAGGCTCCTGCTTCTTCATATCCCACTGAGAACTGGAATTCCTCAGACAGTCCTCTGCTGTAGCAGCAGGTTTATACCAAAATTTCATATTTGTGGGATGCCACTAAACTAAACATTGTGTAGTAAATCAGCTGTCCTCTTGTAGGCTACTTAGAGCAGAAGAGGAAGAAGAAAAAACCTCTTTGCCCTCTTGGGGCTTTTAATACATAGACCTGAAATGGAAAGGAGTCATTGTCAGGTGAGGTGTGACTTCTGAATTAGGTAACAATACAAAAGAAATTTGGGGAAATGCCATAATTTGCAGGTATCAAATTTCATGAACAGATTTGAACTATCAAGTGCTTTCAGAAGAATGTGCAGAAGGGGGTGGGAACATGAATGAAATTACTTTGAAATTTCCCACCTGTGCAACTTAGCATAATTCTGCTAGCTTAAATTCCTTTCTTACTTTCTTTCTTGCCTTCACCAGACCTTCTGAAGACTAATTCGTTTTTCCCTTCCTTTCCCCCATTCTTTTCCTTTCTCCAGGTGGTTTCTTGCAATGTTGTGGGAGATTCTGTTAAATTCCTCGTTGCTGTCTCAGCCCCTCCACCCGCAGCTGCCGAAGCTCAGTCGTATTTTGTGGAGCTGTCCCCAGTCCACCTGCAGGTAAAGTCTTAAGTGTTGTTCTCTCTTCCCTTCCTTTTGTTTCCCCTCTGGGGCAAGTGGTAAATACAGAAATTAAGCTGCCTCTTCAGGAGACATTAAATAACATGTTGGGTAGACTACTTGGATGTCTAGAACAATTCCCTTTTTTAACTAGCATGCACTCTCCAAGCTTAAGCAACTTCTGCCTCTTTGGAGTGTCACTTTGAAGTTACTACTCAGAAAGTGGTGTCATTCTTCCTGTGCTGAGCCCTAGCGTGGAGATTGACCTACAATTTCCTTACAGGATTCCACAACACTCTACAATAACTCTTTTCCTGTCCACAGCTTCAGCTCTATGTGAAAGACAAAGGAGAAGATGTCAAAGTTGAGTGGTTCCTCATTAACACCAATGAGATCAACTTTGAAATCCAGCCAGCAGTGCAGGAGGTCAGTCAGTAGGTTTTATTTGTTGTAATGGTAGAACAGATGGGTCTCTGTGCCCTTGGTCCAAAATGTAAAGCATCTACCATGGATCATCTATCAAATCCCTACATCTCTGAAATCCAGCAACACCTCTCAAGATCACTGAAACGAGTCTGTACTTGACAGACAAATGACTTTGCAAACATATTTCATCCAAATTTAAGGTGTGAAAAATGTCTGTTCCTAAATATCTTCTCTCAGAACACTTCTAAAATAATTTTTAAAACCCAGTTGTAATGGTATTTCCATCAAAGTAATAAAAAGGTTGCTCCTTCCCGAATTTAAATCAGTTTTGAAATCTGGCAACAATAGATCAGAAACAGCTGTGAAAAGTACAGTTATTTAAGGAAATGATGGATGATCTAAAAATGTTTTGATGCTTTTAGAATTGCATGTGATGTTTGTATATGAGCACTGATTCATTGGGACATCCCCTGCAAGAGTTTCATCTTGACTGCGATTCTCTGCTGCCTTTGACCCTTCTCAGTTTTCATTTTTGGCTCAAATGTGGCGATTTAACTGTTTCTTACAGCTGTGGGGGAAGACTTGTTTGAGTTTTGTGAAGTTTTTTTGACTGAAGGCCTTGTTAAAAAATAATTTTATTGGACAGCTGCTTCTAAAGACCTGTACTGAGCTACAGTCATAATAATTTATTTCCACAGCTTTTGTCCATAAAAACGTGGAACTCATAACTAAAGACAGACAAGCCTTTTGAAGTGTGTTTTAATGCAGGTTTTACCATGCACACGTAGCATGTAAATGACCTTCGTATGCTGTGGTGGCATGTTGATTATCCACACTGGAACAGTCATTAAGTATTAAATCCTTCCTGACAAACACAGGTGACTCTGGTGCAGTCACTGGACTTCACAATCAGCTTTTTGAGAGGTGCCCAAGTCCTACTTTGCAGAGTTGCACCTGTTCTGCTTTGCCTGCGTTTTTAGAATGAGCCTGTTAAGTTCTTTATTTGTTAGAGGGCTTTATTTTCACTTTGAAGTTTGTGTTAACGCTTGTGGAAGAGGAGAGGCAATAAATAAAGGGTAAAACCTGTGAGCAACCTTAGAAATTGCTTTAGCTCCTAAACTTCAATGTCAGCTTTTGTGTCTTTGTTTTTTTCCTCTTTCGGAAGCAATGCTGTGTGTACAAATAAATGCCTTTAATTACTTGTGATTATCTCCACGGTGGTTTTGACATCACCACTGGGTATAATAACCCATTTTCTCTTGGTAATGGCTGGGTGAACCTGAGTCCTGTTGGGCAACCTGGCTGACTGGTAGGGTTTGGATTTACACAAGGTGACTTCACGTGCTGATGTGCTGAGGTGTACACCCCTAGCCCACGTCAAATCCAAAGTGAGACCTCTTGTCCTTATCATTTTGGGGAGGCACTTAAGCCATTATGGCTTGTGTTGTCAAGGGAGTTGTGGTGGAGACTTAGTTTCCAAAAAAAAAGAATGGCTGAAAATGAGGCAGAGCTGACAGGAGGCTCTTCAATCAATCTGCTTTCCAAATAACTATGGTAACAATAGCAAATACCTGTGAACAGAAGTCCAGTGACTGAACTTGCTGTTGCTGCTGTTAAATAACAGATGTCACATTAGGCTGATGGTAAAGTACAAAAGGCAACTGGGATTTTACAATTTAAGTAAGATGAGGGGAGGGAAATTACCTCCAAAACAATAAGGACTAACCACAATTTATCTGCTTATTTAAGTAAGTTAACTAATTGCTGTTACTGAGGCTTTAAAAAGCCTAATTTACTGTGATCTTTATTAAAGTGAATGAGTATTACCTGTTTCCTTGGTGGTTATTTGAGGGCACGTGGTGTAAATGCAGCAGATTTTTCTGGGATTGGCCAATGCTGTTGTATGTTTTGAACATGGCATCAAAGGCTGGTTAGGTAAGAAGGCAGTACAACAGGATTTCTGTACACAGCACTCCTGGGATTTTTTGTGAAACACCCTGAATGTTTCTGTAACACCTGGGTAGCTGGGAAAAGGCTGTTACTCCCAATCTGTTTGACCTGTTGTGCAAGATGCACATCAGTGAAATCTGTCAGTGTGGTATCAGATGAGAAAAAATGGATGGGTCCTCTGGTTTTAGGTCAGATTTTTGTCTTCTACTTCAATCTTCCCTTTAGAAAAGAAACCTCACTCACATTTCAGAGCTGTTGAGTTTCAGACTGTCGTTTTTGGGACAGCTTGATTTAGAAATCTGTGCCCTGTAGGTAACTGAGCAGAAGAAAATTCCTGAGGAGCATGCTGGGAGAAGCAGGCATTCTCCAGGAGCACAGGGAGGGCAGGGGCAGTTCACTCTCTTCATACCTTAGAATTAATCATGTGAAGCTACATGTGTGTACACAAAATCTCTGGTGTGTTCTGACCCCCCAGAGGTCATGGTGCTAAGCACAGATGGCCAGAGAGATTTTCTATGGGCAAACTGCAACTCAGAACCCCCAGAGCAGCACAACTCTGTCCACACACTGTACTTTTCAGCAAGGTTGAACTCCTCCAGGAGATGCTATGGTTTTTGGGTTTTTTTTCAGTGCAACACAGGATTAGTTTCTTCTCAGCTGTTGCAAGCTGGCATAACTCCCATTAAATCAGTGGAACCATGCAGATCTGCTTATCTGATGACCTGATCTGCTCTCTCAGGGGAGTACAGAGCAGTGCAGAATCTTCTAAAACACCATCATAAGATAAAAACTGTTACAGAAACTTCTGGATTTGTGGATAACAGCTTTGCCTTCCTAACTCTCAGAACAGCATGAGTTTTTCAGTGTTTAATTCTAGCTTTCCTTTAATGCACAATGGAGAAATTTTTTGCATGGTCTGTTGTTAAATTCTGTTGTGGGCTACAGAAACCATGTGTGTCTCTCTGACAAGGCTGTTTGATGGCTTTGGTGGTTTAGATACATACCAAATTAATTTTTGCCTCAACTTTGTCTGAGTTTTGAGAAGCTTGATCATTTGTTTCCTCATAGGGACAGACAGTGGGGACGTGTGCAATATCTGAAACGCTCAGAGATGTCTTGAAGAACCTCTTCAGCTCAGCTTCTCCATCTGTAGTGCTGAGTGTGAGGCCTGCAGAAACAAAGGAGGTTCAGGTAAGGCTCATTCCTTCCAAAATCATTTGAGAAGCGTCCTGCTTAGTGCTTTTATTATATATTCATGACTCACAAATGAGTGAGTGTTCAGTGACAAGAACCAAAAACTGGGACATGTTTAGAGCCACACAGCCCATGGCAGTGGAGGCTTTGTGGTCACATCTCCTGCGTGGCTCCTTGTTGGTGTTAGAGCCCAGCCCAGCTCTGCTGCCCTGTGTCAGTGTGACACGAGGCTCTGGTCTTGGCCTGTCTCCTTCTCCTTCTCCTTCTCCTTCTCCTTCTCCTTCACCTTCACCTTCACCTTCTCCTTCACCTTCTCCTTCTCCTTCTCCTTCTCCTTCTCCTTCTCCTTCTCCTTCTCCTTCTCCTTCTCCTTCACCTTCTCCTTCACCTTCACCTTGTCCTGGTTGCCTTTTGCAGAATGTACAGAACACGAGCCTTCTCCCTCAGGGCACGAGTCCTCCCAAACCTCCGAGGGCTCACGAGCTCAGGCTGCTGGTGAGGAACATCGCGGTGGAGCTGAGTGATCCCCGTGCTGCAGGTAACACAGCCCAGGGGCTGCTGCTCCATTTCGGGTCTGGCCTTGGGTTTTTGTACCTTCCTGAAAGGTGAGACAATGTGGAAGTTCTGGGTTACAGCCTGCTCTTTAACAAGGTTTAAGAAATTGCTGTATTCTGAGAAATAAGCTTCGTAGAATCACAGAATTATTTGGGTTAGAAGGTGTCAGATCTCTGGATACAGAGAATTTCAGACTTTCTGTGCTGACAGAGAATGATCCTCAAAGATACCTTGCATTTGACCTGAGGCCCTGGAAAAAGCTTCCAAAATTGAGTAATAGCACTAAAATCATGAGTGTGTAGTTAAATAGAAGTGTGTTATCTCACAAGGTGAAAAATTTAGAGTTGGAAGTTTTAGGGTATAGTTATAACAAGATAGAAGATTTGACGTGTAGTTTGCTCCTTCTCCTCCTTCTCCTCCTTCTCCTCCTTCTCCTCCTTCTCCTATTCTCAGCATTACTCCATTCTCCTCCGTCTCCTCCTTATCCTCCTTCTCCTCCTTCTTTCCTTCTCTGCAGTAGCAAAAGTAGTGACTAGTCTATTAAGTTAGAAATAAAAATAAATTAGTTAGCACCTCATAATTAGGTAATTTAGGTTTAAAAAACCCTTAAAGGCATAACTCTAGGCTCTATTTTTGCTCTGTTAACTCAGCATGTAGAAGCACTCATGGTCAGTAAAGCTGTAAAGTAAATAAGAAATAATAAACATCCAAGTCCAAACAAGAATTCTGTTTCCTGTGCTTTTAATCTTGACCCTAAGAAGAAGGACCAGGTAAAGCAAGGAATTCACCTCACGAAGGGGCCTTAAAACTCATCTCATTCCACCCCCTGCCATGGGCAGGGACACCTTCCACTATCCCAGGTTGCTCAAAGCCCCATCCAGCCTGGCCTTGAGCATTCCCAGGGATGGGGCAGCCACAGCTTCTCTGGACAACCTGTACCAGTGCTGACTTAATGTGTATTTTAGTTTATTTCAGTATTGAAACATCTTGTTCTTCTTGTACAGAAATCTGTCATTGCTGAAAAGAGATTGAAATGACCACGTGTATAAAGCTGGCTGATTATTTTCTGGCTTTTAGTTTTAATTTCTAAAAATTCTCACTTTGGCTGTACCCAAAATGAGGGGCTCAAATCCAGCTCTCCATTAGCTGCTGGCAGTGACACAGTGGTCACATTTTATTCAATGTTACCTTATTTTTCTTCACTTGGCAGTGATTTGCAGATGAATCTCACACTGTCCTTCTGTATTAAAAACTCCTGAAAGGTGGTTTTTTTTTTGGTTATCAGGGACATTTTCCCCCAATGAGGTACCTCTGCAGGTATAGGAAGAAGGAGCCTCTTGCAAGTGGAGAATGAAGCCAAAAAAGAGATCACTGGCTAGTGAAGTTAGGGTTGGGTTTGGAAAGCAGCACCAGGCCTGTCTTGCTCAGACTGCTCCAAGTGCAGGCACATCTCTGCCACTGCCTGAGGCAGGAGCAGGCACAGCTCACATTCTGTCAGCAGAAATACAGATTTGGTGGCTCTGTTATTTATGGCCACTAAACAACTCTGTAACAGTATTTTTAATGGAAGCTTGTGTCTGCTAAATTTGGCAAGGCAGTAGTTTTAGATAAATATATCCTACTTTGTGTTCTTTTTTTCAGTTAGAGGTAATAGGTTTCTGCCCTAGAGTCTTGCATAATGCTGCTTCGCTCATCCTGGTTGGAAGTGATTCCCCTAAAAAATCTCTGCAGACCTTTTTTTAAAAAAAAAACAACCCAAAAACCAAATTATTTTTAAAGCAATTCTGGAACTCTTGGCTGTGAAATGTCCTATATCAATCAAACTATGCTGGCAACTGCAGCCCAGTCTAGTGGAGAGTGTCCCAGCCCACGGCAGGGGGTTTGGAATGAAATGATCTTCAAGGTCCCTTCCAACCCAAACCATTCTATGATATGTTATTACTCTACAATTTTGTAGTTCAAACTAAACTTTCCAAAAGATTGGGTCATTTTGCCTTGCTTTAACAGTCATGAGATGAGAGATCTTTGTGTGCATATAACAGAAGATTCACCTTGGAATTGCTGCACCTTCCCTAAAAATGAGAGGAAAAAGAGACAATTCATGTGCTCTGCTCTGGGAACACAGATGTTGGGAGGCAAAATCTCCACTTGCTGTTCTAACAGGAGATGGAGGGAATTTTACTGGTTCTCCAGCAGCTCCTGGAGTGTAAATATTTGGAACTGAGTATGAGAAATAAAGCTTCATGATGGGGTTTAACTGGCACACTTGAAATCCAGTGGGAATCCTGCACAGCTGGGAAGGTGCTGGCTTCTGGACATAACTTGCTGACTTTTAATTAATATTCCCTTCCCTTTTCCTGGCCTTCCCTTGCAATAATGAATTATCCTGTTGGAACTCAGGCTCCATGGGACTGTGCAGTATTTCAGGCTAACCTGCAGAGGTACACAGGGGGCTGGGGAGGGACAGCTTGTCTGTGCTGATGAAACCATGGTTGATTGATGGGTGCTGAGAGGGTTTGTAAGAGCTCTGGCTCTCCTGTAGATATCTTAGTTCAGCTGGTGAATTCCCAGTAGCAGAACTGGTCTCTGCTTATGGGCTGTGCCTGTTTTTTATCTCCTTACTTTGTGTATGTAAACAAAGATCAGCCTAGATTTTGTACTACACGCTCTACAGGGAATCATTTCGGGCAAAAGCGATTTCTGCTGGTAAGGAAAAAAGTAGTTAGCTGTTTACAGCAGGGTGTCCAGGGCAGAAAAGCTGCAATACCCTGTTGGGTACAGTTGGTTTGTGGCTCAGGTGTAGTTCCAGGCAGGGCTGGGGACGTGGCAGCAGGGCCAGGCTCAGAGACACATGGCTTGGGGGAGCAGAAACCAGCCCAGGTCCATCAGCTCAGGCTCAGCCCCTGTGAAAGCAGCTCAGCTGCTTACTCTGGGGTCAGCCTGGATCCCAAATAAGCTGTGTGTACACAGTGCTTTGTCTCCTCTAATCACCTTGCCAGCCCCAGGCTGCCCCTGATCCAGGGCCCAAAGCATCCCCAGAGAACAACTGGGAGCTGCTCCTAGCAAATACAAACCCAGATTCTCCTGGAGACATGAGGGCAGCATCTTTTGTTTGCTTTGCACACAGTCAGTAGTGACATTTTTGTTGCTTTCCTTGATGTGTTGGAAGCCTGGGTTTGCATTACTTCTGATGCTGTGAAAGCCATATTACAGAAACTGTTTAAAGAGGAACACATCAGGCAAACTATTTCCCCTTGGAGCAGCAGTATAACTACTCTTACTACGCCAATTTGCAACACTATCAAATTCCAAGATCAAGGCAGAGATAAGTCTGCAGCAGTGCTTTAAATCTTGTTAAAAACCACAGTGCACAAACCATTGTGAATTAGCACTGCTGTCATCAGTCACTTGCCAGCAGAAAAAACCTATTTTCATATCCAGATAAACCACTGTGACTGTGGCCAGGAGGAACTTTAAAAACTTCTGTTTTTTTTAAAGCAGCTGAAAGCAACTTTACTCCCTCCCCGCCTCACACCCACAACATCACCTGCTCACTCTTTGTCTCCCCATCTTTTTGGATCGTTTTATGCCTGCAATTTGTTGCTTCATGGCAGGATTTCAATTGGGCTGTCATGTTCCACAGTGTGTAGGGTAGTTCATAAGACAACAGTGATGCAACAGTGACCTTTGCCATGAATGTCCTCGGTGTACAAACCATGGGAAGGCATTTATTCTGTGGGAGGGCGAGAAAGTGTTTGCAAAAGTCTGTTCAGAAGTGCAGTGTGCAAAGAAGGGGGTTTCTTTTCAGTAAGTGGCCTCTTGGTGAGAGAGCATTAATAACTGGCTGTTGATTCTTCTTGCCCTTACAGGCAGCACAGACCTTGTGTGTATAGTTGAGTTGAATGACCCTATGCAGAAGTTTTCCAGCTCTGTAGCAAAAAATGCTGCACATCCCTTTTGGAAGGAAGAGTTTATCTTGTAAGTAACTTACCTACTGAGAATACTTTTACTCTAAATATTCTAAAGCACCTTTTTTTTTTTTTTTTTCTTGAACCGTGTGAGAGAAGAATGGTGTTTTGAAATAGGTCCATTCTTGGCCTTTTTCAGTGTGGCCTCAGAGAAATCTGGAGCTGGTAGGGACTTCAGGATATGTATCACCCTCTGCATGGGTGTGAGATACAGGTCTCTAGGTGTTCCATGGTAGATAGTTGATTCTAGTAGATAACAGCAGTCAGAGGCATAATAAATCACCTCATGTTTTCCTACAGTGTCAGAAAAAAAGTGTTAGCAGGGGTTTGAAGTCACTTTATTGTGAAAACTGCATTTGAGGGAATCTAATGTCTCTCCATTCCCTACCTTGAGTGGAAAAAGCAAATGTACAAAAACAGGTAACCATCTAAAAGAATGGTAGCCAGGACTAAAAAGGGAGTGTAAAACTTAACTAGATTTTCTTTCTCCTGTAGAGCAAAAAAAAGGGACTTCCAGACAGCCTACACAGTACTCTGTGATTCACACAGCTGCTGTGAATAAGGTCAAAAGTGAGCAGTTCTGAAACTATTTTTATTTTCACTTTCTAACAGCAGAGCAAAAATGGCTTCTGAGGTGCATGAGTTTAGGAAAGGGAGGGGTCATGAACTTTGTTTTCTGAAGTATCACAAAGTGCTTCAGCCTGTGGGTCTGTGATTCACTTCAGCCATCTGTTGGTGGAACAGCACCCTGCTCGGTGTTGCAGAGCAGACAAGTTCCCAGCAGTTTGGGACAGGAAGTTTGTAAGAATAATACCCTTTTCCAACTGAAAGGTCTGAGAGAGGGCAGGCAGGATGTGATTAACTTGACTGGAATTTGGCCTTGACACTAGGAATAATGCTGGCGTTTCCACACTGCTTTTCAGAAATGCATGAGGTAAGCTTGGGGGCTTTAACAGATAAATGATTAGGATTTTGGCAGGGGGTTTTGAACTTCTTTCAAGTTCCCACACACAAACCTCTACCCTTTTCTTTCTTCAGAGCCAAAAATATCCTCCACTCTGAACACCACTGTACTGACCACCATGTCAGGCTCTGCTTTAGCTTCATGGCAAAGCAGCAGTAATGCCATCAAGGTGCTCCTTTCCAAGTTTTGGAGTGCAGGAAGGGTGCGAGTGGCAGGGAAAAACTTAAAATTTGCTGCATAGATGATGTGCCACAGCATCTAATGAAGGTGGGGTGTCTGCAGCCAGGATCACACCATCCTGAAACCTGGAGCCATAGCAAAATGAAATACATGTTTATGTATTTATGAAGTACATAGTAAAATGAAGTACATGAAATACATGCCATTAGGGTTTTTGGCAGAATGCCTGCTGAGAAGGTTATAAAACAAAGTTTATCCAGTTAGCTTCACTGTCTCAGTCTGAGAAAAGGTTTTGTATCTATTGTCTGGTGCATCTTAGGAAGTACCACATGTGTAATTCTGAGAGAATTTCACCTGGGTTTTGTCACACAGAAACTCCTTCTTGTTGGCTTGCAGCATCCTTGAGTCTTGTTTTGGAAAAGTGATACTGTTTCTTCTCATTTGAAACTGTAGCTACTTTTATTTTCTTGCACCTGTCCTGTTTTTGCAGGACGCCTTCCTGCTCTGGCAGGGATATTGACTGAGCCTGTTCCAGCATCTTGCCTTGCAAATTTGATCCTGCCAGGAGAAACAGAGCTCTTTGGTGTTGAGGTTTAGCAGTCAGACTAGGAACCATCTTCAGCTTGGAGGGCAGTGTTTGTCAGCTCCTGGGGGAGAAGAAAAGCCTCTGAAATTCAACAATTGGAAACTGTGCAAAAGTGGGAGGAGGGACCCAGGCCATGGTTTTCTGACTGTGATCCCTTTAGTCACTCTTACCCACCTGCTAGGTGCAGTGCTGGGTTGGAGAGGGCTGAGGAAAGCTGGGGAAAGGGGAAAACCTACGTGGGAAGGAGAATCTGCTTGGCCTGCAAGGACCTAACGTGGTTTTGTTTCCTTCACAGTGAACTAAGTGCCAAATCAAAAGCGTTGCAACTGCAAATGGTAGAAGATGGAAAGTTGGATAGTAAGTATTAAGACTGAGTTATTTTGCATGAGCAGTGTGTGAGCTTTGCTGAGTGATGATAAAAATCCCCTTTTATTTCTGGATGGCCACAGAAACTGTGAGATCCATCAGTAATCATGGGTGGAAGGAGAATACACTGAGCAGGTGCCTCTCTCCTGGCCTGGGTTAAGGTTACAGAGAATCCTTGTTTCTTTCTAGATTGCCAACATACTGAGTCTTCCAGGTGCTGATATCCTGTATTTTTCCACCTTCTAAATATCTAACAGATCCACTGCGAACCTTTTTGGTTTCAAGTTAAACTTTTGAGTTCTTTCTGTGGCTGACGGGGAATCATGGGGTTAACTTTTTAAATCCTTCCTTTTCAAGTCCCAGAGACTGCCTAACAATTCAGGTATGAAAATCACAATCAGATGTAAAACACTCCAATTTGGATTATGTTGGATTAAATATAAAACATGGGGGCTCAAACATTTTCACAACTCGATTCTGTTGTTTCAGAATTATTTTTAATAATCTCTATATACAAAGTTGTGCAATACCTTGTTTATGGTACGTGGTTATAGGATGAATTGGAAAGTCAAAAGCTTTAAAAACTTCTCTGATGTGGATGCTGTTTTTTATTTTTAAAAAATATATATAAGGAGTCAGCAAATTTGAATGTAATCTTGACTGTAGCTAAGCATCTTTAGTCTTTCAAACAACACCAGGAATGTTGTACAGCCTAACTTTCAGCCTGGTTTCATAAAGAAAAAGGTCCCAGTGGATTGTACTGACAATTCTCTTCCTCCCCCTCTGCCCCTCCATACCTGCTGAGCTGTTCTCCAAAAAGCTTTAATAGAAGACTCAAATTATAATGATATTAATGAGCAGAGAGCTGAGTTATGTGACTATAATGTAGGTCCCTACTTGTATGATACAGGTATAGACAAGAGTTTATTTTACCTGTTATGCCAGTGAAGTGTAGGAATTCATTGCTTTAAAACATTCTGCTTTGCACAGAAAACTAGGATTTCATCTCTGAAATCATGCAGTACCTTTGCTAATAATTTGTTCTGGTCTAGTGGAGCTGATAAAGTCAGGGGAGGAACAAGAGAATTGCTGAAGTTTTACAAAAATTCAAATGAAGAAACACTATTGTTGTGCTGCACCAGTTAACCAGGAATCCAGATTGTCCTCTGAAATGAAAGATGCAGACACTGGTTATGGAGATTGTCCAGGAACCTAATAGTTGTTTCCTTTTTTCCCTTGACATTCTGCATATAAAGGGAAAAATAATGGCCAGAAACAACAGTAAATAAGTAATATTTCATGGTTCCATTCTTTCCTGTTGCACAGTATTAGGCCAGGCTGAGGAATAGTCATAAAATGGAAAAAAAAAGCTGCAAAATGCCACTTCTCTGCCCCGTGGTGTAGAACCAGTTATTGCAATTATTTTGCCTGAATTTTTCTCCTCCCTTCCCACATTCTCTCCCTTATACATCCTGGCAGCTTAGATCTGGGCTGACCTTGCTGATTTTGTTTTTCCAGGTCCTTTATCCGGGAAGGTGACTGTACCTCTAGACCTGTTCAGGAAACAACCCTGTGGCCAGCACAGCTTTGCACTGAGCAGCGGGGCTGGGGAGAGCAGCCCCGAGCCAGGGCTGGGATCCATCAGTGCAGAGGTACTGCTGGCCTTGGGGGCTTTGGGGTGGATTTTGGACTTCAGGAAGTATTCAAGAATACTTGGGAATGCTCATCTCATGCTTGGACTTGTGGCTGAGTCAGAGCAGCCTGTTCTGATTGCAGGGTATTTGTGTCTTTTGGGAAGAATTACCTCTTGAGTTCGGCTCAGCAGAAACCTTAAAGGAGTACCAGCTAGAAATGGTGTCCTTCTAACCTGACTGTGCTTCTGAGGTGGTGTTTTTGTGTCTCCTCAGTTCTCTTTCATAGACCCCAGTGAACTGAAGGCAAGGCAGGTCTCCTCTCCAGTGCTGGCCACCAAGATCGAAAAGGATCGCACTGTGATGCCCTGTGGGACTGTGGTCACCACTGTCACTGCTGTGAGAACCAAACCTCGTCTGGAAGGGAGATCATCCCCCCTGGGCACAGGTCAGCACATCCAGATTTTCCTGTGTTCCCTCCTTGGGCACCCACTGAGGGGTGGGATGTCAGGAAAGTTCCATTTTCCAGGGTTCTCTGATGTGTTGGAGTGGGGTTGGTGTTTGTATCCTCCAGAATCAGGTTTTTAATTTTCATGAAAACTTGTTTCTTACAAGAGGAACAGTTAATTTTTTTTTTAATAGGCGCTGTAAATTTTCCCCATGGTGTGATAATGTCGAAGGGCTGGATTTTGGTGGGTGGTTTTTCACAGGACAAATATATCAGACTCTCAGAGGTTTGCTGATAACAAACCATCCTGTGCCTTCTAATCCTGATCTGTGTTATCATCTCTGATTAAGGTTGTTGTTACCTGGTGACAAAATATTTTCAGCATGTCCACCAGGAGCAGATTTTCCAATTCTTCTTGGGAAAATTATATAAGTAAAACCTGTGAACAGTCTTGGTTGTGAAGCATCACAAAGATCTGTGTTCTTTGAAGTTGTTAAAGCAAATCCTTTATTTGTGGGTGTTGTGTAATGTGTTACAGGAGAATGTTTAAAAACATTCTTTAATTTTAACATTTTAAAATTAATTTTTAAATGTTTTTAAAAATTCTCACACTTCATTGGCCTTTTGAGGTCAGCTTTACCACGGAACACATGTTGAGAATTTCTGTTAAACAATTTTCTCAAACGCTTATGAATTGGACAGGCATAACCGGTATAATAACTTCTTATAATAATAATAATAATAAACTCTTACTAATGCAATAAAAAATGTCTTGGCCAGTTCAAATAACAAAAAAACTTGGTCCTCAGATTCTCCTGTGAAAACTCCAGTTAAAGTAAAGGTGACTGAAAAGGATTTCACTGTTGAAGCCCTCCATTCTCATGGTGCTCCAGTCAGCAAAACTTTGTCATCTTCAGATACAGGTAATAAAAATGTTGGAAGCTGCAAGGGAGAACATCTGTCTGTTCTGCACATGGGATGAATGTGATCCTGCTGAAATGACAGCCAACCCATGTGGCTGCTGCCTGTCAGCAGCACTGGGGTGTTTTTTGTTACAAAGCACTGTGGTTTGGGGTATGGCAGCCTTGCAGCAAAAGTCTGTTTGTAATTGGCAATTTAAATTACTGGGTTTGAATAAAAAAACAATGAGCTGTGGTTTGGAGAGGGGAGGAGACTGCATAAAAGCCACAAGTAATTATTTTCTCTTAATTTTGAATGAAAGATGCCTCCTTTCATAAAGGCACAGGGGATGCTACACTAAATTGAAACCCTGTGACATGTACCTCTAAGTCCCTCGTGTCTGAAGAGAAGGCAGAGGCTGGACTGATGTAAGGAAGATTCAGTTCTCTTCCTAGCCCTGCCACTGGGCTTTTTTGGGCTTGTTCCCATTTGTCCACCTTCCTAAGTCACCTGGATTCAGCTGAAGTTCCTTCAGAGTGTCAGGTGACATTGACAATAATTATAGATTCACTTTGAATTGTATACAAACCTGATTTTGTCTCTGGTGAATTTACCTTCTCAAGTGGCAGCTCTAGGTGTTCAGCCCATTTTTCAGTCCTGTGTGTGGTCACCACTGAACCCTTCAGTGGCTCTTTGGGCAAGAGTAGTGGCGGATGTGACCCAGTGTGGCTGCCAGTGGCACCTGCTGTGGAGCTCAGTTGGCTTTGGACAGGTCTGAGAGGAGAATGGGCAATCTGGAGGTGGTCTGGGCTGCTCCTGGCACAGTCAGGAGGTTTCTGAGAGACAGAAATGTGTTGGCCAACAAATAAGGGGAAGGGCAAGAAGCAGTAACCAGGAATAGCTGTAACAGCACTGGGAACTTTTCCTATCTCCAGGATAAGAAATACATTCTGATACCATGAAGCAGTGTGGTATTGCTACAACACCACATATTGCTACAATTTGGGAAATGTTAAGATAGTGCAAGACTCCTGAGTTGACTCTTTGAAGTGTTTATGATATTAAAGACACAAAACACACACACACAGAATTCAGCTGGAGACAGCTTGTCCCATATTCATATGGACAATGTTTTTATTGGGAGTGCAGGGGGATTTCTGTGAAGTGTTTATACAGTATTGCAGGAAGAATTACTCATTAGAACAAAAGCCAAGTGAAAGAAATACAAAGAAGCTTTTAGTATGGCAGTAACTTAGGTACAAATTATTAGAAACATCATGGCAAAATAGCAGCAAGCACTCTGGAAAAGATGCTGTGTCTGTGCCATAGTTCTGAGTGATGACAGCAATAACAATGAATGCAGGGGCTGGGGAGAAGGAGAAAGTTAAGGTTTGAGATGAATGTGCAGACATGCACACATATTGTTAATTCTAGGCCTCTTCTTTTATTACATTACTGTCACAGTAGCAAAAGGCACTGCTCAATTTAGTTAACAGTGGTGTTATTCCTGCCTCTGTGCTTTTTGTTGTTAAAACTCTTGCCAGAAAAGTCCACCTCAGGCAATTAAACATGGGGATTGTTGACTTCCTTAGCCTTGTTTGTTCCTGAGCTTGATGAATTTGATTGATGTGTATTTGTGTCCTAGATGCCACAAGGAGCCATGCTGAAAAAATAAGTTTGTGTTTGTCACTAAAGAGCATTTTATACAGAAGATTTTATATTCCTGTGCCAGTGGTTGGAAGGGAAAATGGGGTGGACTTTACAGGATTTGGAGGCAGCTACTCTGCCTTCCCCACCCCATCATAGAAGTATCATAGAAAACCTGGAAATGCTGAGCAGGGAGGTCTGGAAAAGGAGCAAAACAACAAAAAAGCTACCTGAGGAAGTAGCATCATGTGCCAGCCCTGTACCATGTCAGAACTGTGGTTCTTCCTGACTGTGGTAACTCCTGATGTCCCCACTGTCACCACAGGGCAGCAATGCATTGAAATAATGCACTGTTTTATCCAGGCTGCCAGAACCTCCTTTGTTCTCATGGAAAGGGTTTGTAAGTGCCATTTTGGTCCCTTTTCTCCAAAAATGGGTGACAGGAGGGAAAGACAGGACCCGATTGCTGGGTGGTGAATTGGCAAATTTATGGTGTTTATGCCATTTCTGTGGATTTTAAGTCGAGGACAAACTCTGCCTGTCTGTGTTTTTTCCTGTTTTTCTTTCTCCCCTCTGAAATGATCCTTTCTTTTCAGAGCTGCTGGTACTGAATGGCACTGACCCTGTGGCAGAAGCAGCCATTCGGCAGCTGAGTGAGTCTGCAAAGCAGAAGCTGAAGTCTCCTCGAAAGAAAAGCACCATTATCATATCAGGGGTGTCCAAGGTAGAGCAGAAAACAGCACTTAGACTTGCTGCTTACTCCTGTAAAGCCTTTTCTGCACTGACTGCAATGTTAACATGGCTTCTGCTGTCCCTGCAGAATCCAGTTTGGTGTGCTAGGTTACTTCTGTGACTGTTTTGAGTTAAGCCAAATCAGAGTGTTGGCTTCTAATTGTTGGATTTGACAGTCTGGCTAAAATGCAAGGGGTCCTTGGATAGGAGTAGTGTTAGGGACCTGGGAAAATAAATTCAGGTGAGAAGAGAGGATAATCTTCTCTGTGTTTCACCCATGTAGGGAAGATGCACTGAAAAAGTATGAAATGTTTTTCTACTCTTTTTCAAAGCTGTTAAAACCCTCTGAAAAACCTCTGGTTCTCTGGGCTCTGTTGCAAAGGGAGGGCAAACCATGAGACCAGATGAAATGCTTTGATGTTAATTTTCTGAGAAGGACCAAAAGATTCTCTGTGTGTGCTGATACTTCATTACAGCAGCACCTGTAATCTGGGAGCCCTGTTATTTGTAGTGGGGCCTGGGATAGGTGGAAGGCATTTGCTTAATTGATTTTTTTGTCTCATTTGGTCTTTGCAACATGATTAAAACTTTGCTAAATGCTCCTCTCCTTTAGTAGAGCTCAGGAAGCCTCAGATGGCTTGCTGATGGTCCTGAGCAATACAAGTGTAAAGAGTTATTTTAACTCTTGCAGGGAGGTCTGTTTTTCTCCAGCAGGATGACTTGTGTCAGTGTTGTCTCTTATTTCCACTGGGCAGACCTCTTTATCTCAGGACAGTGAAGCTTCACTGATGATGGACTATGCTGCAGCCATGGACAGCTCCTGCAGGGAAGCAGATCCACCCACTGTGGAGGAAGCTGTTGCAAAAATCACCTCTGATGAAAAGCAGTCGCTGGGTGCTTCAGAAAGAGTCCCTGGTACTGACCCACAGCAAAGCACCCACAAGGCCTGGGCTTTGGAGAATGGCAGCCAGCAGTGGGACACCAGCACACTCTTAGACCAGACCTCTGAAGAAGTATCTGGGAGCTCATTAAGTGTTTCAGAAACTGGGAGCATGAAAAAATCTAAAGGTACATGATCCTCACTTCCACTTCAGCCTCTGCTTTCTCTGTGTAATTAGCTGCAGTAGTTCATTCTTTCTTATTGATTTATTTTGTCCTTCAAACTCTTTGTGATTGTGGTGTTGGTTGAAGCTGTTTTACTTGCAGCCAGCTCAGGCTTTCTTACCCTCCCCTCCATGAGGAAACAGCTCACCCTGAGAAACTGGCAGCTCATTAGGCCCAACTCAGTTATTTGGGAAAGAAATCACTAGTCACATTATCAATTCCTCAAGGAAAGCTGTGTCCTTGTAACCAAGGACTTGCCCTATATTGGCAGCCCCATTACCAAGGTGAAGACGGCAGGGATGCACAGTTGCTTTCCAGTACATTCCTCTTCCTCCTTCACATCTCTGAGCACAAGGCCCCCCTGCCCTCACTAAAGTCTGTGTTCAGGGAAGCACCACAGCTGAAGCAGAAACTGCCTAGTGAACAGGTTCCCCCTTTTCACTCATTTCATTAATGCATAATTCGCTAAAGAAAATGGAATAGAAGTTAATTTAATAACTAAGGCATCAGGTCATTTTGCTTAGGTAGTTACACACCTGAATAGCAGCAGGTTAGGGTTGTTTTTTATATTTATATATATATATATATACACAATTAGGGTTCTCTGTGTTTCCTTGGTAAATCCAGTAACCTCTGGTAAACACAGGGACTATTAGGAAATCTTACAAAAGGGCCAGTGCAGTGGACTGTGCCCCAAACAGGCACACAGGATGCACCTTAAAGTTGCAAAAAATACTGTGCTTTTCACTCACATCCATCTCTCTCTGCTTTACTATTTTCTATCCTTTCCTTGCCCAGAGATCCTGGGAAGTGGCTCACTACAAAACCTCCCTATTTTACTGGATTATCACCCCCCTCACCCACAGGGCAGACACTGGAGCTCTTTGTCAGGAGTTCTCTGGCCTTCTCACAGCTGGATGCTCCACATGAGAGATCAAGAGGGTACAGCAACAGTCCCTGTCACACATGTGCTCAGGCACTGGAAAGTCTTGGGTGTGTTTGGGGTGAGGGCAGTGGGTTTGTTGTCAAGAGATTTGGCTCATTTTGGAGCCTGGAAAAGTTTATGAAGCTGTGTGAGAAACTGGAAAACATCTGGACTCTTCTTCAACAGGTTATTCTAAAACAAGCAAGTGCAAGTTTGTATGAGTTGTTGTGTAGTTTTGGGTTTCCCTGTGCAAAGAGATGAGGCTTCTAGAGGCTTTCACACAATTCAGTATAAGGCTGCTAAAAAGTGCAAAATATCTCTGAGAGAGTTGTATCATCTTGAAAAAATACTTGAGAAAAACTGGCTCAAACCCCTTTCATTATACACAGCTGTCTTTGTGCAAGTCTTGAATCTCTGCTTTGTCACAGCTGAGTAGCATTTAAGGAGTAAGACAGGAAAACATGTCAACCCCCCCTGCCTTCAGTGAGCTGTGAATAGTTTGAGGCTTCTGTTTGTCAAATGCTTTCCCTTAAAAAAAAACAAACAACAAAAAACCCACCACAAATAAAACCACAAATGCAACAACAAAAAAAGCCAAACACAGCAAAAACCCAAACAAAACCCCTTCTGCTTTGAAAAGCCTTATGTATGTCTTAATGTATGAAGGTTAGCAGTTTTTTTTTTTACTCTTGCATATTTTTGTTTGTTTTTTACCTTTCTGACTTCCTCTTTCTTACCCATTCCCTTTTATAAACTTAAGATGACTACTATGCCAGCCAGAATTAATTACCTACACAGTAAGTTATTTTTGTCTCTTATTTTTTTTATCCCTAGGAAAATGTAGCTTTTACAATGAGACACTCATTGTAAAAAACTGAAGCAAAAATTAGTTTGATACCCATTTTCTTTTTCTCCCATCCATTCCTTTTCTCCTTCCAAAATTACCTCCCTGTGCTCAGGTGTCTTAGCAGACCAGTCTGCTGTGACAAATCATCCTTCTGGTGGTTGTGCTGTCTAGGAGGGTCACACAGAGAGGACAGCAAGGAAGGTTTGGAGGGATGCTCTACATTCCTAATCTCTCTCCATCGTGCCCATTGCTGTAGTATCTGCTAATCAATCAAAATCTGCTCATGCAAACCATGTGTGACCCTGGAACTGGATATACATGCCAACAAAACTTATTTTAAAACTTGCTGCTTATGGATTTTTAGATAAAGCTTTTCTAGCCTAACTTACAGAGCTACCACAACCTCAGCAGGTATTTACAAAATCAGCAGCTTTTTACAACAGCCCCTGTGTGAAAACTGTTTTGGAAGTTGGGAAGGAATGGAAAGCGATCTCTATTCATATCCTTGTAGATGTGGAAGGAAATCTTCCACTATTAGTACAAAGGAGATTCAGAAGTGATCCCACCCCCAGAAGCATTTTGAGAACACCTTGTATTAGTGCACTGAGTTTGTGCAGTGCTCTCTGCTCATCTCCTGGTGCTGGGGGCAGGGCTGGCACATCCTGTTGAACTGGAGAAAGAAGCATGCAAACAGCACATGAGCCAGCTCATAAAGCAGAGCATAAAGCAGCACCTAAACCAGCACATAAAGCAGCAGGAGCAGTGCCAGGCTGCTGCCCTGCCCTGCCCTGCCCTGCCCTGCCCTGCCCTGCCCTGCCCTGCCCTGCCCTGCCCTGCCTCCTCCCAGGGCTGCATGTCTCCGCAGCAGCCAGAGTCACTGCCAGGCAGCACGCTCTAAAGTGGCTGCAGACTGCTGGGCACGTGGCAAGCTTCCAGGCAGCAGAGACTGAACACCAGGGAGCTCTGGGAGCTGCTGCTTGTGCTGAGCCTGTGCTGTTCTCAGGGAAGTGCTGCCCACGGTGTTTCAGCTGTGGGGAGCTGTCCCAGGCCACCGGCGCGATTTTTGGAGCGTTCTTGGTCGGGGTGCTGTTTGCTGGTGTAGAAAACCAGTCTGAACGACAGAATGGATGGGACTAAAAATCTGCTTAGGGATAAGCCCTTGTGTCTCAGTGCTGCTGGCACGGCTTCAGCTGCAGCTGCCAGGGCTGCTGGGCAGGACAGCTGCCTGCTCAACCAGGAGCTGCACAGCCCCCCAGCCTCTGCACATCAACAACTGTCAGCAGCCTGGGCTGGAACACTGCTGCTTTTGTGCTGCTGACAACAGCACAGAAGTGGTACTGCCTTGCCAAAAAGATCAGTCAGAGGCTGTTGGGAGAGCAGTCAAGATTCAAATCCACGAGTTCTGGTTGCTTTCAGCTGATTTCTGCATCCCATCCCATTGTGCCCTGTGAGGAGAGTCTCATCAGCTGCCAGCAAAAACATGCTTGAATGTCCTCCCAGGTGCTGAGTGCTCAGCCCTTAAAGTACACAGTAATAAACCCAAGTACATGCTTGTGACTGCTTTGGTTTGTACAAAGCAGCATCTGGTTGCCATGAAATACCTGTTCTGCAGCTGTCACTGTGTGCAAAGTGACACGGAGGCCTTTTCAAGTCCTCGGGGGACAAACATTTAATTCTAGCTGTGGCAGTATCCCATGAAAGAACTGCTCTGTGTGTTGCTTTTTGTGTCCATTTGCATTGGGAGGAAAAGCAGAATCAAGACTATGCCACGACAGGAATTAATAGCTGAACTGAGAAAGGAACAGGAAACCTGATAGTGGTGCAGGGGGGAGGTGTGGAAGCTTTGCTGAAGAGGTGACTGTCCCCACATCCAAGTCTGACTGCCAGAAGCTCCTGTGCTGGCTTGTCACCTGGGTCCTCCTCCATTCAAACGGGCTCCTGCCACCTGGGACAACAGCCCTGCCTGAATCCATATAAAACTGATGCTATTTTAACACAGAGCTGATCTCCCAACCAGGCTGAGTGCTGCTGGTGGCCTGGAGCACTGTCCCTGCCAGCTGCACATCAGGCACACGGGCACACATGGAGAGGGAGGGTGGAATTTGGCAGAATGGCTGCAAAAACAACTCAAGCTTGCAAAGAGAGGAGTAGTGATAGCTGCTATTGGCAGCATGAGTCCCTGGTGAGATGACAGCTGCAATTGCCTTGGCTGCATGCTGGGTTTGACATGGGGTCAAGGGAAGGAACACGGCAAAATAAAGCAACTTAATTTACCACAGGAGGGATTTGGGCAGGCTTCTGAACCTGTTGGAAGCAGATGTAATGTTATTTTTAATCTGCTTGAAGTGCATTGCTATTCCTAACAGGGTTTTAGAATAGCAAATGCTTTGTGAGTGTTACTCTGGGTGGTGCCGCTGAATTTGTGTAGAACACCTGCTGCCTGGCTGGTACAGAACCACTGCACACACGTTTACTGCCAGGTACTGTTGTCCTGCACCTCAAATTAAAATTTGCTTCACGTGGTGCCTCGCAGGCTGATCTTCACCTCCTTTGATCTCTGAAACAACAAAGAGTAAGATTATTTCCTCTCTTTCATTCTTTTTATAAAATCCTTTCTACTTTGCTGGTTGGAAAGATTGGATGTGCCTCTTTGACACGTGAGAGCCCAGGGTACAACCCACACCAGTCGCTGTGCATGTGTGTATGACCACTAGCGTGGCCTCCAGAAGAACATTTGGAACTAAGTGTAAGGAAGGAGGCTTTAAATCAGAGGATCAGCTTTTCTCACTCGTGCTGCTGCAGTTAAAGCTGAGTTTCAAGAGGACAACAGCCTGTTCTGTCTAAAGTGTCCTGCACTTTTTTCCTTCCACAGGTGGGATTTTGAAGAAAAGCGCAAAGCTGTTTTTCCGCCGGCAGCATCACCAGAAGGACCCGGGAATGAGCCAGTCCCACAACGACCTGGTGTTCCTGCAGCAGCCTCTGTCAGAGGAGAGCCGCAAGAAGGGGGGGACACTCTCACGAATTCTGAGCAAAAAGCTCCTTTCCAGGAACAAGAGCAAGAACAAACTGAACGGTGCTTCGGGAGAGCCGTACCTATAGACCCAAACCCTCTGGGATGGGATCCCTGCTCACCAGTTGAGCACTTGTTTACAGAGCAGTACTAGAGAATACAAATATGGCTGATGACTTGCATAAAAGGATGTTCACTATTAACAGTGGTCTTTTTGGTTTATTTTTCCAAAACGCTTTTTTTCTCTGATGATGAAGTCGCTCCTCCAAATACGAGCAGTGCTGAATGTGTGCTGACAGCTTTTGGAGGAGCATGTGATTTCTTGTACAAGAGGAGGGAGGATGGGGAACAGTGCAGGTGGGGACCAAGAAGGCACCTGATGTCCTGGGGTACACTGGGAAGACCATTTCCAGCAGGTAATGCCCCTGTGCCCAGCCCTGGAGGCTCCTCTGGGGGGCTGTGTCCAGCTCTGGCTCCTCAGCACAGCAGGGACAGGAGCTGCTGGAGCTGAGGAAGGGCCTGGAGCATCTCCGTGCCCAGGAGAGGCTGAGGGAGCTGGGGCTGCTCAGCCTGGAGAGGAGCCCCAGCTGAGAGGGGCCCTCAGCACTGGCTGTCCCTGGCTGTCCCAGTCTGTCCCTCTCTGTCCCAGGCTGTCCCTGGCTGTCCCAGTCAGTCCCAGTCTGTCCCAGTCTGTCCCTCTCTGTCCCAGTCTGTCCCTGGTGTCCCAGGGAGGGGCAGAGCAGTGCCCAGGCTCTGCTCCTGGCCCAGCAATGGCCCCAGAGCCACGGGCAGGGACTGAGCCCAGCAATTCCCCTGCACAGGAGGCACAACTTCTGCCCCGGGCAGTGCCCACACATTGGGACAGATTGCCCAGAGAGGCTGTGGATTCTCCTTCCCTGGAGATACTCCCGAACTGTTTGGAGACAAACCTGTGCCCTGTGCTCTGTGCTGGCCCTGCTGGAGCAGGGAGGTGGCACCAGGTGACCCCACTGTGACTTCCAATGTGACTGATCCTGCAGGGAGGAGACCCAAAGGTGATACCACCTGGTTTACATCAACGGGGACTCAGAACTGAAGCATCACACCCAGTTTATGTGACTGAACTTCTACAGAGAGAGAAGACACCACTGTGCTCCCTCACTGCAGCCTGCAACAGGAGCAGCTGATTTCTCTAGTCAGACTGAAAGGGGGGAAAAAAGAGGCCCAGATCCAGTTTGTGTTGTAATTTGGAATGGGTGAGTGTTCAGAAGCAGAAGGACAGCGCTGACTCAGATATCCTACTGTAACAACTGTAGCTATAGTCACTGCTCAGCCCGTGTAGGTGGAGAGATGCCTTTAGCCATAAATCAATAAATTATGCAAATACCAATACTAGCATATTGTTTAATATTCTGCTTTAAAAAAGTTACGCTTGAAAAACCAAATCCACGTTTTTTGGGTTTTTTTTTTTTTATCTACTTGAAGCTACTCGCAGAAGTATTTGCAAAATCTTACATGTAGCTTTTCTTCCCTGTGTGAGAAGCTGTATTGCTGATGCAAAAACTCGTCTTAGGGGCTCTAATTCCTTCTCCCAAATGCTTGTTAGACAAGTACATAAACCATCATATCAAATGCAAAGCTAGGAGCAGTAAATGGTGAATAGAGCATAGTTAACCCTACAGTGTTTTCATTAGAAAGCTTGTCTTACTTGCCAAACACTTACTGAGATCTTAAAATGCACAGTTATGAGGGAAGCTTTTGAAAAAATATGAATTCCCTTAGTTCAGTTTCTAGATCTACCAGTGTTGTCACGTGCTGAGTGGTTGGTCAGATGAGTTTTTTAACCTTTCTTCCTTGCTAAATATTGCAGCTGGCTCCTTTAGTCTAAAATGAAAAACTGATGGGAGTAAAGGCATAGTTCTCATTTTGGCTATGAAGAAGAGTAAAAAATGTCAGTATTTCACAGGTACCATCTTTCATGCTTTACCTGTACTTTTCCATTATCTACATTCATGCTGAGGACAAAGGACCAAGCCTGTTCTCTTCAGCCAAGAAAAACATCCATTTATTCCAAGTAAATGACTGATGTGAATGGATGATAGACCTCGTGCCTACTTTGCCAACAGTGATTTTCCCCCTGGCCCCTTTCCTCCCTTTAAGCTATCCAACACTTTGGCAGATATTTGGGGTTTCAAGTTAAAGCATTCATCAAAAATAGAAAGTTACTGAAAAATAGAAACACATTTCAAATTTCTGACAGACTCAAGGTTCTCTGGTAAATCAATATCAGAGTAGAGGGGGTTTGGTTTCTATTTTACCAAGAAAATATTAGAACTGAACTGTCAAAATCTTCTAACTGTTTAAAAATACTGTTTATGTGTTACCTCCTAAGATCACTGTGGTAGTACAGTAGACCAGACTATCAAATAGATGTACATTAAAGCATGCTGCTTGTTATGAAAACACTTGAAGGCATTTTAATGTTCTGTATTTTGAAAATTGGGTACAAATGAATCTTCTGCTTGGAAATCCCAGTTCAGTAATACAGTTCTGTACAACCTGAATGTGCCTCAACAGTTTTGTTTATTTCTGGTTTTATACAAAGTAGAAGTCTTGTTTCTTCATTTGTTCCACTGTGGTTCATGATGTGAGCATTAAAACCCTGATGTCATGTTCCCTCAAGAGACACTTCTCTTGATTTTACCAGGAACTCTTTGTGTTATGGGGCAGGGTGGGGGTCAAGTCCCTGCCATTTTTAAATGCTCAGTCTTTGTTGCTGAAGGATAAAACCACAATTGGTCCCTAAATTCAAGATATCTGAATGAAACTGAGCTCCATGGGTAGCACATACACTCAAGAAAAAGAGCTGTGGAATTGGGAATGTAGAGGCAGCACATAACATTACTTGAAGTCTTAAATTACTGAGCTGGGATTTTAATTTACAGAACCTTTAGCACATACTGTATAACAGGGTGAAACAACACTGAGTAATTTGCAGGATGCAGGATTAGGATTTGCTTGTAATTTACCCCAGAGAATGGATACACATGAAAAAAGGGGTTCATCTTAAGGTCTTGATCACTTGAATGCTTGTCTTGATGGTGGAAATGAAGAACATTCTTTACTGCAAACTGTGTGAAGGTTTGGGCTCACATGTGTTAAGAAAGAATGAACTCTTCCGATGAGGAGAGCAAGACATTTGGTTTAAAAAGGGAATGTGTTTTTTATTTGCCTTCATTCCTCAGGAAAATAAACATTGTCTGGTTTGATGTTGGATCTCTGTATCTGGCAGGTGTGCTCCTCTTCTTACTCCTCTGCAAATAATTTATGTCCTGCTGTAAAAACAAGCTAAGGCACTAAACACAAAGGGACAGTTGAGTTGCTCAGTTGTGACAACCCCAAAGACCCACAATAATGAATCCCATCCCCTCCTTGGGCTGTCATTTAAGATCAGGAGATCTGAGCGTGTACATTTTTGTGTATTTGGGTCAGTGTGGGCTGGATCCTCACAACCTGCAGGATGCACACAGCAGTTTTGGGTCAGAAAGACTGATTTGTCAGCTGGCACAAATTACACCGTGATGTGTCCTGTGCAGCTTTTGTGAAGGGTGCCTGAGGGAATCACCTTCTGTGTTTTGTAATTTGATTATTAAAATCACAAAGAATTTTAATAACTACCCACTTGAACAGTAGATAAAATCTTTACATGATATTATTACACTGAAAACTTCTTGCTTGCTGGCTTGCAATTTAATGATACCAGAACACTAGATTGGAAACAACCTGTGAAATATTAATTCCTTTTGTCCCTTTTCTCACACTTTTGTGTTTCTGGGTGTTCTGTACAGCAAAGAAAGCATGGTATTTATTTCATGAGGATAAAGAGATGAAGGCTTGCTTTTGCCTTCTAAAGAATTTTTCTGCCCATACCTGCAACTTCTTAATTCATGTTTGTAATTGGTTTTGCTTTACAGTGCTTAAACTTGAAATTTGCCTTGATGGAGACAAGCCCTGTCCTCGCCAAGATTTGTCTTAGCTTCAGTATGAATTTTGACTGAGCAAATAGTACAAGAATTAAATTGTTCTTTGTAGATGAAAGCAATAAAACTACCTAATACCTCCAATGGAAATACAAGTAACTTTCTTAAAGTGATTGAGATCCCTTTCAAATCCCTTTAAAGAGTAGGGGAAGACTTTATCCCTAGGTCATTGGTATTTCATATTCTTCTTGCCCCAGGAAGAAATTTGAGTCATTTTACTCCTAACAATGTATGAAACCTGGGAATCTGAGGCAGAAGGAATGCCAAGGTGGAAAGAAGTTCATTTTGAAAGCAAAATATCGTTGCCAAACTTCTTCAACTTAGAGGACAGGTCATACCCTGTGCAGGCATTAATACTGGGTTTTATTCTTAGGCTTTCTGACAGATTTTCTTTTTCCTTGCTTTTTCTTTGGGAGACAGGTTGGTGCTCCAGGCCATACAGACCTTGTACGGTCTTGCTTTTGAGAGGACTGGATTTGTAATGCTGCTTTTTTGATGAAATTGTCTGGCAATTACACCAGTTTTGGGGATCAGTGGAATTTTACAGCATTTCCTGGTACTGCACCTCCTTGCTGATTCTAGGTGTTTTTCAAGGGAAAACTTTCTGCTTGCCGAGTTCTGGTGTTCTTGATGTGCAAAGCGTCATAGGAAAAAAAACAAAGCTGAAAGCATAAAATGCTGCCAAATGTGGATGGGGAAGCAAAATAAGAATCTTGTTTTAACAGCTTTTTTAGATCTGGGAGCTCTGGGTGTTATACAGAACAAGGTGAGAGCTGCCTGGATTTTTGAGTTTATTGCAGGCTCTGCTTTGGAGAGGTGAGGTTTGAGACAAGTGCTTATAGAATTAACTGTGCCATAGCTCCGGGCTAAGACATTCCTGTTGTGAGTGGGAACAGCTGACCTCAGGCTCTGACCTCCACAGGACCTAAGCAGATTTATTCATGTGTTTAAAGTCAGCATATGCTTCTGCACATTGCTAAGCCTCAGCCTTGGTGACAAACAACTCCAGATTAATTATATAACAAGGGTGATAACTTTAAGTTAAGGGTGAATAATACCACTTCACTCAGGATATCCAAAATGCTACTATGCAAGGTGCTGGCATGGTGTGAAAATAGCTGGGAAGGATGATCTGAGGTCTTTCCAGAACTATAAAACTCTGTATTTCCCAAGGATGTATTATGCTGTGTATTATTCCATTATTCCATGTATTTACTGGGTAAAACGTTAGGGGTTTTTTTTCTAGCATCAGCTGTCACAGTCATTTATTCTGTGGTGTGTTTTTCATTCTGTGCATTCATAAATTCAAGTCGGTGCAGTTATGAAGTTGATGATGGTACAAATTTATTATATCACTACAAAAACCTAAGAGGATTTTTTTAAAGAAGTAACTCCTGCTGTACATACAATAAAAGCCAATTGTCTCTGTGGGGTGTGCTGTCCTACATACCCAGGTGTAACAGATGGTTTTCTACTCTCCTTCACTAATTTGACCTGTTGCTTAACACAGACCATTTACCTGTTTGTTCAGGAGCAGAGTTCTTTCCTGATAACCTCAGCCTATCAGGCAGCCCCTTGTTGCTTGAGAAATCACCTGGAAAACAGATTGGATAGGGAATCTGATGGCAGAAGGAATTGTGGAGCTCATTGTGGTTACTCAGTATTTTTTTTCTCTCAGTTGTGTCATAATACCCTGAATTAGGGGGCAAAGGGGGAGGAATATTAGGGCCTGGATTCTGTGGGGAAGACACCAGTACCAGAATGAGCACAGCCTGGGAATTAGGTTCCCTTGTGATGATTTTATTGAAAAGGTTATGTTATCAATCATGCTGCCACAAAGCCCTACCAGACTGAGGGGGAAAATACCCAACCCCAACATTAAAACCACCACAACAAAAAACCCAACAAAACAAATAAAAGGCATTCATATGAAAATAGCCACAATAATGTTTCTATTTCCCTTCCACAGCTGAGGGCTCTGCCCTCTTTTACAAGGAAATGTTACATTCCTTTACTGGGAGTTACTGCCCACATTTACATGCCTTGTAAATACGTTTATTTCATATTATTTAGTGCTTAGCTCAAATTTCCTGATAGTGTCCTATTAACAAACCTTCATCCTTTTCCTCCCTGCTTTAATCTGTGGTGAGTTTTTTTACTTTGTGTGATACCATTCCTGTACATTAGCAAAAGTGATAAGACCTGTCGAAGGGAGAGCAGGAATGGATGTAGCTCCAAATGTGGCATTATACTCTTCCCTCCAGTTAATCATTCTTAAAAAATAAACATAAAAGATCTTCAAGTTTTCTCCTCTACCCAGGTGAACCTGGCATAAGATGCAATTTCATAGTCTGAGGTTAATGCTGAAAAAAATAATTTTGGAGCTGCAGGATCCAGACTCACATGCATTGTAAATGCACAGATAACTATACTGTATTAATTTATACTTATTTTGACAAAATGAATGGTGAATGCACTGCAAGTAGGATAAACCACTCTGGTGTGCTGGATGCTGGAGGAAACCTGGGCAGAAGTTCATGTGAGTATGCACTGAGATACACAGGGAACAGAAGTAAAAGCAGACTACACAAAAACCACCAGTCAGCTTCAGTCCTTGAAAAAACAAATGGTTTGTACGTGCAGTTAGATCCACAAAAAACTCCCCTTACTATTCCTGTAGTCATTTAAGACTGCTGGTGAGTGATTCTGAAATAAGTGGTTCCCCATCCTGAAATTAACACTGTTTTGCTGATATTTTGAAAATTCAAATGCTGCACTGTTTCAGTTTCCCCAAGCACCTGACAAGACAGTCACAGTATGGCCATGGTGTCCTGGGGTGCATGGGGATGAGCATTCCCAGCAGGTCAGGGGTGATCCTGCCCCTGTGCCCAGCCCTGGAGGGGTTGTGTCCAGCTCTGTCTCCTCAGCACAGCAGGGACAGGAGCTGCTGGAGCTGAGGAAGGGCCTGGAGCATCTCCGTGCCCAGGAGAGGCTGAGGGAGCTGGGGCTGCTCAGCCTGGAGCAGAGACACCTGAGGGGGCCTCATGGAAGTGTATAAATAGCTAAAGGGGGGATGCCCAGAGGATGGACCCAGGCTCTGCCTCAGGATGAGAGGAACGGGCAGAAACTCATGCACAGAAGTTCCACCTGAACATGAGGCAGAACTCCCCTGTGCAGTGACCAAGCCCTGAACAGGTTGTCCAGAGAGGGTGTGGAGTGTCCCTTGCTGGAGATATTCCAGAGCCATCTGGACACAAACCTGTGCTCTGGGATGGCCCTGATGGAGCAGGGAGATGTGACCTGGTGACCCTCTGTGGTCCCTTCCAGCCTGACCCATTCTCTGAATACTCTCTACGCATCTCTTTTGAAACTAGCACTTGGGTTTGTGGGATGGGTGACAATCAAGAAAGGCCCTGGCTTGTTGCCAGTTGTTAAAGATGCAGCCAGATGTGAGAAGAGCACACTCCCTGGAGAAAAAAGAGCTGGTGCCAGCTTCCCACCAGCTTTTGATCTCCAGTGGTGTTCTGGCGGTGAAGGCTGAGCAGTCACACCGTGGTGGCAGGGAGCACTGCATAAGGCTTTGGGAGGACTCCACTACAGGCAACACTTCTCAGCAAAACAAAAAATTGGGGCACCTTGCTTGAATACAAAAAGCCTGTGTGCTTCATGCCCTGGCCACTGCCTGGAGTGGTGGGAGCACCTGAAAGTTTAAATCACTCTAAATGATTTATGCTGGCAGACACAGCAGGGCTGGGCGCTGATAGATCCTGGTGATGCCAGAAAGTGAGATTTAGGAATCATAGAATCATTGAGGTTGGAAAATACCTCCAAGGTGACTGAGTCCAAGCTGTGCCCAATCCCCACCTTGTCACTCAGCCCAGAGCACTGAGTGCCACATCCAGGCATCCTTAGATGGGCACTCCAAACCCCCCTGGGCAGCCCCTGCAAATGTCTAATCATGCTTTATGCGAAGAAATTCCTCCTAATGTCCAACCTGAATCTACCCTGGTGCAACTTGAGACTATATCCTCTCATCCTGGAGCGCTGAACCAACAATCTGAGGCTTGGATAAGAAGGCACAGGCGCTCGTGTACATGGCAAGGGCTTGGACCGACAGCCCACCGAGCACCTGATGTGGATTTTATCCAGAGAAAGGCAACAAAGCTGGGGAAGGGTCTGTAGCAGAAGCTCTCTGAGGAGTGGCTGAGGGAGCCGGGGGTGTTTAGCCTGCAGGAAAGGAGGCTCGGGGTGATTTTACTGCTCCCTAAACTCCCTGACAGGAGGGCGCAGCCGGGTGGGAATCGGGGTCTGCTCCCCGGGAGCAAACAGGGAAAGCGCCAGGGGAGGGTCAGGTCGGACATCAGGAAGAATTTCTTCACTGATGTGATCAAACATTGGAACGGGCTGCCCAGGGACGCGGTGGAGTCCCCACGCCTGGCTGTGTTTAAGGAAACACGACGTGGCACTCGGTGCCGTGCTCCGATGGACAAGGCGGTGCAGGGTCATAGCTTGGACTGGATGATCCTGGAGGTCTTTCCCAAGCTAACCGATCCTGTGATTTTATTTCTGCCAGCCCGCTCGGGCGGCCGGCACTGCCCGGGAGGAGACGGCAAACCCGGCCAGAGACACCGGGGTGCTCCGCCACCTTCAGCGCGGCCACCGCCCGCCTCCAGCCCGGCCCGGGGAGCCACCTCCAAGGGCTGAGGGGGCTCAGGCGTGAGACCCGGCCGGGTGGCGGCACCCCGGGCGGTGAGGCGGGGACAGAGCCGGGGACAGGGCCGGGGTCAGGCCCGGGGACAGAGCCGGGGACAGAGCCGGGGACACGGCCGGGGTCGGGGTCAGGGCCGCGGCCGGCCCCGCCGCACTACACTTCCCGCCCTGCTCCGCGCCCGCCCGCTCCGGCTTCCGCTGGCGCGTGGTTTCCGGAGCGGATCGGAACCCGGAGCGCGGATCCGATCCGGGTCTGGCCATTCCCGGGGCAGGTAACGCCGGCTCCCCGCGCTCCTCCCGCCGCACCCCGCGCCTTCCCCGCCACCCCCGCCCGGGACCCCACACGCCCGCCCCGCCGCGGCTCCTCCCGCCGCTGCCCGGGACTCGCGGTGGGGCCGGGGCGGGCGCGGCGGCCGCTCCGAGCGCTGCCGGGGCGGCGGCTGGCTGGCTGGCTGCGGCCCCGCCGCCTCCTCCTCCTCCGCCGCCGCCGCCTCCTCCAGGCCGCCTGTTCTTTGTTACAGCGGCCGGGAGGGCGGTAGCGAAGGGGGCGAGGCGGGTCCGAGGCAAAACCCGGCGGAGCCGCTCCCGGATCCTGGGCCCCGACGGGCTGCGGGCGGCGGCGCGGTCCCTGAGGGGCGGGCGCGGGGCGATCCCCGGGGCTCGGCCGGGCAGCGCACGGAGCCGTGACGGCCACGGCGATGAGGGGCTGGCAGCGGGGAGCGCCTCGGCTTTGCCGCAGGGGGTTAGGGAATGGAGTGGGGGGGTGAGAGCTGCCAGGTGCGAGGGCGTGATCCAGAGGGAAGAGGCCGGAGGAGGAAGAGGAGGAGGAGGAGGGAGGTGTGGGGATGCTGCCCTGCCCCGGCGTGTGCCCTGGGAGCGAGTGCGGTGTGCGCCCGAGGAGACAAAAGGAGGAGAGCCGCGCTCTGCGGGGCTTCGCACACGGGAAGTGTTCTGCAGAATATATTTTTTGGTTTTTCTGCGGGTTTTCTGCTCAGGGCTATTAAACTTTGCGTGTAGTTTGTTCACACGAGTGAGGGAAGTGCTGGGAAGGGCAGGTGGCACGGACCCCCGCAGCTGCTGTGTTACTCCATGCCCCCCGAGTGGCCTGGAAATCGTCTCCCTCCTCAATAATAATTGGTAGAATGTCCCTAATTTTTTATTTTTTTTTAAAGAAATACACGGCCTTGCTGTAGTTTACCAGATGTTCTGTAATTCCTTTGAGCGGTAGCGTGAACAAGTTCTACTACATCACGAGGAAAACTGCGTTTTTTAAGCTTATCCTTCCACATATGTATGTGCAGCACCCATCTGCTTGTGTTCTCAAGTTATTCACACTCCTAGAAGCCCATTCTCAGACTGAAGAAAGGGTAACTTTAATTATACTTTGTTGATCATTAAGTTGAAACACAGATTTTCAGGCATTCCATTAATTTTTCTGACCTACTTTTTTTTTTTTAAAAAAAATCCGCTAGCAAGATCAAAATGGCTCAGCTTAGCACTTGAGCCAGATTTTTTTTTCTTCAGCAGTTTATAAGGGGAAAGTGTGATTTTACATCCCTTCTTAAATTTTTACAGCTCAGGTGGATCCCTGACAGTATCTTTGCACATCATGGGCTGCAGGCAGGTACCTGTGATGCTGCAACCCTTCTGTGTCTTCATTTGGGTTCCCTCAAGTTCCAGATATGTTCAGAGGCCTGTGTTGTAGCTGGAATATTTTGTTCATAGCTGTGTGGCTCTCCTCTTGGGCATAAAATCACTCATTATACAAGCAAAAAAAAAAAAGTGGTTTTCTGGTCATTTACTGCCATCAGAATTAGGCTTTGTACCCGGTCTGATTTCCTCTGTGTGGCTTTTCTCCTGATTATTGACTGCTAATGATTGCTGTGTGTTTTATGTAAAAAATACCTGGAACTCCCAGAAGCTTTGATGATCTCTGCAAGACAAGAACAGAATTAGGAGCAGTGGGACGAGTGAGTTCATGGAGTATTTTTCTGTTACAAATATTTGAAGAGGAAAAAAAAGTTTAAAAAAATCAGACGTGGCCCGTAGCAACAGCAGATGAGGGCAAAACCAATTCTGAATCCTCTCTTCAGTGCCATCATGTGAGCGGCACATCGTGACTCTGTTTACCAGCTGGAGCGGGTGGCATCGCGGCGTTGATTTCCAAAACTCCTGGGAGAGACAGGCCAGATCAGGGAGGAGGAGGAGTTTGAAAGCGCATGGGTGAATCAGAATTGTAAAGCAGGTGCCAGTGTTTGTTTGGGAGCGAGGGGTGAGGATGGATGGGGATTGCGACGGGCAGGACACGCAAAGCCCTTGCTGCAGGGACGGGAGCTGCGCTAATGCAGCTGGCTGAGGCTGCCTGAGGCACCTGTGAGGGCCCTTCACGCTTCCTCCCCATCACCTTGAACAACGCTGGTGGTTTCTCCGCCCCCTTTGTTGCTATTCTCATCTGATGGCCCCTGGAACAAGACGGAGCTGCTGCTCTCTAATGTCACTTGTCCCCAGTCTGCTGTTTGTCAAGGATGCAACACAGCAATGTCCTGGAGGGTGAATGCCTTTGCTGGTGGGGCTGCACTGCACCCCTGAACCATTGACCGAGGCTGTTATTTGTTAATTCAGCCATATTTAGGATTAAAGTCTTGTCAGGACACAAACTGTCTAGAAACTGCTGGGCGTACCCCTCTTGAAATAGTGCGAAGCATCCAAAAAAAGGTGTTGGTTAAAAAGCAAACCAAACCATTTTTGACATCAACTTACACCGCTGGTTTTGTGGTGTTGTGCTTGGACTCCCCTAAGCACCTGTTGTATTGCTCACCTTGCTTTCAGGATAAGAGCTGTTGGGGAAATTTCCTGAATTGCTGTTTGTGCTCAGCACTGGGCTTTTGTATAAATGTTTGTTCTGTTCTTTGAGCTTAGTCCTCAAAAGCTGCAGCCGAGGCCCAGCTTTATGCCATGGAGGGGGAGTGTTTGTCCCTTTCGATGTCCCTTACAGTGTCCCTTACAGTGGGAGGGATCCTGCTGCTGACAGGTGGATTTGGGGAGGGCAGTGCTTGAAGAGTCCTCTGATCCTGAGTAGTGGGCTGTGCTCCCACATTTCTGCCTTGGTTTTTGTTGCTGTAGTAGCAGATGCTTTATCCATTTTCAAACAGGGCTCTGTGAGTTTGGTATGTCATGTTTCCCTCTCACAGATTCAAGCTCTTACTCCTTCCTGGCCTCTTCTTGGCCAATACATTTGCTGTTTTGCAGCCTCACCTCTCAGACTCAGGTCATGATCTTCAGTTTTCTTTGTCTCTCTTCTGGGGCATTGGGAAGGTTGCTTATTTGAGGAGGAGAGCGTTTTTTGGGTAGAAAAGGGGAAGAACTCTCTTCTAGGTCCTGCTTGTGTTGTGGTCTTAGCCATACATAATCAGACTTTTTGCCAACCATAATTTAATTGTTATGGGGCAATAGTTTTTAATACAGATTGACACTAATGTAGTGAGTATAGATTAACCTTATTTAACTGTGAAATCAAATTCCATTTCATGGAAGGCCAGTGACAGAAACAGGATTTTATTTCCCCAGATTTTCTGGTGCTCACTGTACCTTTTCCTCTGGAAGAGGTCTGTCACTGTATCTGCAGTTTTTAGGTTTTTAAGATTACTGTGATTGTTAAATAAGTAATCTGCCTTTCAGAGATAATTTTCTTAAGCTACAGTTTGATAAAATGTTGCGCTGGGCTTTGTTGCTGCAGTGGTTGCTGCTGACCTGGATTATCCTCTGACTCTGAGTGTTTTGAGACTCCACAGGAGCTTTTTAGCAGGGGACACAGGAGTGGCTGGAAGTTTGTCAGAGATGGGGAACAGCAGGAGACAGCATTTCCTGACAGAGAAATGCCTGAGAACCCACAGACATTGAGGCTTCCTTGGTAGTGATTTCTGCAACACTTGTAATGATACAGCAGTCTCTGGGGCTTTTTAACAACTTCAATTTCTTTAATTTCCTATTGATACTCCTGCAGGGACATTAATGTGTTTGGGTGGGCTTTGGGTCAGTCAGCATCATTACTGCACAAAGAGATATTTATATGATAAAAGCCAATTCAGAACTAACTTTGTCTTTTGTATTTTGGCAGGTTTAAAATAATGGCTGAAGATGGCAGTGAGGAGATTATGTTTATTTGTAAGTATTAGGGAAAGGATCTCACTCTCACAGTGTGTGACTTGAATACTCAGAATGCTTGAAATTAAACACTAAACCAGACTTAAGATTTTATTTAGAAAAATTGCTTTATGTGAAGGAGGCTCAAACAGCTAATGGATGACTAGAGAGGAGGTTGTGTAATTTAAGCATACACATTCTGATGCTGTTGGCAAACACACAATGAAACCTCTGAATGTGAGTTAGCAGCACAGCTTTGTCCTGACTGGAGTGAGTGAGATTGAAGGTCTAGCACTCGTGTAAGCCCTTTGTTTATACAACCAGCTCTAGCAGCCAGGGGTGTCTGGGGATAACTCTGACCTCTGGCCTGACTTGGGGATCTGCACCTCCACAGCAGGGGCAGGCAGACTCATAATTCTTTCAGAACAAGCCCAGTTTGAGATGCACCAGCTACCCTGGCAAGTGTCACTTGTGGCATTCACTGCCTGTGCTTCTTACTGTGCCCTCTGTGTAACCCTGGGTGCCAGGCTGTGCTCTGTGACTGGGATTTGGGCTCCTGGAGTGGTGGTGGGTGAGGAAAGGCTGCAGCAGTGCTGTGCCCAGCCTGGGCAGTGTCCCACAAGCTGGAGCTTGTCTGGCAGGCTTGGGTCCCACATTAATCCTCTCCTTTGTCACCAGCCTGGACATGCAGGACCTGGTGTCACGCTGGAAAAGAGTCCTTGTGTGAGCAGTGAGGGCCCATATATTGTGGATCCAGTCAGGGCAGAGCAGAATGGAGCAAATCCTTGGTTTTTGGATCCACAGTATTTTACTGCTGATAGTTCCACAGCTGCATTTATGGCAACTATCAGAAAGTTCACTTTTCTCCCTCCACCAGATTCCTTCAATGTCAGTGTTGACTGTTTGCATTTTTCCAGAGATGCAGATACCAATAGGGGTTACCTTATCTTCCCCTTCATATAAAGATTCTGTTGGACAGCAAAAAGAACGGGGATGTGATGCCACTCCTAATTAATAGAAGGTGCCATGCAACATGAATTTCTCCATTCCAGTGGGGGCTCTGGCTGAATATCTTGAGCTTTTTCTTGTGCTCTTTGCAATTACTTTTGCTCATGGGATATGGGGACTGCTTCTGTTCTGAAAAAGTGAGTTGCTAGAAATGACACTCTGCACTCCCAGTAATAAACATCCTTGAATATGTATTTCACAGACAAGAGAATTTTGGAATTGTTTTTTATTAAGTGTGCGAATATAGTCTCCCTGAGGTATTTTGTGATTATTCCCATGCTTGTTTTTCTGTTACTCCTGTGGCTGTAATCTCTTGAAAGTGTCACATTTTGCAAGTGTAACAGCTTTGGGAAATGGCTGCTGTAGGGCATCCCTTGGATACTGAGCTGTGCCACGCAATGTTAGTGACATTTTCCCCAGGCTTTGGTCATTCCTCTGCAAACCAGTGAGAGGAATGTGTGGCTTATTCCTGCCTGTAGTTGTGGGCAGTGCTTCTGCACCTTTCAGAGGCTTATCTTTGCAAAAGTGAGGAGTGCCCTGATGCAGTCAGGAGATAAGGAAAATGACAAAGTGCTTTTTTCTTGGGACAGCAAAAAAAAATCCTCTTGGAGAAGCTGTTACTCAGGCTATTCCCTCCTGTCCCCTTGGTTATGACAACCCTTGTGGATGACAGTCCATTTCTTTTCAGCAGCCAGGTTTACAAATTCCTCTGTATCTCCTCTGCCCTCTCTGGTTTGGGAAATCTGCTTTTAGCCCAGATTATTTCAGTAATATTAAGGGCAGCCTGGGTTACAGGCACACCTGGAGCAGGGGAATGGTGGGACAGTGAACAGGACAGCTGTAGGCTGAGCTTTGGTGCTGGTGCTCTGTGAGTAGCACTTGCCTGTGTATCCTTTCCTCTTTGGTGCTGTACAGCAAAAAAAGTGGGAAGTTTTTCCTGGCCAGGCTGGGAAGTTCCTTCTGAAAAGTACTGTGAAGAGCTGGTTGGTTCATTCCTTGGCTCACCAGAAGGCAGCACAAACAGCTAGAGAAGAGGCAGTGACCAGGGTTGGGGGGTTGCACCAGCCAGAAATGCTGTTTGTCAAATATATGTATTTTTTCACTGCTAAGCTGATTTTGTTGCCAGAAGAAATGTGAAGCAGTTTGGAATCCCTTGTTTTTGAAGTCCTTTTGTTCACTGGGACAAATTCCTGAGGGGGGGACAAGCTTCCAGTTAGGAGCACAGAGTAGCTTTGCTAGAGGGAATATACTTTGGAATGACCTGGCTTTTGTCATGTCCCAAAAAAAGCTGTAATGACCCTCTGCTTTACACCTTTTCTGGGATTTCCTGACTTGCCCTTGTAAGCATGGAGCTCAGATGCAAAAGGCACCACAGCAATATAACCCCTGAGTGATGATCTCTCCTGAAGCTGTGTCAGCAGCTGACCAGGCAGGGCAGTTTGACAGCTATTTTTTTTTCACGGTGAAGCAGCGTATAAGCATTTGGAATCCTGTTAAGTTAGCTTATTTTAGAAAGCCTCAAATTATCCTCATCTGAAAATTGTTTCTTAGGAACCACTCTGTTCTGGGTAATTTACAGCCACTTAAACTAAAAGTTAATTTAGCTAAGCTGACAGTGAATTAGGTGGCCAGAATGTGTTGTGAAGCCAGCTGACTTGTCTGGAAAGGCCCCAGGAGGTACCTTGGAGGTTTCTGTGGGTGAGAAGTGTGTGTGGCCAGGCAGAGCTGGGCTCTCAGGACATGCTGGTGCCCTGCTGAGCCGTGTGCCAGTTCTGCTGCTGGTTCTGGGTTTGTGCCTCCTGTCACTGGAAGCACCACACTACCCAAGATGTACATAAGAGCCCAGCTCTTGGGGAAGGCAGTGATGTGGTTTTCTTTATCTGCTATGTGTTCCAGCACTTTATCTGAAGAATAATGCCATCTTTAAGCAGAATATTTTTACTGAGGGTGTAAGGCATTTAGTTTCCTTTGAGAGAGAATTTAAACAATTGTCTTCTGATGATCACAGTGTGTGTTATCTCACCTACACAGGTGCCAGCTATCAACTCGGTGTTCAATTATTTATGTTCTTTTAAGCAATATAAATAAACAACTGCCTCTCTGTGTATGAATTTTGCCTGGTGCTAGGTTCCTCTTGAAAGAGGGAGGAAACTGTCTTACAAAAGTGTTTTCCACCAACCTTTTCTGTCTGGTTCCTTGCAGGGTGTGAGGATTGTGGGCAGTACCATGATTCAGAGTGTCCTGAGCTGGGCCCAGTGGTGACAGTCAAAGACTCCTTTGTATTGAGCAGGGCAAGGTAAGAAATGTTTGTATTAATCCTGACTAACCATGTTAGTCCTTTAAAGCTTATTTGCTCTTCAGTGGATGTCACGCTGACAGCTGGAAACTGAAGTCCCAGAGGATGGCAGAAATCTATGGAAAGCACATGGCCTTGATTAAATAGAAAAATTGATGCGCACACTTAAGTGCTGGACTGAAATTAAGCCAAAAAAAAAAAAACTTGCTGCTCATCAGGACTCGGTTTCTTTGCTGAGGTTTCTGGCAAGAAGTCAGGTGGTGCCAGATGGGGTGATGACTTCTGTCATGGTTGAGTACCTGCCACTTTTATCCCCCTTAGATACACCAGATTCATTTCAGAGAAGTGCGTGAGGATTTCTCATTCATGGGTATGAACTCTGTCATTCCTTCACTTAGAAGCAAAACAAGTTGTTCTCATTATTGTGGGTCTTTGCAAACGATTAGGGGTAATAGTTCTGTCAGCAAATCTGTGCCAGCGCAACAGAAACACTCGTGTTTGCCAAAAGAAACAAATAGACTCAATCTAGTTGGGAGAAAACAGCACTGAGTAGTGATTTTTACAGGAAAGACAATCAGGCACCATCAGCAAAATTCATCTTAAGGTGTAGAATGTAAGGCTGAGGAAAAGAACCAACCATTGTGAAGGTGTAGTACAGATTCAGAAAAGGAAGTGTTCAGGTGGCTTTGTGTGATATATAATGTGTGCAGGGCTTCCATATTTCTTCTTGGGAAGTCACAGGCAGAAAACAGGCACGTGGGCAGCAAGTCTGGCACATCCTGGCAGTGTAGGCCGTGCTGTGTATTCCCAGCATCCTTCTGTAACAAAAACTGATGTGCTGCACCTGCCACATGGGTGCCACGACCCCTTGGCCAGGGCAGGATGCTCTTGGTGTCCATCCAAACACAGTGGGAGCTGTCCCTGCTTGTCTGGGCCTTCCCAGAAGAGGAATTTCCCTGCAGTTCCTGCCAGAGACCTACCCTGGATGATCCCCTCCAGCAGCTGTTAATGGTTAACAGCCCTGACACTACAGGTGCTTGAGGGTAGTTTAAAAATACCCGTTGGAATAATAGAAGCTGGTGAGGGAGGTGCTTTTTACTATGTACAAAAAATGGGCAATGCAGTAAGTCTCTAGCCTGTACTACACACATTCAAAGACAAACTACTATTTCCTACCTTTCTTTCTGTTCTTTAACTTGCAGTTTAATGTCCAGATGTTCCAACTGGGAATGTTTGCAAATATGGCGCATGCACTGGTTTTCAATCTCCTTTTGACTTGCAAATGCTAAGTTTTCCCTAGTGGAAGTGTGGGCTGCTGGACTGTAGACTTGAAAGCAGAATTTAAAATTTACTTTTTTACAGATAAATGTGTTTATTTTCCTGAAGAGTTTCCAGCTGAAATCAGATGAGAGAGGAAAGAAGAAATTTAATTGCAGCCTTTACATCTGGGCTACAGTAGCTGAAAGAGAGTTATCTGAGGTTGAGGGCAAGTTTAACCACAAACTGGATATGAATCTTTTAAAAACAGTGGGGCCAGTCATGTGAATTTTTGGGAAGATGTTCTCTGTGTATTATATGGACTAACAATATTCACTCCATGTAGTTCTTCTCAGAAGCTGGTTTGAGAAAAGAGAGGCTGGCAGCACAGAAACACTTGTGTTCAATGCTGACTTCTTTCTTCCATGGGTTCCTGCAGTGCACAACTGTTACTGGACAAGGTGGTGTCCAGCCAAATGTTGAATTTGATCTCAGAAATCTTTTCCAACCTAATCAGTTCTGTGATTTTAAAACTTTTTGTCCTCAATTCTCTCTTAAACTTTTAGATCATCACTGCCTTCTAATTTGGAGATAAGACAGCTGGAGGATGGGACTGAGGGAGTGTTTGCTCTGACTCAGCTGGTGAAACGTACCCAGTTTGGCCCCTTTGAATCCAAGAGAGTTCTCAAGCTGGAGAAAGAATCAGTTTTTCCCCTGAAGGTAAGACACAGAATTTGTACAGCAATAAACAGCAAGAAGTCAGTTTTACCTGTGATGAATTAATGCTGTCTAACACTATGGAAACAAAGATATGTGAAGGGGAATTATTTGGAACATCTTTAAGGTGTGCCCTGTAAGAGATGAGCTAAACAAGCATTCTCTGGGCAAGGAACGGAAGAACCAAAATAGAAGCTCAGTTCTTTTAATGAGTCTCTTCAATTTGATTTAATTTGCCTAATGAGCCACATATGCATTAGGTTTATGGAACATGCAGAATAAATGGGGTTTTTTTTCTGTCTTACGTTTGTTTTATTCCTCTCTTGATAAGTTTTGGTAGGAAAAATGGCACATTAAGAATGGAATTCAGTCTTAGTTTCCACTAATACCTAACTCAGAAGGAAAGATTTAGAAATGTGCCTTTTGATACCCTTCCACTCACGTATGCAGTAATTTTTTTGGGAACCTGGTGGCTATAGCAATTCTTGGGATGATTTTGTTGAGTATGTTCCCATCTTGCTCCTGGTTGTCTGTCTCATCTGCAGGTGTGACTAAGTCAAAGATGCCTGATGTGAGAGTTCAGGGCTTGCTTCATCCCTGATATTCATTGAAAAGAAACCACTGCAAAAGCAGAAATTAATCTTTTTCTCTCCTTAGCTTTGTATCACTTCTCAGCATTTCTATTCTGTGCACATTTTGCTTGCCAGGTGTTCCAGAAGGAAGGGCCCCTGGTGTATTTTGACACCACAAACGAAGATGATTGCAACTGGATGATGATGGTGCGCCCAGCCACCGAGTATGAGCATCAAAACTTAACTGCCTTCCAGCATGACAATGACATTTACTTCACCACCTGCCAGGACATCCCCCCAGGAACTGAGCTGCGAGTGTGGTATGCAGCTTTTTACGCCAAAAAAATGGAAAAGCCAGTGCTGAAGCAGGTCACTGGTGTTGCCAATGGTATGTGTGGGGGCCTTTCTTCCTTCCTAAGGGCCCAGTGCTGGCAGGGACTGATAGTCCCTGGCTGTTGGAGTTGACAGTGCTGTTTATCCAGTAGGTTCTTATCCTGCAGAGTCAGGCCAGCCTGCACACGTGGGTGCCCTGCAAGAGCAAAGTGTAGATTCTTCACCATGATACAGCCAAAACAGGTGGCCTGGTTAATGGTTCAGCCTTCTTCAGAGTGGACAAACTGGATAAACAGTCCTTAACTAAAGATTTGGTTTTATCGAAAGCATTTCTGGGTAGAACAGCAAGAGAGCTCAGTTACCAGAGAAATCTGGTATGCAGATTTCCAAAAGAAGCATTCTTCAATGAAAAATGGTTTGGTTTTGCACAGAACCATTACACAGCTCTAAAAAACTAGATTTGTCTTAAGCAGCCTCACATGGGACCCACTAGAGTAAGATCCACGTGGCTGTGCATTGGAAAGAAAGGCAGCAGATATTGTAGAATCTGAATTAGAATTGCCACAGGTTCCAGTGTTTTCCCCTTTGTTTTCTCTTCCTTGTCCATTTCTACAGCTGAAAGGCAGGATCCTTTAGCATTGCAAGGGTGTTTTCTTCCTGCTCTTGAGCTGGGACTACTCCCTGGATGTTATTACTGCTCTGCTGGGTATAATTTGGGGTGACAAATTTGGGGAGAGGCCATTGCCACCAGTGTCAGCTTTATGGCTGCCCTTGATCCTAAGCAGAGTCTCAAGTGCTGCAGCTGACATGTTTCTGAACTCTGAGATGTTTCCAGCTGGTATTAACTGAGAGGTTTCACCTTTTCCCTCTTTAGTTTAACCTGTTCATGTATTTTTGTGGGTTATGAGTATTTAAAAATACTGTTGAAGCATGCCCTGCTCTCTGTGTTCAGCACTTCACAGTACACTCCAGAATATTAAAGGTGCGGTGGGTGAGATTCAGGTTTAAGAATGCCCTGGTTAAAATTTTACATGAAAATGTTATTTGCAGGCCTGTTAAAGAATAAAACTTTCTGATTGTGGTTACTACCCTCAGCACAGAGCAAGAGTCAGAGGGTCTGCAGAGTAAAGAAGATGAACTCTTTTTCCTTTTCACAGATACGTCCTTGGTAGCGATGGAATCTGACAAAGAGGGGAATAATAAAGTCTCTTCAAAACCTTTATCTGCTGTCTTACCCCATAAAAAGACCAAGAAATCCAGCATACTAGCAGCTGATCCAGCAGGTATGCAAAATTACAGTGCTCTTAAGGGAGATAGAGGACAGATACTGCTGAGCTGTTAGATGTACACACTCCTGCACATGCATTGTGGATATATAACTTCTGGGAGAGGATTTGAAAGCCTGAATTTTTCTTTTCCTTTTCATGGGCACTGTGCCTGAAGTACATACACTGGTTAAAAACTGACAGAGGGGCCAATAAAATTTTAGGCAGATTATTTTCATGAAAACCACAAATGTTCCTGACTTTGGAGGTGGTTAGGGTTGGGGTGGGAGCAGTCCCAAGAAAATCTTCTGTCTGCTTGTGCAAAGTGTAGTAATTCAAATGATCAGGCTAAATTTTTGAAGAAAACATTTCAAAAGTTTGGAAATGACAAGAACACTAGCCATTCCCAAATTACTATAATACCACAGTATATGCCACTATTAGAGTTCAGACTGTTCTAAATTACAGAAACTCAAATTTAAATAAGCTTATAAGCAATACATATCCTCTTGGCAAAGAACATATGGCTGAGGAAATATCTGGTGGTGTCGTAGGAACTCTCCCAAGGATTCATTACAAAGCTCCCCCCACCCAGTCTCTGCTAAGTGGAACAGTGAAATTAAGAACCCACTTAGCACAAATTTCAAAAAGTACTCTCAAGAGTACACAAGATCAAAAGAAAACCACTCTAGGTCTGCTCTTTGCGAGGTTATTTTCCTAAACTTTGCTTATTAATAGTAAAAGTAGCCAGGAGGAAAGGAGGGGAGTTGTTGCAGACGTGTACAGAGCAATTGATCAGAGGATCCATTTGTAAGCTTGGGTTCTGTCACAGCTAAACTGTGAAGTTGACTAGGGAGCTGTCTTTCAGTTTGTCATTATTGATTTTTCCAGAGGTAAAATGAAGAATTGGAACAGCCCCTCCTACGCCCTTCCCTTGCTTCCTGAAAGTCCAACTTCAGTAGAAACAAAATGCTGCCTGTTATATTTTGGGAGCCCTGAGGTGTTCCCACTGATGGAGTGTTTGGTGCTTCCAAACCAAGTTTTTCTTCTTTTGATTCTGTTTGCCTCAAATCATACCAAGCAGTTGCCTGCTGTCAGATCTGTGATTCTGAGTCAGCCAGGTTGCCCTGCAGCTGCCCTGGAAGCCTGAGGAAGTGGGAATTTAAAAAGGACCTGACTCTTCCTGACAAACCAGTGCAAGTAACAACTAAGGAGCAATGGAAGTGCAGAGTCAGGCACAATCAACTTACACAGAATCTTGGTTTGCTGCTTTTGTCCTCCTGGACAGAGCCCTCAAGAAGTTCTTTAGGTAGCCTGTGAAGAAGGAATTTTTGTTGCTGTATTGCCAAATAATTTCTTACTAATTTATTTTTGCAGCATGGATGAGATCACACCTCCGTAGTGCAGAGTGTTGAATGTACCTTGTAGCAGGGAACAACCTCTATCTCAGAGAATCCTTTATTTTCATCTAAGAGCCAACACTGAAAAGAAGGAAAAGCTTTACTGTCCCTTTACAGATGGGGTCCTCAGGCAGAGAGAGATGAGCTGATGTGTAATGACCATCCAGGAAATCTGTGGCAGAAAGTGAGGCACAATTCTAATTCCCTGTGCTGCCATTCACTTCCCCTGACTTCAGTGTCATCCTGCTCCTCTGCAGGAGGAGTCTTCTACACTGTGGGATATTCAGCTTTCTGTCTGCCAGAAAAATCTCTGAATCAGTCCAGATGTATCAGATCCTCTTGACAAATTCAAATGTATCATCTAAGGACTGAAATACAAAGGCCTGTGAACAGATTCACTCTTCCTATTTTATTTTTTTTATCCCAGTTTCGTTTTTGCCCTGATTTCTCCATTTTCTTTACCTTTCTTGAGTTGATGTGTTAAAGCATTAATATGGTGATTTCATAGCACATCTGATTAATGAAGCTGCTCAAACCTGGGTTTTCATTGTCCTCACCCTTCCTTCCATTAATCCAAATGTTCTTACTCTGCAATGCCCTTCACAGAGAGCAGGGAGGTTTCTCCTGCCTCTCTCCTCAGCTGACCTAGAATAAGACTGGTAACTCTGGTTTTAAAGGTGCTAAAAATTGCTTTATGTCATGCCTTCTATGAACATGGTCCTTTAGAAAGTGGTAAAGGAGCCCTCAGGTCTTCACAAGGGCACTGATACTCTCTCCTGGCATCATTTATATCTTCTGGTAGTTCAGCTCTTCATGTTTGGAGAATCCTGAAATGGTCCCAGCTGCCCCCAGGGGCCTCTTGCTGCTTAAATGGTACCTTGTGATACTCAGGGAGTTACTGCAAGATAAACAAAGCTACAGGAGTTTACCACCTTCCCATTTTCAAAGCCTTTCAGTATTTCTTGTTGTGATTTAGTGAACACTCCAGAAGGCAGTGGAACAGCAGAAGCAAAGCCCAACCAGTGGACGTGTAAAGTGTGTTCATCTGCTTTCCAAGAGCCCCAGCTGCTGACAGGTAGGAAGTGCTAGAAATTCATGGGAGAGCACTGAGAATCATTAGCAGTATTCTGCTCTTCCACAGCTGTGAAGCCACACACCATCCATGGTGCAGTAAGATAAAAGTTTTGTATTTTGTGTTCCTTTAAGGACAGGAGTAGTAGAGAAGGTAGAACAGGGATATTTTTGACCGTAGCAGTGTTCAGTCTCTGGACAAACAACTGTAATGTTGAATCTAGAAGAAATAAAGTGATCTAGAAGATGATGTGACTGTCAGGAAAGTCAAGGATAGGGAGTTGCATGAGCAGTGTAAAGGTCAGTGATGCCAGGTTATACTTTGTGATATTGTCCATCTGGTGTTTATGGCACAGATTTAGTAAGGGTAATGAAGTACATATTTTTTTCTACATTTCATTTGCAGCTATTTTATGCAGTTTTCAGAAGAACTTAAAATTATTTAGAAGCTTTGGCCATTTGATGAACCATTTTTGAAGAGGGGACTTAGGTCAGTAAATAACTTGGGCATTTGGAAAAACGTACCCATAATTAGAAACACAAACTTTTTACTGTGATATCAACAAATCTCCTTAAAAATTCAGTTCTTGTGACTGTTGAATAAACTTTAGGCTTTGATTTATGAAGGTATTGTGACTCCTGAAATAATTTAAGTCTCTGCAAATTGAAATGGACCTGATAGATGGGCTTCAGCTAGTTTGAGTATTTTAAGGTTAATTTCTTCTTTACTCTCCTGTTCTTCCCTATCTACCCAGAGCACTTGCTGAGTCACCTGGAACAAGCCAAAGGTGCCCCCCCAAGCAGCCAAAATGATGCTGAGAAAGCAGCAGAGGCTGTGCCAGCAGATCAACCAGTGGCAGGTGATGCAGCCAGTGCCAGCACAGACTCGAGGAGAAAGGCCAGGAGGGGAAGAAAAGCCAAAACAGCAAAAGTAGAAACACCTCTTGTCATTGATGAAGAGAAAGATTCTGCAGGTAAAACAGAAATCTAGAAAATGCTAAGCAATGTATCTGCTTATACATCTGTGATGGTGCCTTTGCAGAAAAGGCCTAAAAAGCAGCAGAGACAAGATGCAGGCTTTTAGTTAGATCACCAATGCTGCCGGTTTACAAGTTTTGTTAGTTATTTCTGAGGGTTTTGAAGGCAGCACCTACACTCAGTCACCTGAATTCTTCAGTGATGGTTTGTAGAGAGTCCCAGAGAAACACAGGGCAGTGGTTGTGAGAACTGCAAGAAGGAACAGGAGAGGAAGCATCCTTCCTCTCAAGAAGACAAATCTTTCTCTCTATACCTCAAGTTTAGTTTAGAAAGGGTTTCACCTTCCTTGAAGGGATGTTCTGATAGGAAATTTCATGATGCTTGGTCAACTGACCCTTCAATAATAGCCTGGAAAGGTAAGAAGTTAGAAAAAGGTGAGATGTCCCTGCCCATGGCAGGGGGTTGGATTTTTTAAAGAGTCCCTTCCAACCCACATTGTTCTATGATTCTTTGAATGTGTTTGTGGACAATGGATTTGTCCACTGCCACATCTCATTACAAATACTGCATTTGAGGTTTTACTCCCAGCTGTCCACATTACTGCTGTATTTTTTTCTTTGGTGTGTGTACAGTGGAACATGTGGCTGACCCTGTCACCGAGGTCCCTCCGGAGGAGGTGGCCCTGCCTCCAGCTCCAGAAGAGAGGATTATGGATCTGGTTTTAGGAAAGATGCCCAGCACCACAAACAGCATCAGCTCAGTGACAAAGTAAGTGTTCTGGGATGCAGAATTTCCTCATAGTTTTATCTAAGATGATGTAGCATGCAACAGTTCTGCTCAACTTCTGGGCCCACAGATGCTCTTTTTTATCAGCTTAATACCGTGATGCTGCTGCTGCTTCAAGAGGTGATTTTGGATGCCACTTGTACACTGGTAGGATTTTAGAACACAACATAAACGAAAATTCCTTTTTTCATTGTGTTACTGCTCTTATTCAACAGCAGTAACACGATGTGTTTCCAAAAGTGTGTTTCCAAAAGCCTCCTGCAGCTGCAAGGTGAAATTTACTCCCATTGAATGTTAGTGATAAGACAGGCAAAGAGAATTTTTTCTTTCAGAATATGTTAATCATTATTATTATTATTATTCAGTCTCGCTTGTCATCTTAGCTCATGAATGACTTCATGTTGATTTTGCATGTGATACTCCACATTTGGAGCAGTAGGAGGGGAAAACTTCAGTATATCAGAAGCTCAAGGAGACTCTTAAGCATCATATGATCAGATTCTTTTATGCCTTTTTGTCTTGGTGAAATTAGCCTTTTGAATTTTTTTTTTTTTTTTTTTTTATTATTGAGCACTCCATTTTTATGAATTAGCTAGTAATGGTATATATTGAAGTCCTTAGCAGACACAGAGCCATCAAAAAGGCATTTCAGCAGGTGGTTGTGCTGGGAAATGGCTCAGTGCTGCTTGGCACCCTGCTGCCCTGTGCCCAAATACAGCTTTAACATGAGGGCTGCCAAGCTTCCCAAGCTGACATAGTGCTGATGCTTTCAGAGCACAACAGATGCTTTCTGTTCCTCTGAGGGGCCTGCAAAGAGAATCTCTGCTGCTGCTTTTTTGCCTTGTTGGTTCTGGGTGAAGAAGATTTGGAGTGAGTGACATCTACAGTTTCCAGGGGGGTGCCTTGGAGATGGGGAAACTCCATCCAGGCCCCCTCCCTCCTGCCAGGAGCTGAGTTTAACACTCCTCTTAGCTTTTGCCAGCTGGTGGAACTCTGTTGCAACCTGTGGGATAGCTTTCAGTCCGTGCCTTTCTCTCTAATCCAGTAGGTTTGCTCATCATCAAAACACCATGTCCCTCAAAAGAAGTTTAATTCTCTCCAGTAGACACGGGATTCGGCGGAAGCTGATAAAGCAGCTGGGGGAGCACAAGAGGGTCTATCAGTGCAGCATCTGCAGTAAGATCTTCCAGAACAGCAGCAACCTCAGCAGGCACATCCGTTCTCACGGTGGGTTGGCTTTTCCCTTGCCTGGGAATTGATTCTGTGTCTTGGTTCCACCTTAGAGTTAAACAGCAGGGCTCCTTTTAGGTATTGGAATACGTATTTTATAGGATAACTGGTTTTGCTTTTGTCTTTCTTTTCACTCTCTCTACGGAACTATTGTAAATTTTCAGACCAAAGCATGCGAAGATAATAGTGCAAAATTGAATTGAGAGTGTTTAAAATTTGGATTAGGTACATCTTTTAAATGAGGGCAAGGATGTGATGTTTTTTCCAAAGCTCTTTATTGCCTTTAAATATATACACAAATGTCACCCCCACCTTCACAGGCACATGGATAACATAGCTGTAAATGTCAGGTGAGTGTTTTTTCCACCTGTGATCTGCAGTTCCAGGGGCCTGTGTCCTATTTTAAGGGTTCCATGAAAAATCATCACTGAAAAAGGGTGGGGGAACTAAACGAAAATTGTTGGAAATGGTTAAAATCCACTGGTTAGATCTCCTGAATTACTAAATTTTTCATCACTAGCCTGTTTGTTTGCCACTGCATGTGCTTTGGTTTCCCCTGTCTTGCCTGGAGTTGGTTATTATCAATCACTGACTACTTCCCTTTCATCTTGATTGATCCCCTCAGGTGACAAACTGTTTAAATGTGAGGAATGTGCAAAGCTGTTCAGCAGGAAGGAGAGCTTGAAGCAGCACGTTTCATACAAGCACAGCAGGAATGAAGTGAGTGGAAGGGGCTCTCAGGCTCTTGCAGGGTTTATGTGGAAGGGCACAGTGAGATTCCAGGTGTGAGCTGGGCAGCTCCATGTCAGCAGGTATCCCCTGTGAGTGAGAAAGGACAGAGAGGAGGTGCTAACATCTTCTCTTAGAATACTTGATGAATTTGAAAAGTGATTTTGAGCATGTGCAAGCCCTTTTCCTCTAGAAAATTGCTTTCAGGCATCAATTCCAGCAAGACAAGCTGGAATTAGCTGGACATGCATGAGACAAGAGAGTTGAGATCTGACTTGAGTTCTGCTGCTAAATAGGGTTGTTCCATTCTTGTTTGCTTGTTCTGTTTCATTTCTCCCCACTTATCATTCCTTTAATGTGTGAACTCTGCCTTTTGATGCTGCTGCCATAGAAATATTAAACTCACCTGGAGTGGCACCTTATTAGTGAAAATTTCCATTGTTGCTTGGCACCAAGGTCTTTAACTCTCAGATTGCTACCACCTCTTCTGGAAGATGAGTCAGATCACATCTTGCTTCTCAAACATTCTGTGTCTGTGTTGGACCAGGGGAATATCAGGGAGACTGCTACATCCACACAGGAGCATTGTCTTTGGGGGTTTTTTATAGCTCAGATGTTGGAACATGGCAGGATGATACAGCATCAGAATTTTGCACCACTGTGTAGTTAAATGCCCTCTTTAAGGACTAGAAATTGAAAAGGAACAGAAAACAGAAGCGGTATTTTTGAGGTTTAGAATTTCTCAGTCAGATGTGACTCAGCTTTTCCTGTTTGTGATCCTCAGGTGGACAGTGAGTACAGATACAAATGCACCACGTGTGAAAAGGCCTTTCGGATAGAGAGTGCTTTGGAATTCCACAACTGCAGGACAGGTGAGAATGGATAACTGTTCCTCTGGCATCTCTGCTCCATTCTGGGAAGGTGTCCCCAAATCCATCTCAGCAGAGAAACTACAGAAGATGAGTAGGGATTTAGGTTTTAGTCATCATCACAAGAAGCAACCTGTTTTTTTTGATAAGAAGAGTATAACCAATAATCTGTAGAACAACACATCCTCATAGGAATTGGGCCTTTTTAGTACCTCCTGCTCACCTGTGTAATATCCTCACTGGTGTTTCCTTTGTTTACAGATAATCTGTCATCATCTCTGTTTAACTTTTTTCCCTGAAACTAAGTTCCACCTCACTCCTCTGAAACAGAGAAGCTGGAAACAGAACCAGTATTAGTGGTAATTTGCAGGTTTCTGGGATTAGTTATCTTCAGCTTTCTCCAGCTTTATACTTGCAGCAGTCTCTAAATATTTTTTTTCTGTATCACTCTGGCCTATCCTTTGCTCCCATAGCCATCCCTTGTGGTTATTCATATTATTTATGCTGTTATGTTATGCTCAGAAAATGACATCCTGGTTACTTTTATGACCCCACAATAATGTTCAGTCCAGAATCACCCAGGTAATTGCCCTTAGAGCATAGTGATGGATTACATGTTTAAAGCCCAGATCCAACAGAAGAACCACCTGTCTCACAAACATCCAAAACCTGTTTTCAGCTGTAAAGAGCTGCGTGGTTTCTCTTGCTTACAGATGACAAGACATTCCAGTGTGAGATGTGTTTCAGATTCTTCTCTACAAACAGCAACCTTTCAAAACACAAGAAAAAGCACGGGGATAAGAAGTTTGCATGTGAGATCTGCAATAAGATGTTCTACAGGAAGGATGTCATGCTGGACCATCAAAGGCGGCACTTGGAAGGTAAATTTACTGCAGAGCAATTTCATTATTTCTCTTGAAACAGCAGTGGAGGTGGGCAGGAAAGTTAAGGAAGGTTAAGGAAATGGTAGTGTGCATTAGATTCTTCTGGATGGTGGCTGTCTTTTTTTTTTTATTATCAGTTACCTGATCAAGAGTTTCAAGTTTCAGCAAAATGTGACATTTATGAAAAATAACAGTAGTGGGTCCAGAGCTATTAAGTCATGTGGAAGCTGCATGGCTTATTATGCAGCAGTTTAGACTGGCTGATTTTAATTATATATTTTTCTTTTCTTGCATCCTATTCTTCCTTTTTTAAAATTCCTGTGGCAACTTGAAAATCTGAAGGCAGAGTGTGAACTTGCCACATAAAACTGAGAGTGACTACTCTATAAATAGTGTCAGTGGCATGTTATCTTTGAAACACTTGAGAATATATGAAAACAAGATTATGAGAGCTTACTGTTCAAAATCTCAAGCATCTAAGGATATACAAGTACTCAAAGTTGGTACATTGGAAAAAGTTGGTACATTGCTCAACATGTGTTAGAGTGTGATTTGTGGCTTAGATGATAAAACCAAATGTGATTTTTTAAAAAAAGCAGCCAGATTGTCTATTTTGTGTCATGAACCAGGGGACAAGGTGCTGTATGACACTGGCAGTGTCTCGTTTTTAGCTGTCACAGAAAATTAGGAGCTCTCTGCCCTCCTGAAAGTAGCAGAGAAAGAGTTCTGAGCATTACAGCTGATGCTGAGTGGTTGCATCTCTCCTTAGAGACTTCCTCTCCTCTCTTAGTGAGGATGAATTTCTGTGCCAGATACCAGATTGATGTGCCAAGACCTACCAGATCTGCCTGTTTCCTGGTGATGACAAAAATGTTTTTGACAACAGTGTTTTCAGACACTTTACAGTTGGTATAATAACCGATAAGCTGTAACACATCACTTTGGCAGACTGCTTCTGTGTTCTTAAAACACCCTTTTAATTTACAAATCACCCTTTTGTTAGCAATTAAACCCTGCATTGAGGCCCTTCCCACTCTTCTTGCCAGTCTCCTCCTGAAAGGGCCTGTGGGCTGGAGTGGAAAGCCATGGTTTATTTCTTGTTTTGTTTTTTTGATGGGGACTGTTGTGTAAAGGGGTGAGGCGTGTGAAGAGAGAAGACTTTGAGCACAGCACGGAGAACATGGTTCGCTACAAGAAGGAGCCCTCGGGGTGCCCCGTGTGTGGGAAGGTAGGAGCTTGTGTCAGGTTTGCCATGAGAGGCTCTGCATTGTGGCTCCAGGGGTGCTGCAGTTCAGTCTAGAGAGGAGAAAATTGAGAGGATCATTTAAACACACATTTAAACATCTCCAAGGGATGGTGCCAGACTCTTTTCGGTGGTGCTCAGCAACAGCATGAGGAGCAGTGGCCATAAAACAAAACACAAGAAGTTCCACCTCAACATGAGGAAGAAATTCCTCACGTTGAGGGTGGCAGAGCTCTGGAACAGCTGCCATGGGAGGGTGTCAGGACATTCTTCTTCAAACACCTGTAGCTGTATTATTTATCCAAGCCCACTGTGGCTCTGGATGGTGGGAGATGTTAGCACAAAGGTAAGAGCAAAAGTGCATTTCAGGCCTGAACTTTCCTCAGGACAAGCAGCACAATGTAGAGTGTCACATGTCCACTGTGTGTGTCAGTGGATTCTCATGGCTTTATGTAATTTAAAATGGAGTTTTTTTGGCTGGTTGTAAATAGCTGGAGTTGGCTGTGTGCATTGGGAATCCTCTTCCACGGGGAATAAAAGTGAATTCATGGCGTAGTCATGGCATGGTTGCATCTGGATGTTCAACACTCATGATCTTAAGTCACTGTTGTCACAAGGAGTGTGGGTTGATCTTGTGATTTTATAAATGTTTAATGATTCATGGTGCAAAACATACTCAAGAACTCTTAAGTTGCTGTGTTTTGATGCTTTGGGTATGTTTCGTATCAGTGAAGGTAGATTTTGTGGCTACATCTTTTTAGAGATAGATGGAACATCTGAGATTCAAAAGATACTAAATATTTCAAATTCTGCTCTAAGTAATTCTGCTGCAGCTTTTTTTTGGAAATGTATCCCTGACAAATGGCTAGTTTCAGTCAGTTCCTTGGAACTGTGCCCCTGGATTTTGCCATGCCAGCAGTTCTGAGGCAGACTGCTGGCTGGCTAACAGGAGCTCCTGCATGTTTCTGGCCTGAGTGAATAAAACAAGACAGTAAATGTTTGCTGTGCTCTCCATTGGATAGGTTGCAAAGAACTGTAGCACTGCTGGACATGATCCAAAAAATCCTTCCTTCCTTCTCTTTTCCTTTTAGGTATTTTCATGTAGGAGCAATATGAACAAACACCTTCTAACACATGGAGACAAGAAATACACGTGTGAGATCTGTGGACGTAAATTTTTCAGGGTGGATGTGTTGAGAGATCATATTCATGTCCATTTTAAGGTATTGTGTTAATAATCAATTAGAGAAGGCAGATTGTTCTGCCAACACTAAAATGTAAGGAATTAAACAAAATTAAAAGTGAGTTGTATCACTCAGTGGTGCTCATAAAGATGCTTTTATTGATGTAATATTGAGCCAGCTGAGTCATTAATTAATGAAAAATTAATATTAGTTGTTTGAATAAGTTATTCCATATGTGGTCCTGGACAGACAAACTCTGGATTGAATGTAGCAGAAGGATATTTTAAATAAATACTACTACAGCAGTTAATTCAAAGCAGTCTGCATGGCAGCAAAAGGTGACCAGACCTTACTTTTTGAAGAAGTTTAATCTATTAAAACAAAATATTCTTTCCCACTCTACACAGGACATAGCCCTAATGGATGATCACCAGAGGGAGGAGTTCATTGGTAAAATTGGAATCTCATCAGAGGAAAATGACGACAACTCTGATGAAAGTGCAGATTCAGAGCCTCACAAGTATAGCTGCAAAAGGTGCCAGGTAGCTTTAAATACTTTCAAATTAACTTGTTTTGGGATGGGGAGGGAGTGGAGGTGTCTATAATTCATTCAGAATTTTAAATACAGTTAAGGGCTCTCAAAGAGAATGCCAGTTCTCAGGTCTGCTGTCTTCTGCAGTGCTGTTACCTCTGATCTGTGAGCTGAGGCTATTCCTTAAGAATTGAGGTGGTGTCCAGTAAGGGAGTTGATAAACACTTAAAAAAAAGGAAAGACAGATACATTCACTTTTTCCTGCGAGGAAGAAAACGAGCAAAACTGGAGGAAGGATCAATAAAGGAACACTCACATCTCGAACTACCTTTTAGTTACGTGCAACTTAAAATGGTTACAGCATTTCTGATTGATAGAGTCCACAAACTGATCAACTTTCATGAGCTCAGAAAGTTCTTTAGTGGATATCCAGTTTGAAGGAGTAAGACTGCTGCTTATGTTCCATGTGTCTGCTTATTCTTGCCCTACTCCATTAATAGCAGGATGGTGTTGGAAGTGCTGCTGGAACATAGTTTGCTCACTTGTCAGCTGAGGGAGGGAGACTTTTAAAACTTCTCACAGTGTGGCTTTTGCCATTTTCTATAGAAATAACAGGTCTTGAAGGACTCTGTGCCCTTCCTGGGTGAGCACACTGTGCTGGGGCAGGTGGGGTGCAAAATCAGTCAGTGAGAAGAGCAAAACCAACACAAGGACAGGGGATTTTTTTTGTTGTTCAGCCACTGAATTGACCCCTGGAAATTAGAGCTTATTTCACAACCCACACTTAATGTGGTCAAAATTCTTATTTTATCTTCATTTTAAGACCTGGAGATAATATTTCAGTTTTCTTATCTGGGAGCTGGTTTTAAGTGCAACCAGGATTTTTAAGTTTGTTTCAGTAAACATGTGAAGCTGTGGTGTCACGGCAGTTCATCATGTGCTTGCTTTCACTGTGCTGATTTTCCTGCCTGACACTTCATGGGTACATAAACTATGTGAAATTGTGTGCTTCCAAGTGAGGGCAGTTGGGCCATTCAAATCAGAAGGATCTTTTCGGAAGTTGGGGTTTTTTTAGTGCTTTTGCAGATTAAGTGAAATAAACAGTTGTGTAAGTGCACAGCTGTGGGAAATGTGATTTGATGTGAGGAGATGGGGACACTCAATAGCCAAGGGAGAACAAATACAGATAACTCTTGGAGAAATCTCTCTTCTGAGCTCTTAAAAAATCTGTTTTTTCTGGTCTTAAAGAGCTGTGCAGTGCTGTTAGAAATGCCCTGACTAGTTCCAGAATTGGAGCAAGAGACCATGTCATTATGGCACTTCACCCTGGCTGGAGCATTTGTGGATATGCTGGAGCACATCTGGATGTACACATCTGGAGCTCATCTGTCATAGCTGCAGCACTTCCAGGAGCTGAGCCAGAGTCACTGTCCTGCAGTGCCTGGAAATTCCAGCCCTTCAGGAGCTGCTGCCAAAACTGATGGTGCAGGCAGGAGCTCACCGTGCCCCTAGAGCCCAGCAGAGATTTTCTCCATCTGTGATGTCCTCACTCTTACAGAATCAGCTGAGTTGGAGGGGACCCTCAGGGCTCACTGAGTCCAACTCCTGGCTCTGTGCAACCCCACGAATCCCACCATGTGCCTGGGTTTGGCCAAACACTCCTTGAGCTGTGGCTTGCTGCAGTGACCAGGACCTGGGGAACCTGTTCAGTGCCCAACCACCCTCTGGGGGAAGAATTCTTTCCTAATATCCAACTTAAACCTGCCCTGACACAACCTCAGGCCATTCCCTCAGGTCCTGTTACTGTCACCAGAGAGCAGAGATCAGTGCATGCCTCTCCTCTGCCCCTAGGAGCAGTTTGTAACTGCAGTGAGGGCTCCCCTCAATCTCCTTCAGGCTGAACAGACCAAGTGCCCTCAGTGGTTCCTCACACAGCTTCCCCTCCAGGCCCTTCACCATCTTTGTAACCCTCCTTTGGACATTCTCCAGTAGTTTAACATCATCCCTCTACTGTGGTGACCAAAACTGCTCACAGTACACAGGGTGAGCTGCTGGAGGTTAAGTGAGTGCACAAACAACTCGAGGTCCTCTTCTTGTGCAGAAGTGGAGGCACCATCTCCAGCTAGAGGAAAGAGTGAATTGATGTCCTGTAACAGCGTGCTTGTAATATCCAAAGAGTTTCAGACCTAAATCCAGCTGTCACAGGTTTTTCATCCAGTGACACACAGGATTTTAGTGGTACACGGGATACTTACGTCTGCTCCATGTTACCTGGGCATTGCTGTGCCCGAGGACTTTTTTTTCCCCCTTCCATTCACTATTGGTTCATTCTCTAGCTCACCTTTGGCAGAGGGAAGGAGTACCTGAAGCACATCATGGACGTGCACAAGGAGAAGGGTTACGGCTGCAGCATCTGCAACCGGCGCTTCGCCTTGAAGGCCACGTACCACGCGCACATGGTCATCCACAGGGAGAACCTGCCCGACCCCAACGTGCAGAAGTAAGGCTTGTTCCACTAAGAAGAGCTGTCTGCTTGGAGTTCTAATGGTCTGCCACCTGGGGTGCTCTTAGAGAATTTTGGCTGTGCTAAAATAGCTGTGAAAGGGAGGTTAAAATGTTTATTACCAGCTTGAAATGCGTGTCGCTAGTGATTGGCTTCACAGAGATGGATGAGTCAGCAGCACTCCAGTTTGGGCTTTGCAAAGTATAAAACAATGATTTTAATAAATGTTTTTGGAAAAAATTGAGTGTATAGCAATGCCAGACTGCTCCAAGCTTGCAGTCAGCTTGGGGGTTTCTTAAGGCTCATTTAGAGGAACTTGTGTTTCAAGGAACTTTTATAGTAATTATTATTAGTAAATGAAATACACAGAGATGCCTGAGAATCACCTCTGCCTCAAGAGAAGAATCACAGTTTTTGATCTCTTTGGTTTCAGATACATCCATCCATGTGAAATATGTGGGAGGATTTTTAACAGTATAGGAAACCTGGAAAGACATAAGCTTATACATACAGGTAAAAATGTTGTGTTTCTTTATAATTATCAATACTAAAGAAAAAATTCTGTTGCCTGTGCCTGCCTTTTTTTTTTCCTTCGTTTGTTTTTGTTTTTTTTTGGGGTTTTTTTTTTTTTTTTTTTTTTGCTAGAGGAATTTCATTCTACATTACAATAAGAGAAATATAATATTTATTCTTTTAGAGTAAACCAATTTTCTAAAGCAGGTATTATTAATGAAGAGGTTTGATCTGGACACACAATCCAAATTCCTAGTCAATGTGTTTGCAGGATTCACCTAATTCTGTATTCTGTTCTTCCCCAAATTCTCATCCATGCCACCTTCTTGCCATTACACAGGCTGAAACCTGCTATTGCAAAATCATTTTTAACAGCTCATTACTATTTCATGCTATTCAGTCGTCTTCTACCTCAGGCTTTATCTTTTCTTTCTCACACAAAAAGCCAGCTTTTCTCTCTCTTCAAAGTCTTCTAATTTAATTTGGGCCGCAGTATCCATGAAAGATGTGGTTGTCAGCATAGGCAGGCTGTTGCCCTGTAATTCACCACTTTAATCAATTTTTAGGAGATGCACATGACTCATTAACATTTTTTTTTTGTTTACGTTGTCTTTTAAATTTATTTTCAAGGTGTAAAAAGTCATGCTTGTGAGCAATGTGGCAAATCATTTGCTAGAAAAGACATGTTAAAAGAACATATGCGAGTCCATGATAATATCCGAGAATACTTGTGTGCAGAGTGTGGCAAAGGTATGTCTGATGCCTTGTTTTCCATTCCTTGTGATACTGAGTAGCAGGTGAATATCTGAATTAAAAAGACTTCCATGCTGAGAATAGTGGCAGTGCTGTAAATCCTGCATTTTTGAGAGGTAGAAAATGTATTAATCAGGATGGTTACATGAGCTGCCCTAATTTTGTACAGTTTGGTTTCGTGGCCTGTAAGACAACAATGATTTTAGTAGCACTTGTTTCTGTCAGCTTAAGGAATGCCTGATTTGCAGCACAGAAGTGAATGCAAGTTAGTTTTTTCATTCTGGACTGTTTACAGGCTTAAAAAATAGAGTAATTTCTCTCTGTAAGAGCCCTGAGAGTCTAAGTCGCTTGAACTTCTTTAATTTCTCATTTTATAACTTGAACAAATCTGAGCTGGTATTTTACTGAAAGGCAGTAGTAAGTCTGACTTCTCTAAGGATGTTTTATCTTTGCTTGTGCCTGCTGTTTTGTTTCTCTGTCAGTGATTACTCAGATGTTTTCCAGAGCTTTTTTTCGGGAATTAAAATAATAATGATGAATTGCATTGCTACATAAACAATTAAAAACATACAACTGTGGACTCGCAGCGAATATAAAAATGGAGCTGTTGGTTAAGAACATGAACCTGCATTCTCCCCTGAAGGTGGGAGTGATGGACTAAGTGTCCTGTGCCTTCTGTCTCACAGGAATGAAGACAAAACATGCCCTTCGTCACCACATGAAGCTTCACAAAGGGATTAAGGAATACGAGTGCAAGGAGTGTCACCGAAAATTTGCACAGAAAGTCAACATGCTGAAGCATTACAAGAGGCACACAGGTGAGGACTCCAAAGATGGACAAAAGTTGCACTGAATCAGTTAAATATCTCCCAAGAGACCTCTTACCTAGAGCAGTCAGACAGTGTGACAAAACATAATAAAATATGCATGTTCTGCTCTTTGAAAAGGGAGATTTTTTCCTGTCCTCAGCCAGGATCTCTTGTTCTACAAATAAATGCAGTTTAGTTTAGTTTTTAGTTTTGAGTTCTGCTTTTTTTTTTGTTTTTTTAAGGTTCTTGGTCTAGGGTAGCTCTACTATGTTGGGTTTGCTTTAAGTTAGTGTTCAGGTTGTGATTTCCCAAAACAGTTTTTACTTCCCACATGAGTTTCTCTGGGATTTATTTTCTGCTGGATATAATGGAACAGTTTAGATAAAAATAGCTGGTGAAGCTGGGCTTCTGCCTTTTTCTGTCTGTGACTTTTTTCATTTTTGTCATGTTACTAATACAAAACTCAGAATTGCCCCAAATACCTTTAGGCTGCTTTCACAGGTGCCAAATGTGCTTTTCATGCAGGAATCAAAGATTTCATGTGTGAGCTCTGTGGCAAGACATTCAGCGAGAGAAACACAATGGAGACTCACAAGTTGATTCATACAGGTAAACCCTCTAAAAAACAGTATCCAGCAAAAATGCCTCAATTTTCCTCCTTAATTTTGATTTAGACTGGCCAGTCCTGGAACTGAGGTTGCACCTCCTGTTACCAAACATAAATTGTTGCTCTCGTTGAGGCGCTGGCAATCCGATGCTCATCCGTTGGGTTTCCTTCCTTCCCTCTGCCACCAGTAGGAAAACAGTGGACGTGTTCAGTGTGTGATAAGAAGTATGTCACTGATTACATGCTGCAGAAGCACATCCAACTCACCCACGACAAGGTGGAAGCCCAGAGCTGTCAGCTGTGTGGGACAAAGGTTTCTACAAGGGCGTCCATGAGTCGACACATGAGGCGTAAACACCCAGAGGTGAGGGAGTTTGAGTGGTGGATTGTGGATTTTTTAAAATTTTTGTTTTCTAAAATAATGTTTATGGCCTTCAGTGGGTTGAAAGGAATTAAGGAATTACTTTCTTTCCCTCTCTCTCTTTTTTTCCTGTTCTTTTTGGCTCAGTTTTAAGTAGTGTCTGTGAAACGTGGACTTAACTGAATCAGCCATTTCACTATCTGATCCTCAGTCCCTAAAAATGAAGTTCTTCTGATTATTTAAATTTTTTTTTTCTTCCCTGGCTTAAATGTATGGTTTTTTTATGTTTTGTCTCCATCCATTGGTGAGTATAATGAATTCTTTTTCCCCATTGTGTTCTCTGTATTCAGAAGTGATCTGAAAGAAGTGGTGAATAGAGAGGTGATGGCAGCATCTGCTGATGATACAAAATTATTCTCAGTATTAGAGTTGAATGCTGACTGGAGAGAGTCTGGATTAGAGGGATGTTTTGTCTGACCCCAACGGGGTTTTTTCTGTGTTCAAAATATTGTGTTTCTCCTCAGCATTTCTTGTTTAGGTTTGACTAAGGCTTGTCTGTTCCTTAGAATCTTTTAAAAATATTTCAACTACCAATTTTTCATTAGCATTGCTTTGCTGTTTTATCATGATGCCTGTGAAGGAAGTCTACAAACTGCTTTGGTTATTGATTTGGGGATTGAAAATGCAGCTACATATCTGAAATCCAGAGGGCAGTTTGTCTCTGTTCTTTGATGAGCTGAGATGTGTAGACTCATCTGAAATAATGAAGTAGGACACAGTTGATAGGTTTATAAATTGAAATACTAACATAATACTTTTTTTTTTTCCAAATACATTGTTTTCTGTAGAATTCATCACTTCCCAGAGGGTTCTGTTCTGTCTAGAATATGAAAATGGAAGTGTTCTTTTACTGTGTTTAAATTTTGCTGGATTTCAGCAAGAGGGAAAAGATGATATGCCAAAAGGTTATTTTTAAAAGCCACAGTTAACTCCCTGTATTAAATACTATGTGTGAAGTGTTAGATTACATCACTTTTGCTTGGTGATGGGGTTTACTGGGGAAATGCTGTGCTGTTTGACTGTGGTCTGCAGTGCTGCAGTTCTGCAGCTGACACCTCTTTGTGTTCAGATTCTTTCAGTGAGGATTGATGATTTAGAGCAGATGCCAGAGACAACGACCATTGATGCCTCTTCAATTGGGATTGTTCAGGTGAGTTCCAGGCCTGCTGCAGGGTGAGGTGAGACATCACTTTTTGGGTACATGACATAGCTGGGCGTGGGCTGCTGGGTGAGGAATGTGCTTTTTTGGAGAGTCAGCCCCAGTGGAACATGTCCAAGCAGCCACAAGCTGCTGATCTGCTTGGTTGTATAACAGGCAGAATGTAATTACAGGGTGAGGTCTCAATCCCTGGAGTCAGGATTTTGCTAAAGTTTGTTTCTTTGCTTGAGAACTGACAGTAAACCACATTCAGGTGATTGTCTCCTACTTGGAACCTCACTTAGCAAAAGGACTGACTTGATGTTATGCTTGGAAATGTGTTGCTCCAGCCGGAATTAGCCCTGGAACAGGGAGAACTACCAGAAGGGAAGCAGCACATGAAAGCTCCTAAACGTGTCCAGAAACAAAAACAAAAGTCAGGTGAGGAGGAGGAAGCTCAAGTGCCTGAGGACCCTGCCTTCAGTGAATTCACAGAGAAGGAAGGTGAATTCACAGGGAATGTTGGAGATGAGACTAATTCAGCTGTACAGAGCATCCAGCAGGTGAGCTGCAGGAGGAGGGTGATGCGTGGCATTGCTTTGAGGGATAACCATTCTTTTGGTTAATTAGCATCACAAAAGAGTGGTTGGAACATTTGGAACTGATTGGATAAATTGTGGTAATACAAAGATGGGTTTAAAAACCCGAGAAGTTGGACCCATAAGCTCCTCATGTTTGTTTTCATTTCCTCTGGTGTTACCATCAACTTGTTTGCTAGATATCACTAACTGGCTGAAGCTGTGATTAAAGAGTGAAAGTTAATTTGACTGTTTGTTCTGAACATTGCATTTCCCTCTCTCCCATCACCATCTTATTTCTACACGTGGAAGTTGGCACATTCCACGTTTCCTACATCCCAAGTTCCCACCTGTGTGTGACTTCTCTTGCTGGCAGCACGTAAGCCCACCAGCACTTCCCTGGTGTTTGGTGGTCACTCGGAAGCTACAAGGCTGAGGTTACCTTTGTGTTTCTCCTCAGGTGGTGGTGACCCTCAGCGACCCGAACGTCACAGCCCCTTCCAGCTCCGTGGGGCTCACCAACATCACCGTCACCCCCATCACCACGGCAGCTGGCACCCAGTTCACCAACCTGCAGCCCGTGGCCATGGGTCACCTGAGCACCCCGGAGCGCCAGCTGCAGCTGGACAACTCCATCCTGACGGTCACCTTCGACACGGTCAGCGGCTCGGCCATGCTGCACAACCGTCAGAGTGACATTCAGCTCCCACCACAACCCGAGGCCCCCAACCCCCAGTCCGTGGCTCATTTCATAAACCTGACCACCCTGGTGAACTCCATTGCTCCCCTGGGCAACCAAATCACAGAACAGCATCCCCTGAGCTGGAGGTCAGTGCCTCAGACTGATGTCCTGCAGCCCCCGGCGCCGGCCACGCCGCAGCAGCCGGGCCAGCAGCCGGTTCAGACAGAGCAGCAGCAGCAGCAGATGTACAGCTACTAATTTATACCGGGGGAAGTGCTGGCATGGACAGTTCTCAAGAGACACAGAAACACCACACAGACTGGCACAGCTGGGTGAGAGAACGACCCAGAGGGCTGTGCCCTTCCTAGAGGAGAGCATCTCAGGTGGAGAGCACTTTCTAGGGGCACTGGCCGCTTCCTTGGCTGTGGGGTGATTGCAGCAAGTGATACCAGCTCTGGGTAGTGATTTCAGCTCCGTGATTTCAGCTCTGCTTGTGGAATACCCTGGCCAACGCAGGAACAAGAGAGAGAGAGAGGAGTCTGTGTAGCAAATTCCACAGAGATAGCTTTATTGTCTCCGCAAAGGGAGCCAGGCACAGAAAACTCCTGGCGTCAGAGACCAGGGCAGGGGTTTTTATGGGGACAGGCAGGGGGTGGATACAGGCAATTAGCATGAAAGAAGCAAGGTATGCTGTGTATTGTTTACCCGGGGTCACCATGAGCTTGAGAGGAATTGCTTATCTTAGGGATGGCTCAGGCTGTCAGTCTGACTTCTCCACAGAAGGGCCAGGTGATCTCCCACGGGGGGACCATCATCCCTCTACACAGACCTTTGGAAAATTTCTAATAGGATTGTTTGATGGATACCAAACAGAGATGGGAAAATGTTTGTATAATGAAATTTAAGCTGAAATTGGCAGATCGCCCTGCAACACCCCAGTCTGAGATTTTCACGCTGTCTCTAGACCTTGCACGGTCTTAAAAAATAACAGAAAGGAGGAAAAAAAAAATCTAACCACAAATTTAGCAGTATCTTGCAGTTTTGCAGTAAGATTGAGATTTCACAGGTGCATCATCACACACCTTAACCAAAGCAGGGAAATCCTAAATTTTGCAGCAGTTGTGGTGTACAAAAACCCTTTCAGCCATACCATGTCACTTCTTTCCAAGTCTGGAAATGACATCTGAAGACCTTGTTCAGTGGGTGGAACATCCTTGTGGTCAGCTGGTAGAGACTGAAATGTACAGACACAAAGGGGCAAAACAAGAATTGTTTTCTTATCTTCTTTAGATCTTGTATCTAACAACATCGATAAAGTAGGTGGAATTGGGGGTTTTGGGGGTGGGCATGAGTGTGGTGTGGAAGAAAATATTACCAATTATTTCCATTTTAGTCATGGGAGAAACCCTGTACCAGTCAGACAGTGATAGTGCTACTTGAGCCAGACAGCTGGTCTAATGCTGAAGAAAACTTTTATGGTCTTCTAGTCACGTTTCAATCAAACCAATTACAAACAGAAAGAAGAATGTGATACAGTTTTCTGTAATTTTTCAAGCCTGCTCTTTCAATCTTGCTTTTAGCTAATAGGCCTGAAGAGCAATCAGTCCCCTTTGATGAAGTTCAGGATATGAATTTTTTTCAATTAGACTTATTTCATCCTGTAATAAACATTTGAGAAAGCATTCTTTTTATATATATATACATATACATATATATATATATAGCCTTTGTATTTACTCTGTGTTCCTGGTGAGTATTTGTGTGAAAAACACTGTTACCAACACGATTCAGTAATTTTTTCATCCCCGTGTTGCCCCTTCTCAAGGAAAAAACATATGGATTCTGTTCCTTCTGTTTCCAAAATTTATTTCCAAAGTTCACAGCCACACACAAGGCCGTGTGAAGTGCAGGAAAAAGAAAAAGGACTGTCTGAAGCATATTCTGTGTCCTGCCACATGGAGTCAGTGTGCCCCACTGAATAATGGGTGAGGTTTGCATGAACTGCTGGGGATGCAAATCGTGGGTTGGGTCAAACATGTCTTTGCTGACAGTACCCCTTCATTTCATTCTCCATCCATGGATGTGCAGTCTGGACTTTTGCATGTCAAGAAGATAATATTATTCCCACAGGGAAAATGAGCTGGTAGCAAAAAGGAATAAACTATATATATATATATGTATTTTATATGCAGATATATATATATAAAATGTTGTTATTTGAAATCCTGAAGGGCAAACTCTGCTGTGGCTGAAGAACAAGGTACTTTGGGGCAGCAGAGTGAGCCACAGAACTGTGCTGAAGGTGTTTTTTTTCCCTGAGGATAAAGCAGCTGCTGTGTCTGACAGTGAGGATGGATTGGTGGTTGTAAAAATCCTGTCTGTGCTTATTGTATTTATGAAAAAGTTCTATGTTTTAGCAGAAATATGAGTAGGAACGACTTCAGCTTTGAAAGTCTCTATTCACATGGACTACTTGACCCCTAAAGGTTGCCTTATAATCTCTACAACAAATTCTCCCAAAGTACAGATGTCTGGATATTAAAATTAACCTCCAGTGGTTTTCTTGGTTTTCTCTGGCTGTGTCCAGAGGCTTGGTATGCCAGGCTCTGTGTAAAGCTGCAGGACAGGGGTAGGAGAGGGGTTTCTGGTGACAGATTTTGTGTGTCAGAGGAGCAGAACTGCTTTTATTTAAATGTCAACTGGTCTATAAAATACCTGCATGGGAGAGACCAGTATTTAATGGAACAACAATGCATATCAGAAAGGTACCTTTTAGCAGTGTGGGAGAGAGAATTTTTCATTCTGCTCACTTCTGTCTTCCTGAGGTACTTTTCACACAAATACTGTGAGATCCTGTAATTTTTTAGCCTCCCACTATCCCGAGTACAGTTCTGGATTATTTCACCACTGGCTTGAGCTAGTTCAGTTTCTCCTCAGCTGTCCTGTCCATAAATGTTTCTGTTTCACACCAAACCACTGGGCAAGAGGAAGCCAGGTTTTATTTATGAAATATATTGTTTATGTGCTTTATGTACTTGAAACTTTTTTTTCTTTTTCCACCCCCTCTGTGTTTGGTGCCCGATTGATAAAGGCACATTATCTTTTGGAAGGGTACTATGAAAAAAAGGGAGAAAAGGGGAAGGAAAGCAACTCCTAGGTTGAGTTGTTATGGTAAATACAGAATTTTTACACAATCAGAGTTTTGTTGAAACACATGTAAATGGTGATTAGGCTTTTAATTGGGGAGGAAGAGATTTTTTTTTGCCTTAGCAGAGTCCATCTACTCTGTGTTGATACTACTGACAACGTCATTTGTGCTGCATTGAATCAACCTGCATCATTTTAACACATAATTTCCTGTTTGATAGGAGTTGCACTCAGAGGAAATCAACCTTTAGAGACCTCTCTGGCTTCACAAAATCTCTATCCTAATGTAATCCCCTGGTTTTCTGTACTCTTATGGGGTTTGGCATCCCTCCCGTGCTACCTGGCCTCAATAACCTCGTCCAGGCAATAGGATCCTGCCTTTCTGGCAGTGGTTGATTCCTGCTGATTTTGGAAGGAATCATCCCACAGTAAGTGCTTACATCCTGGTTTTCATGTAGAAACATCCCTCTTCAGTCTCAGCATCCCCAAAATCATAGAACAGCCCAGGCTGGAAGGCACCTCAAAAGATGATTGATCTGGTCCAGCCTTTTTCTGGGGAAAGGGAGCATAGGTGAGGTGATAGAATCATAAAATCATCTTTAACCAGCATCCTGTCAAATTGCATCTTTTAAACCTCCAGTGACAACTCTGGGAAGGTTGTTCCAGTGGGTGATTGTTCTTACTGTAAAAATTACCTTAAATAATGTTCAGGAGAGGAAAATATAACCACTGGAAGGGCTTTGGTTAGGCCAGGCAATAGAAAGCTCTCTAAAAGCTGATTTTCCCAGAGCACTCCTTTGAGACAGGATTGTGACTTTCTCCACAACGCTTGCTGTGGTGACTTCATCATCTCCCAGCATGATTTTATTATAACTCCTGTTATTAATAGCCCTATGAGAAAACAACTGTATCTTGGGTGTGCTGCACCATGGGGAAAAAAAAATTCAGAACAAATTATTCTGTTTGCTTTTTGTTTCAAATTGTTTGGAGACATTGGAAATTGCTGCCTTTTCAGACAGAGCTTCCCTTGGACAAGCAGTGACTGCTCTCCCAACTAAGCCTTTTCCAGGTGAATACCAAAGTTGTACTGATGCTGTTTTCAAACTGCACAAGAAATAAAACCACTCCATAAGGGATGTGCAATCTAAATTTCCTCTGCCAATTTGTTCCCTGCCTTTTCAGGAGTAGGATGTGAAGGCTTTATTGTTTTCAGCCAGGCGTTGGAGATTTTTGCATAACAACTGTTCAGTCACAAACTGGAATTACTTTGAGCCAAAGGAGTGATGTTGTGTGGTGTTCTGTGTATTGTCATTGTTTATTGCTAAGACTATTATTTAATTGAATGCTGTCTGTGGCACACTGGGCTCTGAAGTAAAGGAGCATCGAGGTACAGAACCCTTTCTCTGCCAGTGTTATTCTTTACTGTTCCTTGATTAAGATATCAAACATTTTTCCCTTCAAATCTCTCAGATTTGCCCCAAAAGCCATAAGATTAACCCTCATCCCGTGGAACTTTGTACATCCCAAATTACAGAAACACCGGGTAATAACATTCTAAAACATTTATTCTATAGCTTGGTGATAACAGAAAGCAGAAGAGGTAGAATCTTTCATGGTTTCTGTGCTGAGTTCTCTCAGAAGAATTGACTGTATCAAGCATTACTACACTTTCTAAAACTTTTTTTTTTTTTTAACTGTGTCATTGTGAAAAATGAGTACTTTAGCAGAAACCCACCATCCAGTCTCCTGCCAGTCTAACCAGCCACATTTCTGTACTCTTATTGTTCAGAGATTGTCTGAAGTTAACATGCAGGTAACAGCTGGATTTATTTCAAGAACTGAATTCCCTGCCAGGTTGCCAGTGCTTTGTTCTGCATACACAAAGATGTCTCAATTTCTCCTCTGGAAAACCAGGGATGGAATAAAAATCACACATCCAAGTGACAGTCATGTCCAAACTACAGGCACTTGCATGGGGTAAAGACTTTTGTGTGGTGAGATTTTCTTGGTGCTGTTTGCAGTAATGATAATGGCACTCCTGATTCCTTTTGGCCTGACATTTATTACTGATTTGGGTGTACCTGGTGGAAACTCTTTAACCCTTGCATTCTTGGCCTTCTTATGGTTGGCCTCATTTATAAAGGGAGATGAACATGGGAGGAGGATCTGCTCATCCACACCACAATGCACAGCAAACCTCTGCTTGAAAATCAATTTTGGAGACAGATGTGCAGCCAAGTGGTTTGAATCTCTGACATTAGTTACCATGGTTTGTTTCCACGTAGGGGCTTTTGCCCTACAGCAAACCTGAAGTCTCATGGTGGCAGCAGGATAAAGGAAAAAATTATTTCTATCGTGTTTCTCATCAACTTGTCTTGATTTTCTTGAGTATTGATTTTGCACTGTTCATGGCAGGAAGATGTTAAAAAGTCAGTGCAGCCACAGTTGGAAAGGATGTTTCTTGCCCTAAGATGCTTTGAGAAACTCTTCTGGATTTATTTTCCTTCCTGGGTGCTGCAGGGCTGTTCTGCATCTGTACTGCTGCCATCTCAGTTCAGACAGGATTCTGCAGTAGAATCTTAAATCACAGAATTGCTCTGTTTGGAAAGGACATTAAAAATCATCCAGCCCCACCCCTGCCATGGTCAGGGACAACTCCCACTGTCCCCAGGCTGCTCCAGCCCCAATGTCCAACCTGGCCTGGGACACTGCCAGGGATCCAGGGACAGCCACAGCTGCTCTGGGCACCCTGTGCCAGCCCCTGCCCTCCCTGCCAGGGAAGAATTTCTTCTTAATATCAAACCTAACCCTACTTTCTGTCAGTTTGAAGCCATTCCCCCTTCTCCTGTCTCTACATACCCATACAAAAACTCCAGCTCTCCTGCACAGCTGATGATGGCTGAGATGTTGGGTCACTCATCCAAAGAGTCCAAGCTCACTGTTGCTAAATTTCCAATATCTGAGCAGAAAGTGTCCCAGAGATTTCAGTGTCACCTCCAGAGTAAGAATTCCATCAACATTTGGGGTGTAATGGCCTTGTATTCCTGCTTTATCCAGGAGCTGTGTTGGCCAGTTACAGTGCCTGGTTAGTTGTGACACTTTTGAAAAGCTGATTATTGTGTGCAATGTCTATAGAGCATAGATATGATATGAAAAGCAAGAAAAACTACTGGGTTTGGAGGTTTATCTCATTTAAAGCCAGGTTTTTCAGTCCTAATATCTTTGCTGTCGCTTGAGTGCTTTCCTGTGTTTTTTTGTTTGGTTTCAGGTCTTGAGTCTAGAAGGCTTTTAAGGTGTCCCAGCGGGGTAAAAAAAAAAAAAAAAAAAAGTAGTAATGACAGAATGAGGAGTTGAAATTAGGAGAAACATGTGATGCTCATTTTCTACAGATTCCCACCCTTCTCCTGCCCACCTGAGCCTTCGTTTCCTGCCGTGATGGGTGATGGAAGCTCAAAGAAGGAGGCAGCACAAGCTCTGGCTCGTTGGCCAGCGTTGTGGCATCAGGATTGACGTGCAGGGTGTTGTTAATGAGAGCAGCCAGCTCTGCCAGCCTTCCCCTCAAGCCACGTGCTCACCTCAGAGCCTCTCCCAGCACAGCTTTGCACAGAGCTCAGGGGAACCTCGGAGTCACCAGGACTCGTTTCTTTCATGTTTAGTGAATGTAAAATCACAGAATCCTTTTAGGCCAGAAAAGACCTCTGAGACCATCGAGACCAAACTGTGCCAAATCCTCACCTTGTCCCCAGCCCAGAGCACTGAGTGCCACCTCCAGGCCTTCCTTGGACACCTCCAGGGATGGGCACTCCAAACCTTCCTGGGCAGCCGCTTCCAATGCTTGACCACCCTTTCTGTGGAGGAATTCTCCCTGATGTCCAACCTGACCCTCCCCTAGCACAGCTTGAGGGCTGTTCCTGGTTATCACAGAGTGCTTTGGGTTGGAAGGGACCTTAAAACCCATCCAGTGCCACCCCTGCCATGGGCAGGGACCCCTCCCACTGTCCCAGCCCCAATGTCCAACCTGGCCTGGGACACTGCCAGGGATCCAGGGGCAGCCACAGCTGCTCTGGGCACCCTGTGCCAGGGCCTGACCACCCTCACAGGGAACAATTCCTTCCTAATATCTAAACTAAACCTGTTCCCTTTCAGCTTGTACCCATTTCCCCTTGTCCTGTCACTCCAGTTCCTCATGAATTGTGCCTCTCTGGCTTCCCTGTAGCCCTTTCAGATGCTGGAAGCTGCTCTGAGGTCTCCACACAATCTTCTTCTCCCTAGGCTGGACAGTCCCAACTTTCTCAGGAACAAGAAAGGGATTCAAAACTGGGGTGGGGGAAAGAGGGGCCTGAGGGGCAACGAGGCACATTGAAAGTACAACTAAAATAACCTGTGAGGGAATGCAAGCTCAGCCTGCTGTGCTGAACTGATGGCAGGCTGTGGTTGGCTGCAGGGCTGTTCACTTATTAGTGATTAGTGCTCAGAATCTGTGTTCTGTTACCTGTGTGGGGAGAAGCGTTGATGTGTGTGCTCAGTGTGCAAAATTTACCATAAATTAAACTCCAAGGTTTGGGCTCACACGCCCGGTGTGTTATTATGTGCAGCAACATGCAGAAACCAAGCAGTGAGATAGATGCCCAGTGATAAGAGAATGAAGAAGGCCCACGTTTCATGGCTTTTGAGAGTTGTGGAAGAGAGGTTGTGAGCAGAATTTTCTCAAGGGTGATTGTCCTTCCTCACACACAGAAGAAACCTCTGTGATGCCTGCATGAAAGTCAGGCACGGGAAAGTTGTCAAGGGGGTGACACTGGAGTGAAGGAGGGCTTTACAATCAAAAAAAAAAAACCCTCTGAAAAAGCAAATCAGCTCATTATAGAAAAGGGTGGGGAAGCACTAGCCCCAGATCCTTATTCTGCCAAGGGAGATACAAAAGAATGGCTCTCAGTCTGTTACACTGGCTGGTAGATAAAAAATAATAAACTGCATGCTCACACTCCTTTTCCCTTCTCTCCACATTAGTGCCCTGACCCTAATCAGAGCTTTCAAAGGAATAAATACCTTTGTCTGACTGACATACAGATGGCACTTGTGCCCTTGTAAGGGAGTAAAATTCAGAATTGATGAACAGCAAATATGGGTGCGTAGGTTGGCAGTGTTTGGGCAGGAGTGGGTTCTTTTTGGGGCTGGAATTTTTACTTTAAGAGTAAAGAATAGCTGCTTTATTGCCCTCCTGTGAAGTCCAGGCTGATGCAAACAGATTTTTGCTGAAGAGACTGGACTCAGTGACAAAGTACCATTTTTAAAGACACACACACACACACACACACACACAAAATCTTATATTGCATAACCAAAGAGAAAAATTGGAAACTTTGTCCTGAAGGCAATTGCACCTATTTCTCATTCATTCTCCTCCCTTTTTCACTACTTTTTTTCCCATGAAATGCATGCAAATCCCAACATGCACTAAGTTTTCCTCCAGGCATGATATACTTGTGTGGTTATTTAAGTAAGAAGTGGGTTGAATAGAGATATGAGGTGTTCCCAGCAGAAAGAGCTTGGAAAAGAGTGTTCTGTTTACTGATGTTGGTTTAAAGTCATGCACTCTCCCCTGAGAGCATTTGTAGGTAGTAAAGGGGATAGCTGTCCTTCTAATTATACAAAACACACATTTCCTTCTTAATTTCCTTTGTCTTCTCACAGTACAGCCACTGTTTCTGAGTCTGCCTGCTTGGAAAGGTGTCTAGAAATTAAGTTGTAAGCATTTTATCAAAATGAAGAGTGGTTTAAGGAGTAATTCAAGTAGAGCAAGAACTCGCTGTTATCAATTAATGCTTGAAAGAAGTCACAAATTCTGGTTGCACAGGACACTTTATCAGGCTGGAAGCAGCAAATCAATGTGTGTGGTCTGTGCTTGGCTGCAAATCCTTCCTGAATCCTTCCAGCCCTCCATTGCCTTTAAAGGTGCCTGTGTTTGGAGTGAAGGATATTGGAAAGAGTGGGGTTGAGCCTAATCTAACAGAAGTACAAACAGAAGGATTAGAGGGTGGGTGGGGTGTAGAGGGAAGGGGGAGAGTTGTGGGTGTTCAGCTGGGATGGGAGGCAAGGAAAGGGCAATGTGGGAGGTTGAGGTGGGATGTAGAGACAAGGAAAGGGGATGTGGGAGGTTCAAATAAAATCTAAAATCCAGGAAGGGGATGTGAGAGGTTCAGGTGGGATTTAGCGACAAGGGGAAGCTGTGTCATTATAGACAGGAGGATTTCAAAGTCTCTCCCACAGTTTTCCCTCTGGTGGTTTTTGCCTCCGGTCGTTGGGATATTGTGGATACTGGCGTTGGTCAATTACAATAATTATAACTTGAGAGATTTTGTTCCAGTGGGATTAATACCATGGCTGGAATAACTTTAATAAAGTTACTTGACCACGGATTATTTAATGTCCAGCATAAACACTACTCTTCCTGCCTTTCCCTCTGTCTTTAGGGATGCCAGGAGTTCCTGTTTCAGGGAAGAGCTTGGTTGTAGAAGTTTGGATTGAACTGTTACAATGTGAGGAGAGTCCCACTTGGAATACCAGACCATCATTTCTCTGGGAAGCTTTCCAGTATTTCTGGTAGGGGAACACTTCCAGAGGGGTATTTTTAGTAGCTGGAAGTACAAAGAGTACCAAGCCAGTCGTGTGGATGGTGCCTGTTTAGCACCATGGAGTTGGCACAGCGATTCCTGCACGTTTTCCCACTTTCCCACTCAGTTTTCTCAGCCCAGAATTATGCCAGCACCCACGTTTTTTTAATCAGTGGGATCAGCACGAGCATCAGGGAAGACACAGTCAGGCTTTTGCACTGATGCTCGAGGCTACTGGGCAGAGTTTGTCTTCCAGATCTGTATGAGAAAGTGAAGAGCCTCCTCCCTGCTGCTTGTTGCCATCCTCCTCCCGAAGTCTGCCTGAGATCCGTCAGCTGATCTGCTCAGAGCCTCCTGAAACCCTAAAAACTAATCCAGGGTGCTGGGAATAAAGCAAGGCAGGGAGTGGTTCTCAGAGCAGCTGATCAGGCAGATCTTTTGAGCTAGTAACACGGGGAAGAGGAGGGAGGTGGAAAACCATGGAGAATGGGCCAGAATTTTTTTTTAATGAAGTTTGCTGTTGTATCTGTTCAGAGTAGCAAAAAACCAGTGGAACCATTTCTCATTGGTTTACATTCCTGTGGCTTCCTTTATACAAACATGCATCCAGCTGAGCAGAAAACTGATTTCTCTATATATCATTCCCCCTCCAAAAACCAGCTTTCAGCTGCAAATCTTTTTTTTTGTCCTTTCCATCAATTTTCTCATCAATTTAGCAGCTGTGCCAATTCCAGAGCTGCATCCTGAGAAGAGCAAGGAAATGGAACCAGCCCTGTCCAGTGGGATCCCACTCTGGTATCAGTGACTGGAACTGCACTCCTGGTAATGGTGGCTTTGGCTTTCTATGTGGAAAGAGGTTTTACAGCCCTCCCATGGAGTTAAATTATAAGAAAAGCATCCTCAGCAGATGTTTGGGATGGTGATCATAGGAATAGGACTCTTACCATGTGGTTGTAATGAAAATGTTACAACTTCTGGCTTCTGGCATGGTGTAAATGTTTGCAAAATATGGCCTTAGATACTTAACATAAGGTATCCAGTAATTAAAAAAACTCAACCCCCCCCCCCCAAAAAAAAAACCCAAAAAATGTTCATGTCATTGAGGAGACTGTAATCTTGACTACTATTTTCACGAGAGAAACTCACAGAAATGTAATGTAACTAAAACTCTAAGGCAATGGCCCCAGGAAGCAAATTTAAGAACACTGGATTGATGTTGCCACGTGTGTGAATGGAAAGAATGCTGCTTTGTAGAGAAATGCATGGAGGAATTTTGCAATCACACTGGGGAGCACTTGAAGGAGCACCTACAGCTGGGAACAGCAGGTCATTCCTACCTCACCTTTCCCATTGATTCTGTGGGAGAATATTCCAAGACTAGAAGGTAATTCTGACTTCAGTTTACCTGGAAAATAACACTGACTTCAGTTTACCTGCACTTGAGCTTTGATAAGCCCCACCTGCCTGAAGCCCTTCAACAATGCCTTATACCTGATTTTTTCTTTCATTCCTGGTTATCCTGGGTTTTTGTTTGCATTGACAACTATTAATAACACAGAAAGAGAGTGAAGAGGTGATGTCATGAGAACTTCTACTGAGGTTTTTCTTTTCTAAGCTCAGGGCCTCAGCAGGTGCAGATTTTATCGACTTGTTTTCAATAGCAGAGTTTTCTTCCCTTTCAAGGATAAGAATTTTATGTTTAAATTGTGATTTGTACGAATCTTTACAGAAAAAGGGAAACTTCTGTTGTTTCTATGGTGTTATCATGATGGCTATTGTATTTTACAGTTTTGAAATAGTATTAAATGTACTCAAAAAGAAAACAAAAAAAGCCCCGATTCTGCAGAAAATTACAGGCAGACTCTGTGGATGTAAGAGCAATAATATACCAGACTTTTTAATATAGCTGGTTTGGCTCTTCTGTATCCTGCTCTTTATTCTTAACACTGTAATCAAGTGTAATTACAGGTGTAGACATTTTAATTAAAGGTGAATGAGTTTTAATTAAAGGTGAAAAAAGTAGAATTGGACCAACTATAACAATGTCTCTTTGACCTAAGCCGAAGAGTGTCATAGTATATACCTAAGAAAATACTGATTTTTACAAAATCTTCCTATTGAATCTATGAAGTGCCTTTGTGCAGAAAGTTCTGCTTTAAGGCACAAAGCACTCAGGTGTTGCTGCAGCTGTGGGACAGTGGGAAATCTGTTTGCCACTGAGATTTGCAAGTTTTATTGGGTGCATTATCAGTAGACAGCAATTAGCAGCTTCTCTGCTAAGGCTACCCAGAGTATGAAGTTACTTTGGAGGAGTTGGTTGGCAGAGTTGTGATGTGAAATACTTGATACTGGCATTTTCTTTTCCTTTCCTAACATCAGCATTCTTTGGATTTGGCTCACCATGGGGAGTTTTTGCTCAGTCTCTCCCCTGAACAATGTGTCCCACTGTCTTTGGAACATGAGATTCTCATGGTAGCAAAGACAGAAATGAAAATCACTGGAACAGATCAAGCAGAGAGGGCGTGGAGCTCCCTCACTGGGGATATTCCAGATCTGTCTGGACAACATCCTGTGCCCTGTGCTGCTGGAGCAGGAACGTGGGACCAGATGAGACACTGTGGTCCCTCCCAACCTGACCCAATCTGTGATATTTGCATAATTTGTGACCTTGAATTCAAGTTTTCTTTCTCTTTCTCGGGACTAAAATGATCTTTTTGACAAAGATGCAACTTCTCCTGTGTTTTAAGAGCATGTGTGAAAAACCTTAATACACCCAGTTCAATGATAAATTTCTATTTGTAGCCTGCTCTAAAGTGTTTATTGTGAGTCTGAAAAAAGGCAACAAAATCTGATGTTTCCTTGGTCAGTTGGAAATGTTTGGGATTTTTCCTTTGCTCAAAGAGAAATCAGACATTTGCACCAAGCTGTTCATGTAAGTTTGATGTTCAAACATTGCCAAGATTAGTCTGAACTAAAAATGGCTTGTACCTTGACCACATTTTAATGTCCTGTGTTAAATAAAATTGTTTATCCATTCTGTGCTCTTTCTGTACCAAATAAACCAAGACAAGAGCAGTTGCTATGCTTTTATTAACAATGTGAACATAAATACTGAAGCCTATATGATTTTTTTTTTTTTTTCTGCATCTTGAGGGTGTTCGCTCCTGATCAGAAGTGGCTTTATCTTGATATGACTTTATGGAGAAGCACCTTCTGTCCCTCCTGGCCTCAGAACCTCAGCTCTTATTTATTGCCAGTGAGCCTTAGCTCTGCACCCATGGGTGTGCTGACATTTCCTTACCATCTCCCTTGGTCTGAGTCCTGAGCAAGATAGTTCTTAGGGGAAAAAAAAACAGTGCAGGAAAATTGTTTATCTGGTCTACAATAATTTTTTTTCATGTTTGATGACTCTTGGTCTTTCTGTTTAAGTGATATAACTGAAAAAATAATGGCAAAGAAGAAACAACTGAATTGAGTTACTGAAAAACTAAATAATTATGCAAATCTGATATGGACAAATCCGATGTTGGTTTTGAAATAGTGAACTACTAATCAACACAAAAAAATCAGTTTTTGGAAGCCTTTGATCATTTCTTCCTTATGTCTCTCTATGTCTTTCAAAGATTCATAGCTTGTCATCCTTAAATCCCATTCTCTACTATTTATGTTTTTTTTCATATCAGAGTTTGTGATAATGTTAATGACATAAATTATCTTTTTGAGGTTAAGAACACTAATGAGGATGAAAATATTTCCATGCAAGGCAATGTCAGACCAAAGAGTGGTGCTTTACAAAGATATTTTATTTCTCATGTGCATCATATTAGAATTAGAATCAGTGTGATATTGGAGTATTTATTATCACTTCTGGTTTTTGATGCTGCCTACAGTCCATGATTTGTTTACTGAACTTTCCTTACTGGGTCTATAATAATTTCCAGTTTCCTCTCAACACTTCAGATAAGATGTCTAAAAATATCCTTTTGACCCTAAATTTAGAATGTCTACATTCACCTAATGCTCTGACACCTCTCTTTTCATTAAGCTTTCCTTAAATCAAATAAGGAATGACATACAAAATTCTGTTTATAGAGAGCGATAGTTCTGTTGTTAAATCAGTCTGTGAGAACCTCTAAATAAAAATTTTTATTTACAAGTGGATTACACACGTAGTACCCAACTGTCATCTTTTTAAAGCTGTAAGCCCAAGTATATGATACAGATAATTATTTATGATAACTTTTGGATTGTCTGTATAGTTTGATTACAAACTATTGCTCCAAACAAACCTTACTGCCATTATGTCTGATCTCTTACAGGAATCATATTTCTTGCAGTGGTTATTTTTGATACTGATGCCTTTTAATGCACAGCCTTTACTCATATACTGCCAAGACTGGTCTATTCATTTTAAAAATGAAGAAGGTTCAGAAAAAGTCCAAAGCCCTCAGAATTTTGCTTTGCTGCCTCTGTCACTAAGCACAGTCTTTGCTTGAAGAACATGCTTAAGGCCTGGCTAATTGATTTAATTTTTTTAATTAAAAAAATTTTTAAATTTGTTTTTTTTATTTTTGTATTTGTAAGTGGGCAGTTTGGGCTGATGGAATCCTTGAGTCCGCAGCACTCTGCAAAATCTTTTTTATACGTGTTTTTTCAAGTTCCAACTATGTAGTGAATTTTATTAATTAGAAGAATGTTTCCCAACTTAGTAGGCAGGCTCCACCAGCCCCAGGAGGTGGGGTAGGGCACACTGTGAAAGAGGAGAACTTTGAGGGCAGGGAGAGCTGCTTCCCTTTCCCACCCACCTGCAAATAAGTTCTCACAGTAATGAATATAAATCTCTTTGAAAAATCACCCATTCAGCTTCCCCCGACACTCGTGGTACCTCTGGCTGTGTCAGGTTCAGTTTCCCCACAGGTGAATCTTCTGACTTAGGCAACAGCCCCAAAAACTTCACTACTCTCCTGTTTACACATAAAGAATATTTAAGGAAGTTCCACTGAAGCGCTCAAAGTTTTGGTGCCAAGGACTTAAAATGAGTTTGAGCCCCGTATGGTTGCTCTGATCAAGAGGTGAAGTGTTTTCCATCTGAGGTTTTCCATCAGTCTAGCTCAATATTTTAGTTTGACTCACCTTTATGTGCCTCTATGTTTCCATATACACAGGACCTTGGATTTCTCAGATCCTGTTTCAAGCCCTTCCGAGGAAATAAGGGCTTGTCTGCCTCAGGGAGCTGTTGTGAAATACACTGGAGTGTGAATTTAAAATTTGCAGCAGTTTGCCTGCATTAACTCCTTGTGGGAATGCTCTGTTCTGCACACAGAATGCTCAGCAGCATCGTTTAATCCACTCTGCTGAGATTAGAATGTCTAAAACCAGGCAATCCTAAATAAAATTGGGTTTCTAAATAAAATTGGGGTTTTAAATTTATGTTTTGTTTTTTTTTCCAAACAGCCTGAATGATATTTATACTTCAATCAGCTGTTATCATCCTAAGGAATTTCACCCATTTCCCATTCCGTGTCTGATTTGGTTGAAAGCAGTTCTTTGCCCCAAATTCAATGTGTACCCTTACAAAGTTGTTCCAGCACAGCAGAGAAGCTGAGGGTCAAATTGTTGGGAACTGAGGGGAGCCCTTTGAATTTGGACTGCTGGCAGTGTGCTGCTGAATGGCACCCTGCTGCAGAAAATGCAATATACAGCCCACTTTCACTCTCAGCTGTGGGGTTTTTGTGGACTGAGCCAGAGTTAATTAAGGTTTAGTCCCCCCTTGCCACATAAGTCCTGACTCGTGGGGTGCTGCATCCTGACACCCAACCCAGTTTAATCACTGTGCAGCCTTCCCGTTTCTCTTGGAATCGCCTCCAATGCCCTCATAAACCTTGAGTAGGAGCAGGGAGAAATGAAGGGAGGGGACAAGGTAAAAATATACAGAGAAATAAACCAACAAACACATGAACAGACACATCCCTGCTCAAAAGAATGAGGAGCATTCACTCAATTAGTCTGGACAGACTTTTCAACCACGAGATGGTAGGTGAGAACTCAGGACCCGGTTTGTGTTGTGGATACTGCAAAATTTTCTGCATTTTTGTAGTCGATGTAATTGTCTCTGTGTTGGAGTGAGTTAATTAAATGTTACTGCCATATTTACTGGTGTTTGTTCAGTTTTTAAAAACACTTAATTCTATGTTCCTGTCAGTTGATTTTCTGCCAAACCAATCTTGTCTTCTCCATGCTTCTATTTTGGTTTATGTTGCCTTCAGTAACCCGGTGTGGTTTTATGAACATGTTGCACTTCATGCCTCTGATAAGGAGGAAGAAGCTGTTACAAATCAAAAAAAGAGGTTGTTTATTGTCACTGGAAAGGTAGTTCATAAAAAAATTAAAACATACTATCTCAAAAAGTATTTCACATATAAATGTTTCTTATTCACTATGTGCATAGGAACTTGTGAGACATCTTTGGATATTTTTTCACCTATCTAAAATAGTTGCAAAGCCATTTTTATTTTATGGGCACCGTAACTTAGGTAGAATAATTCCTATCATCCATGGGCAGATCTCAGCTTGGAGTAACTGGGAGCTGAACAGGGTTGGGTTTCCTCGTGATTCTGCTTGTGGGTGAGAGTGCAGAAACCATTCAAGCAGATTTTTTACTTATTTCTACCAGCTAGGATCGGGGTTGTCTCCCTCATAATAATATTTCATGGTGAGCTGACTCTTCTTTCTGTCCACCTGATCCTTTCAGACCAAGGGAAACACACCTACTGCTGCCCCAGTTTTTTTCCCCAACTCTGTGGTAAGAAAGGGCATTTTTAATGCATTCTCTGTATTGCAGACTACATCCTGTGCTAAAATTATTGTCGTGGCTTCAAAGGTGATATCCTGCCCGTGGCTGTATTGGAGCCACATTCCACTGACAGCCTTTCATAGCAGATGCCTTGGCTGTTTGAGTAAGGGCTAAACTATGGGCTGTGTTTGCTGTGCATGCCACTCAGAGCTGGGGAGCCTCTCCAGATGAAAAGCTGAGGGATAATAAGGCAATTTGTGGGACTCTGCTCCTGGAACAGATTGTTCTCTGCTTGCTTCAAATTAATCAGTTTGGCTTTGTTTTGTCAAATGTGTCAACAGAGTCAAAATTTGATTGGAATCCTCGTAGTGAAGCCCCAAGATAAGTGTCTCTTCAATTTGCGGGTTGGAGGTGTTTTTTGGGGTAGCTGTTAATGACAAAATCCCATCAGCACATGCAAGGCAACATAAATGTGTTCATTTTCCCTCTGGAGATTAGCTGACAGATGCATTATTTTTTGTCTGGAGAACTCAACTCACTCCAGTGACCTGAGAGTGTAAAATTTCTAGTCCTTAAGATGAACAAAAGACACACATCACTGGGATCATAACTTTAGAAAATAAAGCCCATTAAGCCAGGAGAAGGGACTCCTCTGGCTGTATAGCCTAAATATGTGAATGGGGAAAAGTCAAATGTGGAAGAAAAAGGAATATGGTGTGTCTTCAAAGATGTTTAGGAACAATGAACGTTTGTTCTCCATGTCTGTGCTAGAAAAGATGAAAAGTAATGAGCATCAGTTAAAAAAAGGTGCAAGATCTGTTGTAGGTAAGGTGAGGTTTTGGGATTTCCTGTCTTTTAATAAAGATTTTAGGGTGCTGACCCTTCACTAAGTACATGAATCTGTAGCTCAGAACTCTGTGCCAGGAAATTGGCTGTATTCCATGCACTGGAGTGGATGGTGGGTTGTGATCAAGGTTTAGGTTCTTGTTCTTCTTGTGAGAACATCATGACAAAGAGCAGTAATGGACTCACTGTGCACCTACTTGGTTACATGAGCTAGGCAAGACCTTTTTGATAAATTAATTTTATGTATTCATTTCTGAGACCTAAAGATATCCAAAGTGCCATTTGGTTTGATTCACCTGATTATTCTTATCATGAAGAATATTTTCTTTCCCTGCCTCCTGTTCTTGAATTTGTATTTAGTCCTCTTGATTCTCAAGTCCTTGATTGGGTGCAGGCTATGATTTCTCCTTTCTAAAAGGGGAGATTTCTGCATTGCTGCCACCTTTGTTAGGTAGGTGAGAGACACTTGTGGCTGCTCCTTGCATGAGATGATAGGACATTCCTTTACTTTATTCCTTACTACAGATGATAAGATATTCCTTTATTCCTTATTCCTTTTTATGTCTGAAGTTTTTTTCTTGAAAATAGCTTTTTAGCTCTATTTACACCTAAACATAAAACAACTTGGGGTTTTCCCTTTGTCACATGTCAACAGTCAGAGCTTTCTACTTCTGCTGTTAAAATTTGCGTTGTGTCCACAGTATCAGAGAGCTCCTGAGCTCAAGAGATCTGAGGACAGAGCTTTTTAAATGCAAAGATTGTTTAGTGGCCTGCTGATGGCTTGTGGTTAACCACCATGTGAATTTAAATATAAAGACAGAAAGTGAAAGGTTTTTTTAGAAAATAGTAACTAGAGCTCTGGAGACACAAGTTGACATTTATTCACTGCCCCATCATCCTGGTTCTCCAGTCTTCACAGACTGGAGATGTTCCAGAACTGTCTGGACACAACCCTGTGCCATGGACATTTGCAGTGTTAAATGTCCTGTGGTGTTTGCAATACTGCTAACAAGATTTTTGTTTTTTAAATAAGCAGTTTGTGTATTTCTAAAAACATAACAGATACGTGATCGCTTCTTTTGCTTCTGCATAAGGAAGCACAGTCCTCATGTGCAGCTTTTTTTTATTTTATTTTTTTATATTTTGTTTGGTTTAGGTTGTTTAGGTGTATTTAAGGGAAGGTGTAGGGTTAGCTGTAGGTGTAGGTGGAAGCACTTAAGAACCCCCACAAAACAAAAGGCTGTAGCATGTCCTGCTTGTGGAGGGATGGCCAACAACACCAAGTATTTTTATCAGGCACAGAACCAAATTTCAGAGAACAGCAATGGGTTATGCTCTCATTTCTGTTTATATTTTTAAGATTTTTAATGTGCATGTGTCATTTAATAAATATTTTTACTCGCATAGAAGTCAATTGTATGAGAGCAGAGTTTGCTCCAGGAAGGTGGTTATGCTCATGAAGCACAGAATTTCTCTTGCTTTTGTATTTTTGGTCAGTATTTTCTCCATCAGAACACTCCCTTCCCCAACTAACTGTGTATCACTCTCCTGCAAGCTAAAAAGGGAGGGACAGGTGGTGTTTTTGTTCTGGCTTTAAGTGCTTGGAATATATTTAGGATTTGTGGATGTTCTGTTGATGGAAAGTGGATTCACTGACAGAAGCTCTCAAATTTGAAACTGTTGGTTTTTTTTGAACAGGCTATTATCCTGTTTGGGATATTTACTTACTGATAAACAATCCTCTTCATTCAGCCTAAACTAAATTTGTAGCAAAAAAGAATATTGAAACTGTCTCAATGCTATACGACTATATTAATGAAACTGACAGCTTAATTAATAGTAAGTTATTAATTAATAAATCTATCAAAAGTTATTTGTATTGCCACTAAATAATTCCGGTTTAAAATTCAGAAAAAATATTTGCTTGACAGAAAGGTGGGAAACATTCTGCCAATGAAAGGCTGCTGCAAGATCACATGAGGAAACAATGGCAAGTTTGAGCTTGTTAAAATAAAACCACACTTTTCTCAAGGTTAGATAAACTGCAGGTCAGATAAACAACAGAGTTACAAGCATTGTTATATCAGCTAAGAAAACTGATATATGGACCTAGGTTAACTGTGTTACAAACGCTGGAAAAGAAGGAACTGCCTCTGAGGCATGGAAATTCCATTCTTTGTGCCTCCAAACCAAAAAGTTCAAGGGGCTTTTCTGTTTTGCAGTGGCTGCCCTGCAGATGTTTCTGCTCCTCTTGCACCTCTGTTTATTTGTTCTCAGGACCCAGGTGAAAGCCCAGGGTGTGCTCCAGCTGGGGCTGCAGCCCTGCTCACCTTGCAGCACATACTCAGCCTCTCTCACACAGCCCAGTCCTTCCCTGACCTAACCACAACCTCCCTCGGGTCCCCAGAGATTCCCACAAGTCAGCGATGACTTGCTGGGAAAGAATCCTGGTGCATCTGAGCAGGAGGAAACCTGTGCTATTGCTGTGGGACACGCAGGAAATGCAGAGAGGCGGGTGGGGTCTCTGCCTTGGGAACAGGAATATTCCAGCCATGCAGCCAGACCTGGGAACACTCAGGTTGTATAAACACACAAATAGCTTTGTGCAGACTTGCTCAGTCGGGGCAGATTCTGCTTTCCAGTTGCATTCTTATGGAAACACGATTTTTCACTGACTACAACTCCACACGTTGATGCTTAGACACTGCATTTCATTAGATTAGACTCAAGGTGCTTTTGGAAAGAGACTGGAAATAAATCCAAATGGAGATTTTAATTTTTGTTTTATTAACTAATGAATCTGTTTAAATATGCTGTTTGTTTTGTTTTGTTTTGTTTTTTTTTTAAATTAAAGCATAACACATAAGGATAGGTCTGATATATTAAATAAAGCACATGTCTAACTGAACTATTTGTTTCTGGGTACTCAGGCTGTGATTAAAACTGTGTGAATTGTACAGTGTGCCTGGATGTCCTTGCCCCTAATGATTCTGCCTTGTTCTGCTGGCACAGGCAGGGGAAATCTCAAGGTGGCTGGAGTGGGAACAAGGCTGATGTGAACCCCTGTCATATCCCAGTAAGTGAACTTGGCTGAGGGAGCTGGGAGGCATCCCGGGGTCCCAGCTGCTCAGGCACAACCTAAATCCATTCAGACAATGAAGCCAGTTACATCCCTGGGTCATGATTCAGCTTTCTTTAGCAATTCTGGCAGCACACACATCTGCATGTTGGTGCAGAGTGCCAGTGCAGACATGACATTCCCATATTCCTATGTATTGCATAACAGCTTGCTGATAAATATTGAAATTCTCTTTTAAAGAGCTTGCTTACCTATAGGAAATTATTCAGAAATAAACTGTGATGTGAATGCAAATGTTGTAGATATTCTGAAATCGCTCCCTACGTGGACATATTTACATGGCAGACAACTAAGTAAACTTGGATACTCCCATTCCAAGAGCCTGTTGAATTCACTCACACAGTTTTGCAGATTAAGTTATTCCAGTCTGGTTTTACACATGAAGCTATTTATGTTAGGGAGAAAAGCAAAACAAAATTCCTGGTCTGAGACAAACTATGAGGAAAAATACCTGTGCAGGGAGTGATTCTGGAATACCACAATGTCTTGTGTTTAATTTTTTTTTTTTTTTTTTTTTTTTTTTTTTTTTTTTTTTTGAGACAACATGACTTTTTCTCTGGACATCTGTAAAGCAGTGGGCTAATTATAAAACAATACATGGTTTCAAATTCCTGTAAAACCCAGCTTTTGTCCAAATTCAAGCATTCTTTGCAGAGGCTCTCCCTACTGCGCTCACCACGTTGCTGATTGCTACACACAAAGCAGCGTTTGTTCAGGGTAAATCATTCCAGCTCTGCCTGCCCCTCTGCCAGGGGCTGTCCCAAATCCAGATCCCAGATCTCAGCCTGCAGCCGAGTGAGCCCTGAGCACGGCTGTGGCTCCAGGAAATAAATCCCACTCTGGAATGGGGAGGTGGAGGACGGATGCTCCTCCTGCTGCCCTTGGGAGAGTGGGAACACCTCAAACACTTAAAGCAGATTTGACAGTGCTTGTCTCTCAGAAGGCCTCCAGACAACATCCACCTTTTAAAAACCCTCCAAAAGTGCCAAGGGCGAAACAATAATCATCCTTTTTGTCAGGGCCTAGAGGGTGAAACATGATCTTACCATCTATTTTTTGGAAGTAACCTGAAACGCTCTAAATCGACCATTATTTCACCTGCCTCTTTATTGGATCTGCATTTCGTTTTGATCTCATTCTTTCTCTGTATATTTTATTCCCAGGTGTGTTATACTATGCCAATTTTAAACTGACATTTTCTTTTGGTGGAGTTTTTTTTCTTTTTGGTCATGTAGAAGACAAAATCCTGGTGAAGCTGTGATAAAGAACAGAAAATTCGTTTGTTTCTCTATTATTTTTTCTAGTTAACTGTGTCACCTACAGCCTTTGTGGGATGGTGAGCACAGGTGTCTCCTCGCTGAAGGCACATGTCCAATTTTGACACCATAATTCCTTTGTCACCTCTGTGACAGCAGGTAAGTAAATTTGAGGCTCGTGGCATGGTGATGTGACAAACCAAGTCACACATATAAGCTCTGGCAAATTATTTTAACTTTTCCTGAGAGGCCTAGGCTTTGAATGCTGGATATGTGGTAAAATGCAGCAATATTCAAGTACTTTGGAGTTCGCATTGTGTGTGGATAGAAGGAATTAACTGGAATTTCTAAACCAAAGAGGATGATTAGTAATGGGCAAGAATTTTCTCTATGTGAGCATTAAGAAAGGGTGAGAGCTGCCGAAAAAGAACCTGGATCTGGGCATGGTGTGGATGTGTGGGAAGAAAGAAGGAATGGAAAAAGAAATTAAGAGCACATCAAAGAGATGTCTGTACTATCCCCTTTCCACGGGTGGAAAAACTGAGGCAGAAAAGCAATTTACACATATTCCACTTTCACTTGTCATTGTCAGAGCCAAAAATTTCTACCTCCCAGTCCTGAACATTAACCACAAGGCTATTCCTCTGTACTATTATATCTGTTATTTGTTTTACCTTGTTTTCAGTATTAAGAGTGCCTCTGATCTACATAAACATGTTGAAACACACAGTGATTCAGGTGCCTACAGCTGTGATGTTGGAGGATGTGGTTTTATTTCATGGATTTCACCAGCTTTGAGACAGCACTTGCAAGAGAGTGCATGTGGTGAGTGTAATAAACAGCAGGATAAAATGTATTTCTCTAAATGAGACTGAAGTTTCGAATTTGCATGCATTTGGTTTCGTGTGAATTAATGAAATATTTTATTTTTGTACCAAATCCTGTATTTATTTGCACACATTTGTAGGACTCCTGCAAGTGTTATTCAAATACCTGATTCCTCCTTTTGAGTGCTCACTGTAGGTGCAAGCAGTTGCATTCTCAGAGTCTTGAACTCTGGCCAACCTCCTCCCACCTCCCTTCTTTTTTTAAAGAAAAAAAAAAAAAAAAAACAAACCCACATGCCAATTCTAATCTCAACAGCAGAGTATTCCAGGGGTTAAAATCCAACATTATCTTCCTGGATTGCTACTCCATATTTAGAACTAATATGTTACCTGAAAATAGGGAAACTTTAAATCATGTAAGTGTGGTCACACATTAAAATTCAGTTTGAGCTGCTATAATTTATGCATGCTTGCTGCCTTTTTCTTCAGCTTCCTGAGCCGTGGAAGCTTTCTTCACTCCTGTGCTGTAAAATGAATATATTTTAGTGGGATCTGTTGTCACCCTGCTGCTGGAGATCTGCAGTAGCAATGGCCAGTGCAGAGAATTTCCATGTCCACTGGGGTTCCTTAGTCAGGCAAGTTCTAACAACCACAAACTGGAAATATTTTAGAAAGCTACTTCAAAACTTCTTCAGCTATTTAGTGTGGTTTTCCCCTTTTCAACAGGGGATTATTTTTTGTCATATATACATGCAAGCCTTCTATGACTCTAACAGTCTTCCTTTCCAAGAGGAATTCTGAAATATAAATTCCATATCTGAAAAAAACATTTCTCCTGGAGTTATTCACTGACCCAACATCTTCAAAAAGCTCATAAACTCAGCAGCCATTCTCATTTCAGGTATGTTACCAGCTGATTCTTGCTCAGATCATAAAGTATTTTTTTTCTAAAACATTCTGATTACAGATCCAGATAATGAATTTAAAGTCTTCTGAAGTTTGGTTCCATTTTAGACATTCTGAGTGTGAAGCAATTTACTACTTTGCATTAAGCTTTCCATCATGGCAGTAAAACTTAAGATGGTTAAACCAAGGAAATAAAAAGGATTTTTTGCTTTTATAGCATTTACATCTGTGAAAATCTTATCACTGATGTTGCTAGAAGAATTTTTTTAGCCCTGCAAGTTGTATCCACAGAAAAGAAATATATGAACATTTCTTCTTCTGTAGTACAAACAAGCTGTTCCCTCCATTTTAGAACAAGAAAATTCAACAAATATAATATTAGTATGAATATGTATCTCCTATTTTCTCTTACATGCTGCATATTTGATAAAAACTACTTATTTGAGGCCTCTTGCAGGTGTTCCACCACTGAGAGTGTCTTTTGTTGGAGTGCCACATAGTTAACCATAACCTAATTCATCTTTTAATTGCTGACATTATCAGTTTGGGCAATCTAATTAGATGTTATTCTTATTTTCTGCTGCAAACTCTGTGTTTGCAGTTTGTGTTTTCATTATTCTCAACTTTTTTTTCCCTGAGACATAAAGATGACAGTGAAAGTCACTGGAGTTTGGATGCAGCCAAGGTTTGGGGCAGGATCTCCAGACAAATAAGTCTTGACCAAGCTAAAACAGTTTTATCAGAGATGGAATGGAACTGGGCTTGGGAATTCAGATAGATTTCTAGAAAGTCTTTTATTGGATTTTTACTACGAAAAAATATGGGTTTTTTTACTCTTTGGAAGAGCTTTGCTTTCTTAAACAAAGCAAGTTTTAAAGTTTTCACTTTTTTCCTTGTCAAGTCTAGTTTATAACACTGTGTTTTCTCAGCTTTCCTGTTAAATTATTCTGATGTGCTTAGAGAATATATGCAAGATCAACACAATGCTATGCACATAAAATAAGTTCATTTATAGCCTTTTTGAGAAGAAACCTTGAAGTTCTGTTTATTCATATAGCATATATATCCGTGCTCATTTATTTATTAAAAACATACAGACAGTGGGGAAAATGTTGAGCCAATGCATGAGACAAAGAGTTTGAGTTGGAAGGTAAAACATCCCATTTTTTATTAGCCCACTACGTTAATCATTAGAAATTAGCTAACAGCTTGTGAGATGTATAAAAGAATATAAAAGTTTTGGCAGGTTTCTCAGCTTTATTTAGTGACTTAAAAAGTATTTCAGGAGTTATTAGAGAGACTTCCTTGTTGCAATGGAAATATTGCGAAGGAATTTATAAGCCCTGTCATAAATATAATCACAATAAAGGAGGCTGGTGTAAAAATCTCCTCCCCTGGCAGTTCCTGCCTCAAAAGCTCCAGCTTTGCAGGCAGCTGAGATCTCCGTGCTCAGGTTTTAATATCATTAACCATGCTGGGCTGTAAAATGCTGTTCCAAGAGCGCTTGAGCCATCTGTGCAGAGGGGGAAGGCCAGACACATGTGGGAGTCAGCCTGATTTTAATCTGCATGAATCAGGGAGGCAGCATTTTTAATACTTTACAGCTCAGGTAGAACTGACTCACGTTTCTCTGGGCAATGCATCGGTACCACTATAGCCTCTGGGATTTCCCCTGCTAAATATCAAAGGCCTGCAACAGACAACAAGAGGTGTTAACCCTTCCCGGAGAAAAGAGTCCTTTATAATGGAAAGTAAAGAGTCCTTTATAATGGAAAGTATTAGTCAGCCAGAACACACAGGGGCCTTTTCCAGGTTTTTATAGCAGCTTACCTGAAGCCTCTAATCCAATATTCCACATTTTACTCCCCATGCCTGATGGGGAGGTTGCTGCCTTCAGTGCAGGTACCGAGGTTAATTTACACCGAGGCCATTCAGGGTTTCACATGGCAGGTTAAATAAAACTCGGCGTTATTTGGTTTGTACTTGTGCTGTGGAGCTGAATGCGAGCAAGAATTAGACCCGAATAAGTCCAAAATTCCCTCCCACCTCTTTGTGTAAGCCTATTAAAAAATAAGTTTTGTAAGGCAAAATCACTTCTGACGTCAGACCGAATGGGACAGTAACTTATTAATGGAGAGCTATTTTTGAAAATATTTTTTAAAAATAATTGCTCTTGGTTATTCTGCTTAATGACACACTTGAGTTTTATGCTATTATTGTTTAGGTACCTGGCTTATTTCGCTATTATTTACAGAATTTGCATTCACACAGGAGGTTTGCAATGATAAAAGTTACTTTTTTTTTTTTTTTTGGTCAGTAATCTATTTTAGGGTTTAGAGTTTTGTTTTAGTTTGTATATAGAGGTTTTGCTAACACCCGTGTTTCTAATAGACAACAGCAGTTAGCAATGACGAATTTCAGGGGCTTTTCAGCGTTTTTTCAAATTTTATGTTAATTTTTTTTAATAATCTCACGTTAAAATTTTAATAGTATTTTGTTAAGATTTTCATAATCTTTTGTTAAGATCATTAGCACCCCAAGGTGCTGGCGTATAAATATAAATAAAATACCCATTTGAAAGCCTTTTGCTGAAAAGACGCGCCTTCTTTCCCCCTCCCGATTTTGACAGCAAATTGTAATTTTTTTTTCGTACTGAAACGACTCCGCGCGAACCTATTTGGGCTGGAAAAGCAGAATTTTGGTTGTGCCTCATTTTCGAAACGATGCTGACTCTGATTTCTGCGCAGCGAGCGCCGGGCGCTGTCCCATCGCTCTGAACTCACACGGGGCTTGTGCCACGAAAATCTCTTTATCCGACACCTTCTCCATCCTCTGCCTCCAGGAGGAGGCGGCTCCGCGGGGAACAAGGGCATCATCTGCCGGGATTTGTGGGATGCAGCCTGAAAAACAGCTCCAGTGTGCGCCGCGGGGATGAGGCGGCCGTGAGTCACTGGGACCGGCTCTGGTGGAGCCGGAGCATCAGATAAGGGATGGAAAAGCAGCGCCGTGTCTGACTGCGGCTCCGGCACGGCAACCCGCTGCTTTTCGGGCCTGGGTTTCAGCCCTGGGCTCTGTGGAGGCAGCAGGAGCTCGCCGTGCTGCCCAGGAGCCCTTCTGGCCGTGGTGCCCTGCAGCAGGAAAAGTGATGTGCCCGAAAAATGCACCCGAAAAACGAGCAAGGCTGCCAGGATGCGGAGCGGGACGGAGCTGGATGAAATCATGCAGAACGCGTTTTTAGTTCTCTGAGGTTTAAGAATGAAAATTTAAAACTAGGTATTCTTCTCCCTAGTGCCACACAAACAACCATGTTAGTCATTTGCTGCTAATGCAAACGTGATCAATCTTTTTTTTTTTTTTTTTTTAATTACTGTTTTTTCATGCTGTACAGGCTCTCCATCATTAACAGAACTGATAACAGGGTGCATGTAAAATTTGGGTTGTTTAATACTTCTCAATTAGGTTTCTGAGTGCAGGGCTTTTTTATTATCCTTGCAGAGGAAGAATGTTAGCAAAGACAGTTCAGTAGTTTCTAAGAAAGCTGTAGAGAAAAACCACAGTATTTGTCTCTGGGAAAAAAAAGAATCTCAAAGCTGGTTCTCCAAGCAGTGCTATTATTTTGCACAGGCTTTAAAGTTTGGTGTCTGGGAGAGGAGTGGTTGCCCTGATATGGTTTTTAGCATATAATTCCATGAAATAAGACCAGTTAAAAGCAATCTGCAAAGCCTACCTAAAGCCCCAAACCAGTAATTTTCTCACTAGATCACATCAAATACAGAGTTTGTTCTGTTATTGTCTACAGCAGGGAGTTTATGTGATCTCCAGCAAATGATGATGTGCCTCAGTTCTCTGCCTCTAAAGTTCTCATCTTTACAAGGAAGCCACAAAGTTTTTATGAACCTGTGTTCTCATTTGTTCAGCTATTACAAGCACTAAAACCACTCTGCTGAAGGCCCAAGCGTGGTCCTCAACCTGCCTTTTAATTCCTGACTTAACTTTTGTGCAATCAAATCAATTTATAAATGAACTGACTTTTGGGGGGCTGAGCAGGCAGAGCTGCCATTACCTTCAACTCTGAACTCACAAAAATTCCTACACGTGCCCAGAGCAATCCAACTCCGGTGTGTCACTGCCTTCAGCTGGATTATCTACACCTTGCTTTTTTTATTTTGATAACAAATTTCCTCAGTAAAAGCTGGTTTCAGAATTCCCCCTGTCTTCCCACAGGTCATTTCCATCTCCACACCACACTTCTCCACGGTCTGTGAGGGTGCTCTAAGTGAGATCAGCAGGGAACTCCAGCATCTCCTCACATGTGCAGCCGTGCCCCTTTCATCACCTCCTTCCAGAGGCAGTTTCCTCCCATCCCACTCGCCTGCCTTGCTGTTGACATTAAGGAGCACCTGGTAAGTCAGGCCAGCTTTCTGATCTGGCTGAAAACTAACCAAGGGAGGTTTTTTTAAGTGAGATCACTGAGCTGATTCAGTTACTGTTCAACCACGTGAGTGCAAATGCAGCCGTGTGAATAGGAGCCCAAGAAGGGGATGGCAGCCTCCTTCAGAGCTTTGGGTTGGCTTAACCCAGCTGCACTATTGCACCATCTGCGTAGAAAAAACCCAACATAGCTAAATATTTGCAGAGTTGACAAATAGATGGATTTCTGTTTAACAGTTTTACAAATTAGTGCTGTTTTATATCAACTTTAAAGCTATTACCCAGTTGCCAGCTGCTGTGTGTTCACAGAGTGTAAAAGCAAAATATTTTAGCTCTAATGTGCAGGACAAAGGTGCCCTGTGACCAGCTGAAGCACCAGGTTGGTTGAGCTCACTCATGCCAAGCGACCTTTTAGAAGCATTTCATTCTGAAAAGACTAAGCACTGGATTGAATCCTGTTCTCTGAAAGGACTGGGAAACACTGCAGGACAATGAAGCAGAATAAGAAGAGAGTTTCTCTGTGGTTCCACTGCTAACATACACGCACAGGAGAGAAGGAATTACGTGAGACTGGTGACCTTGCCACAAAAAAATAAATTAGGCTGGTTGCACAAGATTTGTTCTCAAACCTAGTTCTGACTGCTGTTTGTCAGCCTGGCCAGCTGTTAGGATATTTTTAATTAATTAATTAATTAATTAATTAATCTGTTTATTTATTTATTCTTTTTTGTGACTGCAGTCAGTGACCTGACTGCTCTGGAATTCCCTTGCTGGCTTCTTTTTCTGCCTCTTGAAGACAAGCTCTTCTGGTGTCCTTATCCAGCATTCCTACAATTCATACAGGAAAAGCTCAGAGCCTGGGAACTAGTCCTCTTAAATTCCTTAAATGTGAATTTTATTAAGGCCTAGCCCTTTTAAAATCATATAAGTAATTGAAATTCTCTCAGATGAGCTCTTTCCATGTTCTATCATGAGCTCTGAGTCCTTTCCTGCCTGCTGTTTGTTAATTCTTGACTCTCGTTGCAGGCAGAAGGTGCACCATTCACTTTTTGGTTAAACTAAACTGCCAGCTAAGTGCAGGCTAAGTTAAGTCTTGCTTAACTTTCACCATCTTCCCAGGGGTTTGAATGACAGTGTATCATTAGAGGAATAAAATATCTGCTGTGAACAAAGTTGTGCACTCTTCCAGAAATGTCTGGGGCCATGGTTCTCCAAATCCCTTCAGTTTAAGCAGAGCTCCTTGAGAGCATGGCACACTCTCCAGGCTGAAATCAGTGATCCACTGAGAGCTGAATCCCAAATAAAAGCAAGGAGCAGGTCAGGATGATATCCAGGAGAAGGAGACCAGATAGAGGTGTAGTGTTGGGTTATAGAGGTGACCCATGGGCTTGTCTCTACACACAGCTATTTCTTATTCCTGATTTATTGATACAAAGATGTTCTCATTCAGAGTAAGCCATTGTTTAGTTTAATCCGGACTAAATTAAGCAGGAAGAAACCCATGTGGAACAAAGCCTTGAGAACAGGCTTCATGTCCTGTCTTTTGAAAGTAATTAAATGTCTCTGTAGACTCTTTTTAAAATGGAGCTTTGCAAAGAACTGCTATTATCCTGGCTTTAAAACACATTGTCTTTAAAACACATTGTCCTCTATCTATTGCCCAGCCTGCCAGATTAAATGACACACACTGGCTGCCTAGAACAATCACCTCTAGTCTGATACTCAGTCTAGCAAACAAAGGTGAGCTTTATTAACCTTCAGACCTATGATAGGTGTGAAGGTTGTGATGCAGGTTGGAACAGCCTCTTCACCAATCCTGTTACACACCAACGGGTGCAGGCTCCCTCCTTCCAAATGCAGCATCCCAGTAACAGGGGGAGACCCTGGATGAATTGGTCTGAGTCACAGCTGGACACAGCCCAGGTGTGCCCAGGTGGCCAAGAAGGGGAATCACACCTGGTCTGTATCAGGACCAGAGTGACCATCAGGACCAGGGCAAAGGTTGTCCCTCTGTGCTGGGCACTGCTGAGGCCAGACCTCGGATCCTGTGTCCAGTATTGGGCCCCTAAATTCAGGAAAAATGTTGAGGTGTGTCTGGGGAAGAGCAGAGGAGATGGTGAAGGATCTAGAGAGTCAGTCCAGTGAAGGGTGGCTGAAGGAGCTGAGGGTGTTTAGTCTGGAGAAAAGGAGGCTCAGGGGGAATTTTCTCACTCTCTACAGCTCCCTGAAAGAATGGAGCAACCAGGGGAGGTCAAGCTCTGCTCCCAGGGAACAAGAGACAGAATGAGAGGCCAGCGTCTGCACCAGGGGAGATTTGTGTTGGAATTAGGAAGAATTTCTTCACTGAAAGGATGGTCAGGCATTGGGAGGACTACCCAGGGAGGTGCTGGAGTCCCCATCCCTGGAGCTGTTCAAGAAACTGGCCATGGCACGTAGTACTATGGTTTAGTTGACAAGGTGGAGACTGGCCAGAGGTTAGACTTGATGATCTTGGAGTTTTTTTCCAAACAAAACAATTCTTGGGGGGTGGTAGTGGTGGTGTCCTGTGGTTCCTGCAATTAGATCCACAAAAGGATCCAGGCACTGAAATCTAGCGCTGGGATCATCAAAGCTTCTAATCCCACGGGCAACTAAAACCCAGAGACGTCTGAGTTCTCGGCAATAGCTTCCCGGAGCCTAAAAACTGTCTCTTCAGAGTTTGCTCGGACGGACAGCAGCTTGGGGCAGGCTGGCCGGAGTCCCGCACACCAGGACGTGATGCACAGGTCAGGGGACGGAGGGACAGGGACCCTGACCTGTGCATCGGTTGTGCTGCGGTTCCCTGGGCAGGGGAAGAAGAAAAGACAGGAACGAGGCGGCTGGGGCGCTCCCCTCTCCTTTATTTAACAGTTTATTTATCACAGCTTACTTGTCACAGCTCAGCAGAGTGCGCGGCGCTCCCCTCCCGCCCCATCGCTGAGCAGGGACAACTGGAACCCGGGATCTGCCCCTCTCCTCCATGCCGGGACCGAGCAGGGAGCTGTGCACAGCCCACCCACTGGCCCGTCCCAGGAAATGACGGCAGCCCGGTGCCCCCGGCACACCTGAGTCACCTGTGCGGGCGGGGCGGCGGCAGCAGCGCTGCGCTCCGCGGAGCCGGGCGGGGTCCGGCCACAGCAGCGGCGATGGCGAGGGACGGCGGCTCCCCCTGGGCCATGGGGCTGCTGAAAACCTTCGAGGAGAGCGAGTTCAGCAGCTGGGAGAAGATCGGCTCGGGAGGGTTCGGGCAGGTGTATAAGGTGCGGCACATCCACTGGAAGACCTGGCTCGCCATCAAGTGTTCGCCCAGCCTCCATGTGGATGAGAAGTAAGGGGGGGACAAAAGGGGATGGGGGACAACGTGGGGACAAGGGTCTGTTCCCGCAGAAGCATTCCGAACCCTCGGTTGCCCCGTGGATGCGCAGCCGGGGAACCGCGGGGTGACGGAGCGCTCCCTGTCTGCAGCCCTGCCCGTCTCCCAGCCAGCAGCAGCAGCAGCGGCAGCAGATCCCGTGGAATGTCCCAAATGTCTTGCCTGTTCCCTGGGAGCCATGCGGGAAGCATCGCTGCCCTGCCCAGGCTGGGCGTGTGCCGGCTTGTACCGACACACCGAGCCCGCTGCGGCCCCGAGTGCGCTCCGGGAGGGAAGGGCAGGAGCAGTGGGGATGTGTCGGGGCTCCAGGGGCTCGGGAAGAATTGCCAGTGGTATCAGAAACCAGACCTTTCCCTGGCAGGTACTTGTGACTCGTGTGGTGGCAGCCGGCTCGGGCTGGGTGGTGTTGGGGTGAGGACGCCGGTGTTTTTAGGGAGTGGGTGCTGAAAGGAGCCGTGTTGGGAAAGGTGTGCGGCTCCACTGCAGGGGCAGCGCTGATCCATGTGCTCGGGATGAGTCCTTGGAGGTGGATTGTACTGCAGGTGAAGGTGCCTCACGGTGGGACTCCTCTGCCCTCTGTCACTCGTTGTGGTCCATGGTGAGGACGGTGGGCTGTGCTGTTCTGACCCTGGCTGTGTGTCATGGCAGAGGCACAGATTGGGTTGGGATGGAAAAGACTTTAAAGCTCATCTTGTTCCAGATCCCTGCCACGAGCAGGGACAGCTTCCACTCTCCCAGGTTGCTCCAAACCCCATCCAACCCGGCCTTGAACACCTCCAGGGATGGGAGCTATGGAGTGCAGGTCTCTTTCCCTAGGAGAGGAAGGCTGTCAGATGCATCTTTAGAAACATCCCTGTGTTGTAGGGAGGGTAGAGGCTTCCAGCAGCTCTGCCCCTGTGCAGAGGGAGGTGAGTATGCACAAGTTGTGTTCCTGATCAGGTACACAAGCTCCACCTGATCTTTGGGATCTCTACCAGCTCACAAACCGGTTTTTTTCAGGTTTTTAAATATTTTTTTTGGGTTTTTGAGATGTGGATTGGCTCAGTCACAAAAGGTTTCTTTTTGTGTTGGTGCCTTTCCTGCAGAAGGAGAGAGATAAGCTAGCCCACGATTGAAAATGTTTGTAAACCCATCTTCTGCAGGATTTCTGGGGTAGCTGAGCATCTTTTCCAGTGTCTGAGCTGCTGACTTTGCAGTAGGCATGGTTTATAGAGTGTACTAAATGAAATTAAGTGTCCTTTGGAGACAGAGAGTTTACTATATCTGTAGGATAACTCTGCTGTCTGTGAATAAAATGGAAAAGACCTTTAAGTTGCAGAGTGTATTTTATTGTGCTAATCTGTAACCCCCTGACTATTAAAACCTCAAAGGAGATTTCAGGCTTGATGCAAAAGAGTACCATGGCTGATTAATTTTCAAGTGAAGATTAAAACGCTCATTAAAAATAAGCCAGAACTTTTCATTTGCAGTGTGCATCTAGAAGTTTACTCTGAAAGTTAATTTTCACTCTGAGACAAAGGATGCTGTCATCTATTTTATTATGAACATTTAATTTTGAGATTTGCTATCAGATCTCTTATATTAATAGACATGTACATGTGCAGTAGAGAGCCACCTGTGCCTCTGTGGCTATGAGGTGTGCAAATACTGGAAAACCATACAAACATGCAGCTTAGCAAGCAAAAAATGCCTTAAGATTTTGGGGACTTTGAAGCCATAGGGCTTCTTCAGCTTCTGGTTAATTTTAATAAACCCCTCCCTGAAAACTAGTTTATTTTACTGTGCTGCAGATGCTTGAGGAGAGCATTGGTAAGAAACTGGTGTGTCCTGGCTTTTGAAAGAGCTGGCCCAGCAAAATAAATATAAACTGATTTTTTTTTTTTTTATTTTTTTAAATTTCTCCTTTGGTTCTTGGGCTGCTCTCTCAAACCCTTTTCAGGTTATGCTGAGACTTTTTACCCAGAACTTTTCTAATAAATTTGTGCTATTCAAATGGTGGTGTGGGGGGCGCCGACAGAATCAAACACAGCCTCTTTAGCTGGCAGGTTGAAACAAGCCCGTGCAATTAGATTGTTAATCCAGGAGATTAACTTGACTAGTTGTTTCTTGGAACCCTGTGAAGAGTTAGAAGAATTGCCAGTGGTATCAGAAACATTAACTGAAAAGCACAAAGGTTTTTTTCTGATGTATTTATTTGGTACCACATTAAAACCCTGTTTGTAATGGCTTGGTGGTGGTAATACTCTGTGCAGTCTCTCTTACTGTGTTTCTGCAGACAGTGAGAGATTTGGAGTAATTCCCTCGGCAATTATCACATCACAGAGCCAAGTGGCCTCAAGCAGAAGAAAAACTGAATGTAGAGCCAGAAGTGTTTTTCACCTTTAAGCCCAAGCCCTCTCAGACAGTCCAGCCAAATTCCATTCCTAACACCTTATTTGCTTCCACTTCCCTGTCTCCTGAGATCTCACATGGGACTCAGGATGCTCTCAGTATGGGGAGGTTCACTGTAAATCTGAACAGAAGAGTTCAGGACCCAGAAAGGTGGAGGAGCCTCTCCCCCAGGACTTGCAGGGGAGAGGGTGAAACATCTTCTCTTTACCCGTGTGGGGCCAGAATACAAGTGTGACCTGGAGAAAAAGAGTGGCAAGCTCAGAGAGAGAGAATCCTTTGTTGATTCCTTCTACTGAACATAAACGTGCTGACTGTAAGGTGTAACATTTCCTGGAGAGGGATCTTTACTGGAGGTGTTGGCCATGGGGGTGACTGCAGGGTGTGAAGGTGGAAGAAGATTCTTGGTTAAGGAAAAAAAACCCAACAAAACAAACAAGCAAAGCCCTACATGTATTCCCTCTGCACATCCTGGATTTGAGAATGGAGCAGGATTTTGAAATTGAGGAGGTTTTAGAAATGCCTCGCTGTTAGTGGATTCTGCATTTATTTAGGTGGTGAAGGTGAAAGAACGTCTCTTGTGTGTAGGGAGAACCTAAGAGTCACCTTGTTCTCCTTAAACTGTAGGAGAGACCCTGGCTGTCCTGTGATCCTCTGGTACCATAACTGCACTGCAGAGAGCTCTTAGCAGGGCTGACATCTGTTAACCTGAAAAAAGGGATTTTCTTCCTTTCCCCCCCCACCCCGACTCTGCCCTGACCATGCAGTGCTTTTTCTTGTCTTCTCATATTCACATTCTTCTCTGAGAGTTAGCAGTGTGGAAATTGTTAAATATGTAACCTGCAGAGCAGAGTCCACTGTATGCTCTTAAAAGCTCTGCCATGATGTAGGTGAGAAGAGTTCCTGAGGACATTCAGGGGTGGTGTAATTTGGTGGACCCCCATCTGCACCACCAGCAGTTTGTGAAGAGGTAACTTAAATTCCTGACTGCAGAGCAGGTCTGGATCTCCCCTGGGCTGGGAGAAGCCTGGCTGCTCTGTGTCTGCAGGTGGCTCACACAAATGGCATCAATTACAAGTTTTGAGCTTCTCTGGAGCAACTTTTTGAGTTTCTCTGGAGCAACTTCAACTGCTCTGTCTCAGGCTCCATTAGGGAAATGCGGTGGTAGTGGTGGGGGAATATATAAGTGCAAGGACTGCCTGGTGAGTCTAAGGTTGTAGTTTTACAGCAGTGTTATCTCTAGGGCACAAAGATTGGATCCATGCAAATGCAGGCACAGCTGTAATTCCTGCTGCTCCTGTGGCAGGGTTTGTGGGACAAGGGCTGGGCCCTGGGGACTGGGGCAGTGGGCAAGAGCAAGGCCCGAGGAGAATCCAAGGAATGCAGTCCTATTCCTCTGACTTGGAGTGGAAGCAGACAACTCTTTGGAGGTCTCCAATTCATGTAATATTTCTAGCTGAAAATGACTGATCTGTACTGACTTCTCTGACAGAGATGTTCTTTGGCACTGGATCCAGTGCTGGAGCTCTTGATGTGTGGGCCCTTGTCTTCTGGTACTTTTTACAGGAGAAAGTGTCTGCAGCCCATCATTTACATGACCTCAGCTGTCCTGTGTGTAAATTCTTTTTCTCCCTCTTTATTCTTTCCCTCTTTTTTTCCCCCCTCTTTTTTTCCCCCCTCTTTTTTTCCCCCCTCTTTTTTCCCCCCTCTTTTTTCCCCCCTCTTTTTCCCCCCCTTTCCCCCCCCTTTTTCCCCCCTTTTCCCCCCCTTTTCCCCCTTTTTCTCCCCCTTTTTTCCCCCTTTTCCTCCTTTTTCCCCTTTTTTCCTCTTCCTTTTTTCCTTTTCCTCTTTTCCCCACTTCCCCCCTTTTTTTCTCCCTTTTTCATTACACCTTTTTTCTTTTTCCTTTTCTCCCTTTGTCCTTTATTCTTTTTCCATTTTTCTTTCCGCCCCTTCTCTTTTTCCCTTCTTCTTTCTCTTCCCCTCTTCTTTTTTCCTTTCCTCCCTTTTTTTTTTTTGTCCTTCTTCTTTTCCCCTCTTCTTTCTGTTTCCCCTTTCTTTCCCCCCCTTTCCCCTCCTTTTTCTCCATTTCCCCCTTCTCCTTCTTCCCCCCACCCCTTCCCTTTTTTATTTTTCCTTTTTCACGATAAAGCTAGGCTATACTGCTGGAGGGAGAAGGGAGCAGAGCCGAGGCGCCTGGGAGAGGATAATTCTGATTTTTCAATCGCGTGGGCATTAAATAAGAAACCATTATAACCGAGGCTAGACCTATGGCTCTCGAGGGAGAAACCCCACCGGGAGCTTTGCTTTTCCTTCACTTTGGATAGCTCAGCACAGCTGCTAAGCACCAGGAATACAGCACAGCCCCCGCCCCATCCTTTGATGTGCTCGCAGGCTCCATCCCCGCAGCCTTCGCTGCAGCATCAGCGCTGAGGGATGGGCGCTCCGGGAGCTCCTCGGGCTGTGCCCAGCGCCGGGGGCATCTTGGAGGGGAGAGGGAAGGGAGAGACCTTTGATCTCTGCCTGGTGGAGGAGATCTCGGTTTAACTTGGTTTAACGAGCTGTTTGTGTTAATTCCATCAATGCAGGCGCGCTCCAGCACTTGGCTGATGACTGCTTTGGCTCTCTTTGCTTCTTTTGTCTTTCTTTCCTTTTCTGTTTTCAGAAGGTGACAGAGGCTCTTTTAAAAGCCGACCAGCCTCCTTGGCTGTCCCAAGCCTCTGGCTAATTCAGTTCGGAATGCTCTGGGTATGGGAAACTGCTAAGGGTGGTAATTGCTGCATGGGGGCTTTATTTAAACAGGCAAATTAGACAGAGGGCACTCGCCTGTTACTCTGTTAATTCACTCAATTAACTGGATCTGGTCCAAGCAAAAAGGGATATTTTAAATTTTTTTTTTTTTTTTTTTTATTTCTTTTATGCCACAGAGAATTCTTGTTGGGCTTTTTTTTTTTTTTTTTAGAAAACGCCCCATTTCCAGCAGCCAATCTGTGTTTTTGGCGATGCTCTCTGTGGCTGTTGCCAGCCTGAGAGCCCCATCCCGAGGAGTCTAGTGGTTCTTGTCAGACTGTGGCTGTTGCTGGGTTCTTGCTTTGCCTGGGAGGGCTCAGACGGGTGTTTTACATCCCTGACTCCAGCGCTCAGCCCGCCGAGGCCCGGGGAATTATGCTGGCTGTGCGTGTGGCTTGGGGGCAAGGAGTTGGTTGTGTTATTCATGGGCGCTCCCTTCCAGCGTGCCAAAGAGCAAACTGGGTACTTGTCTGCAAAGGCAATTATTTCACAAGAAAGTTGCTGTAGGGAGCAACAGGAGCCAACATGGTTAATAGAAAAGGTCTCCCTTGTCTTTTTTTTTATTTCTCTCTCAGTGTATAGGTCCCTCTTTAAACCATTTCTCAGCCTGATCTTGCCTCTGAAATGGGTTTGCTGCTGCTGGCTGGGCCCTGCTGGGAGATGTTACCTGCAGCAGGTTATTGCAGGCTGCCACAGCAGGTGAGCAGCAGGCAGCAGAACGCATTCCCAGCCTTGGGGAATGTCCTGCTGCCGAGTTTGGAGGCCAAATGACAGCTCCCAAAATCTGAGGGTCCCTCACAGGCTGCTTTTCAGCTTCTCCCAGGTCATCCAGGCATTGGGGGACACATGAGAAGACTTGGCTGTGGGCAGGCTGGACGTGGTGTTTTGTCTTTTTAGAAGTGGACAGTGCTACTTAGTTGTCCATGGATTTGAAATTTTAAACCCAAACCAGTCTGATTGAGCTGAGGTTCTGCCATGAGGCTCCCACAGTGGTAACTGGCATTTCTTGTTGGTGGCCCAGAGCACAAACTTTGTCCTATTACTTCGTGTACTCTTGTCCATTAGATAGTGTGCACATCCTTGGATGCATTGCAGGAGCTGTTGTGTAATAAGAGAGGGTCTGCTCTGGAAATATTACCTCTCTGACCTCCCTGTGCACTCTTTTGTGAATCTATGGCAGCAATAGTGATGTGTCAGTGCCTATGGCCCAAAGCTGCTCAGGGCAGGGTTCATAATCACTAATAATACAGTTTTTACAGATTGAAGGGTCTTTAAGCCATCAAGTGTGGCCCCTCTTTGTGGGCACAGCCAGCCTGGGGAGAGGATCCTTGTTTCCTCTTTCCAGCTTGAGGCCTTGTGGGTATTGAAGAAGGTTCTGAGGGAGGTACAGAAGAAAGGCACAGCAATTAAGGGTCTTGACCTGGGAGGCTGCACCTCGGACTGAGTAACACTGAACCCTGTGCAGGGTCAGGCTGAAGACCTGTAAACAACCCGGGGTGCTCATTACAGCTGCCAGGCCCTGGCCTGTTACATCACTGAAAAATGGTGTGCTGGGAGTTTTCAGCACCTGCTGCAGCCGAGCGAGCACAGTTTTGGACTGGTCAAATCTGTATTTTAGGGAGGCTTTTGTTGTGTCTCCCTGGTTACAGCAGGCAGTTTGCTGCCTTCAGTGGTGGGTCCAAGGACTCCTCTCCCAAGGTTTGGGTCTGTGTACACTCAGGATGTAAGGCTGCTGGAGCGATGCTGGACGGTCTCTCTTCTGATTAACACAGCCTTATGACTCACGAAAAGTTAATGACTTGAGCCCAAGGAGTTAGAGCAGTGGTAAACCTGGGTTCTATGTGTATCATCCTCCTCCTGAACAGCACAGCATAACCATCAAAGCAGGGAGATGGGCTTTGCACTCGGGATATTCCCACTGTGGAAGTGTAGGGCTCACCTGTGGTCCTGCAGCTGGGAGCTGCCTACCACTGAAAGCATAAACCCTCAAATTAGTAAATATGGAAATACAGCTGGAGTGCAGGCTGCTGAGATGCAGCGTGGGTCAGTCAGGGGATGATCAGGAAATGTGGTGTTCAGTTTTGTAAGAAATGTTTTGTGTGTGTTTGGCCTGAGGAGAAACAGCTGCTCCATCCTTCACCTGCCATTCTCTTCCACCCCAGGGAACGCATGGAGTTACTGGAAGAAGCCAGGAAGATGGAAATGGCAAAGTTTCGCTACATCCTTCCTGTTTATGGCATCTGCAAAGAGCCGGTGGGCTTGGTCATGGAATACATGGAAACAGGGTCTCTGGAAAAGCTCCTGGCCTCCGAGCCCCTGCCCTGGGAATTGCGCTTCCGCATCATCCACGAGACAGCCGTGGGGATGAATTTCCTGCACTGCATGTCCCCCCCACTGCTCCACCTGGACCTGAAGCCTGCAAACATCCTGCTGGATGCCCACTACCATGTCAAGGTACACACCGTGCCAGGGACCCACCTTTAGGTGTTCCCCTGCCTGATGCAAAAAGCCTGAGAGGAAGCAGCAGCAGCATTCCTTTAGAATTAGAGAAATGCCCACTGACCCAAGTCCTCTGATTCCCACATGGATGCCCATCCAAATAGAGCCCATAAATAAATCCACCTGGTTTATGCATCATTTTAGTGCATGGGAGCTTAAGGGTAGAGAACCCTCCTGAAATTTTAGAAGGGTGTAGTGAACTCTGGTTCTGAGACCTAAAGGGTCCTGCTACAAATTTCCTTGCAGCAGGGTTGTGAGAACAGGGAGAGAAAAGTGATGTGAACCTCTAAATGATCTTTGCCACTGCCACAGTTGCCATGGTTGCCTTGTTCTAGGCCTTTGTCTGCACCACTGAATGCACAGGTCTCATTGACAGCTGGAGTCTGGAGAAGCCTTCCCAGAGGCAGCTTGTGTACAGTGAGGAGGGATCCCTGTCCTGACTGTTCATACATACCAGAGGTTGCTGAAAGGAATTTCTTTTGTGGCTGCAACAGCGTGAAATTATTTTTGTTACCCATTTCCTAAGTAAAGTGGCAAACTTGCTAGCTTTCTCTGCTGGAAGCTCTGTGGTCAGCTGGATCAAGGAGGTTATGCTTGCTTTCTCAACTTAGTTTTATAGAGAGCAAAGAGACTGAAATACAGTTTTTTCTCTTTTTTTCTTTAGTGTTCAGTTTTGGTTTTTTACCAGTGCCATAGTCCATCTGTTCCCTGTTTTCCTGGCCCCCTCACTGATCAGTGCCTTTGGTCTTGCCTGTATCATTCTAAAAATGAAGTTTTCATTAAATAAAGACAGATTTTCTGATGTCATGAGAGGATTGGAGCCAGGAGAGGTGTGTGCCACTGATGAAATCACACTTGTGACTGTCTCAGCTTTTTTACTAGGCCTCTTAGTGATTTATTTCTTAGAAGGATTTTCTTCCTGAGGCAGGAGGCATCTACAGGTGGTCATGCTATTTTGACCACAACATCAGGATTTGAACTGTTGAAAGCCTGTTCTCACACAATGGTGCTGAGAGGCCTTTGCTAAGTATTTATTTACTTAAAGTTCATGCTTGCTTGCATAACTTCTTAAATTCCTGATTCTTGACTCATCCATGAGCCCAGATAGCAAGGCTGTGTTTTTCTCACTGTTTCAGTAGGTTGACATGCCTGATGTTCTGCCCGCTGCACAGCCTATGTCTGGGTGATGTAATTCGAGGGGGCAAAGTGCAAAATGTACAAAAATAAAAAAGTCACTGGTGAGGCTTTTGCTGACATCCCTGAACTGCTGCTTCTGTGTGAAACACATCAAGGTCTTTAGACCCTTTCCATGGAGTTCAGAAAGGAATGGTCTAATTCAAACCTTTTCCAGCCAACAGTCTTTTGCATCCACAGGCAGCTTGGAAAGCCCTCCAAGAAGCAAAGCAGGCACAGGAACCTATATGCAAAATAAGAGATTGAACACATTCTGTGAGGTGCCTTCACTTTAAAAGTGTGGCCCCAAACCTTCTTTTTGTGTGACCTGAAATTTATAATTAAATTTCAGACCCTGCAGCTTGATGTAATGTGCATTTTCTTGCTGGAAGGCTAATGGAGCTGCTGATTGAAGTGTTTTTAAATGTCAGCATTAATTTAGTATGTGACTTGTCCCTAATAGAGTCCTAAGATGAGTGAAGAGATGTTGCAGAGTGCAAAAGAAGAGTTTGGAGGTAGGGAGGACTTTTACAAACTGTTTGCCCTTGAGCCAGGAAACAGTCAGTCTTCCAGTGGAGAGCATTAGAAATGCTGCTGTGCCATCCTGCAGTTAAATGCAAACACACCCTGCTCCTTTTACGAGCACAGTGCTCACTGTAAAGCCCTGAGTGAGGCTGGTGACTCAAGCAGTGCTGCTGTACAGAACTTATCATCAAGTGGGTGCCTCCATATCATAAAGCCTGGGCATTACATAAGCGTGTGCTGAATGGGGAGGATAATTAGGAGGATGGGATTAGCCTGAGCAGGGATAGAGATAGATAGATATTAACTTTACCAAAGGCATGTTGGGGGATTCCCTGGCGATTTTAAATATTTGTGTGTAATATATACAGCGCAAGGTAAAGCTTTGCTGCTTTTTGGAAGGTGGATGCATCCATTCCCTTGTGAGTTGTTGGTGGGAGCTCCCTTCCCCGCCGTGTCCTGCTCCATCTTGTTTGCCTTAAACACTGTGTTTTCCTTGGCAGGATTATTCCATACCCAGGCAGGCTTTGCTAGCAGGGATCAGCCTCCTTCTTCTTCTTCCTTCATGTCAACTTTCTACTTCTGCTTGTATCCTCCCTTGCTCCTTTCTCCAGTGTTCCTCATGTTCAGCCTTTCAGTATTTACATGCTGTCTGACCTCTGTTTCTCTGCTCAACTGGACCACATCTTCTGAGCTGGTTCTTCAGCTCTCCTGCCCTCCACACACATTCTGGATGTGTCCCCTGAGCTGCTGGGATGTGGCAATCGCTGGCACGGGGGAAGCAGTGCCACATTCCAGCGCTGCCCTCGTGGGCTGGGAGCTTGCTGTGATGTGATCTCTCTGCAGGGCCCTTGGTAGGAGAACACACACCCCACCACCTGCAGAAATCTCATGCCCAACTTGTTGCCAGCTACTGTGCCCTCGTGATCTCTGTTGCTGCTTCACAGGTTTCCTGTCTTCCAAAATCTCATGGTTGAGAGCGTTACTTTTTTCTCAGGTGTTGAAAATTAAGCCAACCTGCAGCTTAATGCTTTAGGGCATAAACATTATTTTTAAGTTCTTGTTTCTCTCACTACCCAGCCTGGGTTTTTTGCAGCTCCTCATCTTGTCATATATATATATTTGTACACATCCACAAACAGACATACATGTATGTATGTGTGGGTTCATGTACACACAGAGACAAGCCTGACCAGTTGTTTTTCATCTCCTAAATTTTGGTTTTAAAGAACTCGAAGCAGAACGAGCTGCTCTCAGCTGTGCACTGCTTTAAGCTCTCTGTAGTTGCTTTTCTCCCCTCCCCATTCTTCAGTTTAGACCAGTGTGAAGTTTGCTGCTGTGTGGTACCATGCTGATGGTCTTGATGGAAAGGTTGCCTCCGTGGTCTTCACTTTTATTTGCTTTAGCTACAAAATTTCTGAGCCTGGGGTTAGAAGCAGCCTAGTCAGATGGCAAATTTCATGATCAGAAAACTGCTTCATGTAGGTTGTTAACTGTAGGTCCAAGTAATACCCAGAGGCCAGGCTGGTAAAGAGCAGTTGTCTCTTTTTATTAGACTGCCTGATGTAGGCAGCACAGCCACTTTGTTATCAGCTGCAGTTGCTCTCCTATTATTACAGATGAGGAGAGCATTTGTTTTGTGTGTCCATTCTGCTTGTTTCCTACCCTTCCTGATCAAGGCTTCTGTGCAGGGGTGTTGTTGCATGGCTCTTTAATCCCAACCAACAAAGCTGGTTTGCACCTTGATCGATTCTCTGATTGATTTAATTGTGGTGGCACAGGGAAGGGAACAAAACCATCCCTGTTACAGTAATGCAGATTCACAATGGGTTGAAATGGGTGTTTGGCTTTGGTTTGGCTGCTTCTGAAAAGAGCATTACAAATGTCCCACCTGAAACAGGTTTGGAGGAGTTAAAAGTTTCAGGGCAGGTTGGAAAAGGATGGAAATACAGTCTGTTTCAGAAAGGTCTCTTTTATAAGCTAACTGAAGTGCATTCATAAAAAAATCCTATTCATAAAGACATAGGTTTGAAGTGCACATTTTGTTTGCATTTGATATTAATTTTTAGTCATAATTTTTAGTAGTCCAAATCTGTGACTCGTGCAAATTTCTTTAAAATTTCAGGGTTTTCTTGAGAACAAAAATCTAACAGCCCTTTTTCCCCTTCCACCAGGTAGGGGCAGGAGACGTCCCCTGCCACCAGACACCTGAATACCCCACAGACCAATGTGGGGGCACTCTCAATATCCAAGTGCAGACACTTTGTACAGAGACAAATACTAGATGTTCCAGCAGAGATTAAAAATTAATCCAGTAGATTCGATGCAGAAAACCTTTTGGTGAACTCTGCCCCTGAGTGCATTGCAGTGGGTTCTTGAGTTTTGAAAAATGACATAAAGTCTCAGGAGCTGAGTGCAGAGTTCAGGGCATCAGGAGGTGAGAGCAGAGTTCAGGGCAGTCTGTCAGGAGTCATCAGTTAAAAAAAAAAAAAAAAGGCACTTTCCAAGCACACATTTTGTTCCTGGGAACTAAATCCCTGCAGTGTTTGGGAATAGCTGACTAGTAGCTCTTGTAGTTAAGTGAGTGTATCTTCTGGTTTTCAAAAAAAATTACAAAATGAAAAATTATTCCAAAAATAATTTCTTAAAGCATCTAAAACTTTGCAGGTGAATGTTTTGTACAAACTAGAATGACCCACGGATGGCAGAAGCAGAGAAAGGCGCGTGTGTGTGAGTTAAAACCAAAATTAACCAAATTAAAAATAAAAAAATATATAAATAGAAACCTTCAGGTCTTGGAATCCTTAAGTAAAGTGAGTGTTGTGTCAGGAGTCACCAGTGGAAAAAAAAAGGCACTTTCCAAGCACACATTTTGTTCCTGGGAACTAAATCCTTGCTGTGTTTGGGAATGGCTGACTGTAGTAGCTCTTGTAGTTAAGTAAGTGTATCTTCTGGTTTTCAAAAAAAAATTACAAACTGAAAATTATTAAAAAATAATTTCTTAAAGCATTTAAAACTTTGCAGGTGAGTGTTTTTGTAGAAACTGGAATGGAAAGATCCACGAATGGCAGAAGTAGAGAAAGGTTTAACTCCGTCTGTTTTAACTCCCGCACTCGCGCGCACGAGTTAAAACCAGACCGAACTAAAAATAAAAACAAATAAATAAATAAATAGAAATCTTCAGATCTTGCAATCCTCCAATAAAGTGAGTGTTGCTGGAAGTGGGCAGGAAAACACGTGCAGCTCCCGTCCCTGCTCACGTGTTTGTTCTCATGCAGCCCTTCAAGGAGCAGAGCTGCCCGAACATGAACCATCCATCCCACTGTCTGCGTGGGCTCTGGCCAAGGCTCCTTTCTCTTCTTCCCACCTCCCCACCACCAGTTTTGCATGGAGCAGTCTGTCGCCTCCCTGTCTCCCCTGCTGATACCACGTGTGCTTTTGAAGGGACCCACCTGGAATCGCTGATGTGGGGAGCGAGATTGCGGATTCCCTCGGAATTTTGGGGAAGGGCAGAGCCCGGGGTGGGCTGCAGGGACCAGCAAGGATGTGGAGGAAGGAGTGGGGAAGGGTGCTCCACTTTCACCGCCTTCCCCAGCAAGGGTGTTGCAGAACGAGGTGCCTGGCAAGCAATTTAAAGGCAAACCAGGCAAGTTAAATGGCTGTATCTTCCACCCACTGCACAGTTCCCACTGGCGTTTAAAGAACCTGCATGACTAAATACACCATGCAGCGTGGAAAATTCACCCTAGAGGAACTAATGAAAGCCATGCAAAGCTCCCTGCAGAATCTGGCTATTTTGTTGCAGCCTGCAAGATAACAATTCCTCAATTTCCAGCGCTTTCTCCTGCAGAATTTGATATGATGGGAGCCCTGCTCTGCAGGTGATTTTTGTATTAATTGGCTAACACCCAGTCTTTCACACTAGGTAGGGAAAGTTCCACAAGGTGAAGTTCTTGCTAGCCCAGAGAGGGTGTATACTATGCACCTGTGTGGTTTCTTAGTTTGTAGGGTGACTTTTTCTGTCTGGAGTGCTCAGCTCTGCCTTAGCCCTCAGCCTTAGGTTCACACACCGTAGCTGGTGGCTCCAAACACAGGAGTGTCACCCTGCTGTCTGCATTTCATCTTTATTTCTTAACTCACACAGTAGGAAACACGGTATTGTTTAGACAAAGAGGGAGGTGTGTGGCTTTAATTACGCCTGGATTTCTGGAGGTGTACACAAGCCTCTGCTCACGTTAATCAAAGGAGAGCAGCGCTTCACCGCGACGGATCCGTTCAGGCTTGCAGCACTTGGTTCATTTATTAACCTGACACCACAGCCTGGTGTGATGCTGGGGTTGTGCTTTTGTTCTCCTTTGGATCACCAAGTGCCCCAGACTCGTGCAGCATTTCCTGTGGTGGTCAATTTGACTCTTCCCAGGGTGATCTGGCGTGTGGATGAGGGTTTCTTGACTATTTGCTGCTTTGCTGGGCTCCAAGTGCTTGGCTTGCTGAGGAGTCCAGCAATCCCTCTAGTGTGTAGCTCTACAAGGAAGAGAATCTATTCCTCCAGATGACTTTGCTTTTTCCCTTTTATTTTTTTTTTCCTTCTCCTGTGTGTAGGCTTTTTTTGTTCTCAACTCATTCCCACATTACCCTACAGATTAAAGAGGGACAACAGGCTGGACATACTTGTGTTTTAGGGTTCAAGACTTCTCCAGCTCCTCAGAATTCCTCTGCTGAGCTCTTTGTCCATGGGAGACATGGTTCTTGCTGAAGCTGTGTGGGTTGCTTTGTTTGTTTTATGGCAAAGGGAGATTCCTTGCATGGCTGTGTAACCTGCCTGTTCTCCAGGAGGCTGAAGCTGGCAGCAGTTTTCTCCCTTTCCAGTAATGGGCACATGTTACAACTAGTTTTGTGGTATCTTTAGAGGGAAACTTCTCAAAGTGTACAGTCGGAGCCTATTTATAAAAAAAAAAAAAAAAAAAAAAAGGCTTTTTTAATTATGCTTGTTGTTTTTGAGGGAAAAATTTCTCAAAGGAGAAGCTGTGAAGATCAAAAGGGGAATGAGTCATTGAAAAACCTGAGTATTTATTAGATAAAAGGAATGTATAAGTTAGGGGGAGGGGGAATCTTATCTGACATGTAGACAAAAATCAGTGGGCTCACTGATTTTTGACTTTTCTTGAAATTTCCACTCGGCATTATAGACATTTTTGTTCAGTGGGAAATAAGTAAGACAAAGGAAATTCCTGGCCTATCTGTTTGCTCGATGATTGGTATGCCTTTGAGAGCAAATGAATGCATATTTGCTTGACACTTCAAATTAAAGTGGAGGTGTGTCCTTTTTATAAACTTGCTGTCACTTGTTGTGCTCATTTCAGCTGTGCTCCCTGCATCACTGCACTGACTTGCTGTATCTCTTGGCTGCCAAAAAGAGTTCCCTGTGTGGGTTTTTGGTGTGTGTGTGTTTCCATTTGGGTTTTTGGAGCACTTGGTGGCTCTGCTGTTGGGCTTGGTCCTCGTTGGCATGGCCAGTGATATTTCAGTGATATCTGAAAGAGAGATTCTCCAGAGCTCATTGGACAGCCAGGACATTTAAACACATCATACAATGTGAGGTTATGTAGGGAAAGGGGGTGGCAGGGCCAATAATTACATTAAAGTAGTTTGCAGTAGCTGAATTCAACTGGTTTAAATTACAATAAATTGTCTTGACTGTTTGTTGTGTTTGCTATGTAATGGGCTGGCATGCTGCTGCTTGCAAAAACTGCTTGCCTTTATTTTTTATTTTTTTTTCATCTTCTTTTAGCTTAGCCATAAAGAAACACCTACCATAGCATTATGCTTCCAGAGATATTTTATTGGTTTAATGGTTTTGAACAGCACTTCACTGTATTTGTTGGGTCATCCTTTGCAACTGTTGTTCTTTGCAAAAAACATTTTGTGAACAACCTTGAAAGACTGATGGTACCATGCACTTTTCTCACCTTTTTCCTTGTCCTTTTTTTCTTTTTTTTTTTTTTTTTTCAGATTTCTGACTTTGGGCTTGCTAAGTGCAATGGCTTGTCCCATTCCCATGACATCAGCATGGATGGCTTGTGTGGCACGATTGCCTATCTTCCTCCAGAACGCATCAAGGAGAAAAACAGGTGTTTTGACACCAAACATGATGTGTACAGGTCAGTGAACTATGAAAACACCTAAATGCTATTTTACTGACCCTGTAAAATGAGCCCTTTTTAAACTTTTTATAAGCATGAAACCCCTAAATCCAATTTGAGCCTCATCTGGAAACGTGCCACACCTGCTTTGGGTTTTGTGAAGTCTTTGAAGGATAGAGGCCTTTTAAAAATTGCAGGTGATCCTGAGTCTTGAAATTATTTGTTAGCAACTGGCAATGGGAGGCACTCTGCCCACCTTTAATTTAAAGGTACATTCTGACCTAGTTTTCGAGTCTGTGATAAAATTCTGAGTTATCTTCAGTGGATTTCATCACTAGGTCTTTGGCTCTTCTTTCATGGCAAGATTATTAGGAAAAGGAAATCACAGCTCTAGATTAAAAAGATATCTCTTATTCTAAATTAAATGGATTTCTTTAAAGTCATGTTGCAGGGTAGGAGCATTAAATTAAATCCACTGTAATGCTTTCTCTGATTTTGTCAGGGTGGCTGTGGAGTGGTTGGTAAATGCTACCAAGGACTTGGCAGCATCCAGCGAGTCCCTGTGTTTGCTGCCTCAGGTTCCTCCCTGCCAAAGCTAGGCTCTGAAATCATGATTCTTAGCTGCATCTGTGTGTGTGTGTGTTCATCAGCCTAATTAGATGCAAAAGTGGAGGGACAAAGAAAATAAATTATACTTCTGTGAGTTTTTTGGTTTTGTTTAAAAAAAATTCTAGAAACATTTTTTTTACCTTTTTATTTATTTTTTTTTTTTGTAGCTTTTCCATCGTGGTTTGGGGAGTTCTTACACAGAAGAAGCCTTTTGCAGGTAAGCTGTTACCTTGAATTTTTTTTTTTTTGAATTTTTCCCGTCGATAAGCACACTTTTTGCCCCACCAGCCCCAGATTTTTGCACATGACCTCCAAATTCTGACAATCTTGTGTGGTAGACACTTCTAAGCTCGCAAATTCTGATTAAAAGCTTAAGTCCTCCTTTGTCCTGCGTTGTGAAAACAGAACCTGTATTGCTGCAGGGGCCCTTGTCTGCACATATTTGCTTCTGCTGGAGTTTGCTGCACAGCTTCAGATCAGTGTGTGGCAAAGCCAACTTGGCAGGCAGCTCTGCTGTTATTCAGGAGCAGTTCCTCTGTAGAGAGGTTCTGTAGTTTATTTGTAGATTGTGGGTACAGATTTGTTCTCTAAAAAAAAAAGAAAAAGAAGAGAAAAGCTGTCTGTGAGAATAAGCCCTGTTCCACCCCACAGTGAATGCACTGCTCAAGAAGCAGCTGTTTATTCTTTATGACTTTCCTGTGTCTGTGACTGGCCTATGTATGGCAAACATGTCCCAGCAAGTTGCAGTCTACTATTAGTTTTTCTCCCAGTGAGGGATTTCATCTAGCCCAGTGGCTGATTTACAGTCAGGAGCTGCATTACTGCACCTTTTGATTTCTCTTCCTCCTTCACCTTTATGAATAGTTCAGGTACCTGGTCTAAATAAAACCTAAAGCTCTGTTCTTTATCTTTAATGGGTGAAGAAAGAACACGGTTGCTCGCTGAAAATTGTTTTAAAATGATACATGAGAAGCAGGTATTGCTGCATTAAAAATACTTTGTTGGGGAAGGCAACCAACAATTTTTCCCCCTATTGATAAGAAATCAAGGAAAAATGTATGAAAACAAATTTTCAGCATAATGAACTGTTAATGCTCTTGGAAAAAAGAGAAATGATTTTGCTGGGACATCTAAGTTTGGGTGCTTTTGCTTTACAGAGGAAAACAACATTTTACATATTATGGTAAAAGTAGTTAAAGGCCACCGCCCAGAGCTACCTGCTGTTTCCAAATCCAGACCACATTCATGTAACAACTTGATCAAACTGATGCAAAAATGTTGGCAAGATGATCCTGGTGAACGGCCAACGTTTCAAGGTAAGATTTCCTCGTAATTTGGCTGCCCATTTATTCTTCTATGAGTCACATTATTGCTCAGGACTCTGCTAATCCTTGGGGTAAACGCTGAGAAGCTCTGTGACAGAATAAATAGAGCACATTGTGTGGTGGAGACAATGATACAGGCCACTTACTCATTTGTGGAGGAAAGGATTATCTGAGGACATGTCTGACCATGATGGTGTTATGTAAACACGCCAGGAATAAGATTTGTACTGAACCAGTTGGTCCATTTAGCCAGAAATTTTGTTTATTTCTGATAAAATAGGACATAGGCCAAGCTGGAGTTGGTGTGGTTTGCAGTGTACCAAAGTGTTGAAGAAACAGGCCCTTGAAATTTGTACTTTTGTATTGTTGAAAAACTGAATTGTTTTCTTGTAATGAAACAGTTCGTACAGTTACTTTTCTGCCAGTAAAAGGTTTGAACTTGTCCAAAGCACCTGTAAGGAATTCAAGTGTGCAGAGGAATGCAGCAAGTAGTGTCACCAGGTAGCTTCATGTAGCATTAACAAGAGAAATTTGCCTCTTCCCTCTCCTCCTGCTCAAAAAAGGAATGAGGACCGAAGAGATGAGGGATTCCACCTTTAAAAAAAAAAACATATCTAAATCTGCCATCAGTACAGTCTCATTTCACAGTCCTGCAGCGTGGCCCCTGTGTGACACCAGTCTGGTGTGACTGAAAATGAATTATTTGGGCAGCCCTGTGTATCCTTGGCTTGGCTGCACACTTGTGCCCACTGAGGAGGTGCTGGATGGAATGGGCAGGACTGGAGTCCTTCTCCCTCAGTATCGCAGATATTTTGATGGATAAAGGCAGCAGAGTACCCAGAAAGTCTCCTAAAGAAACCAAGCACTAAAACCTTCTCTTGTTTTCTTTAAAGAAATCACTTCAGAAACAGAGGCCCTTTGTGAAAAGCCGGAAGATGAAACAAAAGAGATGATAACTCAGGATCTGGACACCAAGAATGCCCCAGAGCAGCAGCCTGAGGTATTTTCTCTTTCACTTCTTGTTCAAACTTGCTGGGTTTTGTGAGGAACAGACTGCTTTATGACCTGGAAGGTTCCAAGCCACCTTCTCTTTGCTGCTTTTGAGCACCACCTTGCCTGATAGAAGTGGGCCTTGGTGAAGGACTGGAATGCACAAATGACAGCAGGGACATGGACCAGCTCAGGAAAACCTCAGGGCATAACCAAATGCAAGTGCATCTATTCTGTGGAGGGAGAGCAGGACAGTTAGGAAATAAAGGCTGGAACTGTGTGGGTGTGACTGATCTTAAAAACCATTGTAGACAGAAGAGCCACGTGACTTTAGTGGCACTCTGAGTACTGCTGGAAGCTGCCCTTCTGATTCTGAAAAAAATCAGTGACCTTATTCATAGGTTTCATTTACTACAAATAGTATTTAAAGGCTACCTGCAAACTGACAAATTTATCTTTCTTCTGTAGGGCCTCGTGCTCAGTTTTGTTTGCTGACCTTTCTAAAATGCTTGTGTGCTTCTCTTGAAGGGGATTTGTGCACTATCCCAGAAGAAACAGGAGCCTGCTCTACCATCAGTTAAGGATTACAGTCTCTCAGAGTTGTTGTCCCAGTTGGATTCAGGGATTTCACAGACTATGGAAGGCCCTGAGGATCTCAGCCGCAGCTCTTCTGAGTCCAAACTTGCCTCCAGTGACAAGCGGCTTTCAGGAGTTTCATCTGTAGATTCAGCTTTTTCATCCAGAGGATCCCTTTCCCTTTCCTTTGAAAGGGAGAGTTCAGGTAGTGGTCAAGTTTTCCTTTGTAGTTGTTTGGACTAGGTCATGGGAGTCAGTGGGTTGGAGAGTAGAATAACATTCTGGAAATTACTGTTAGCCTTGCTTTTCTCTTGCTGTCAGCACTACAAATTTGTTTACTGGAGGTAGTTATTTAAAAGGAAAAAATAAAAATTAAAAAAAAAATTATGTGGTTCCCAAACATGATCTAATGAGAAATAATAAATATCATTTACTTTTGTAAAGGAGTAAACTCCCATTAAAGCAATTACAGAATCAGTCATGTAGAGGCTGGGTGGAAGGGAGGTCACTACTCATCCAACATCCCACTTGACATGGGATTAAAGCCACTGCCCAGTCAGGTCAGCTGAGTTTGTGGCTTTTTCAGTTATACTAAGCCTAAACCTGAGCACCTCATTTTTTGAGAGAACTCAAGCCACCTTCTCAGCAGCTCTTGGGACCATTGTGCTAAAGACCCTCTCACTTTTCAGTCTGGTGCTGCAAACCCCCAGTCATCTGTTTTCTAGTTAGGTAAACAATGGTTAGTGCAGGGAGATCAACCACAACATCCTTTGGTCTTCATGCCACAAGAAACAGAGTTAGTGGGGGCCCAAATCTGACCTGAAAATATTCTGGGACTCCTCTGGGTTGGGGGGTAGATTGCTCTGCAGGCAGCTCATTGCTGAAACCATGGGCAGTAAGGTTCAATGGGCATCAGAATTGTGATGCTGTCTTTTCCATAGAATCTTTGAACAGTTTGGATTTGGAATGGATCTTTAATGAGCAGGGACATCTTCAACTAGATCAAGGTGAATGTTTTCAGGAATGGGGCATCCACCACCTCTCTGGGCAACCTGTTCCAGTGGTTCGCCACCCTCATGGTAAAAAGTTTCTTTCTTCTATTCATTTAGATATTGGTACTACAGACATACAGAAGAGAAAGCTAACAGAGGCAATTTTATCTGGAGATACCAGCAAGCTGATGAAGATCCTGCAGCCTCAAGATGTTGATATTGTTTTAGATGGGAACTCCAGTCTTCTGCACTTGGCTGTTGAAGCAGGTCAAGAAGAATGTGTCAAATGGCTTCTGCTGTACAATGCTAACCCAAACCTCACCAACAAGAAAGGGTCCACCCCTCTTCACATAGCCATCGAGAAGAAATTTAAAAGCATCGTGGAGCTGATTATGGCCAGGAAAATCAACGTCAACGCCAAAGATGAGGACCAGTGGACTGCTCTTCACTTTGCCGCCCAAAACGGGGACGATTTCAGCACCAAAATGCTGCTTGATAAGAACGCGTCCTTAAACGAGGTGGATTTTGAGGGCAGAGCCCCCATCCACATAGCCTGCCAGTACGGCCAGGAGAACGTCGTGCGCATCCTGCTGAGGAGAGGCGTCAACGTGAACATCAAGGGGAAGGACGACTGGGTGCCCCTTCACTACGCTGCCTGGCAAGGCCACCTCCCCATCGTGAAGCTGCTGGCCAAGCAGCGTGGCGCCAATGTCAACGTGCAGACCGTGGACGGGAGGACCTCTCTCCACCTGGCCGCCCAGCGGGGTCACTACCGCGTGGCTCGCCTCCTCATCGACCTGGAATCGGATGTCAACGTCCGGAACGGGCTCCTGCAGACCGCCCTCCACATCGCCGCCGAAACCGGCCACACCAGCACCTCCAGGCTGCTCCTCAAGCACGGGGCAGACATCGATGCCACCACGGCAGAAGGATACACGGCCCTGCACTTGGCATCCCGCAGCGGCCACTTAGCCACAACAAAGCTGCTGATGGATGAAAGGGCCAGCGTTCTAGCCAGAGGCCCTCTAAACAGGACAGCGCTGCACCTTGCTGCGGAAAGCGGGCACTCTGAAGTAGTAGAAGAACTTGTCAGCGCAGAAAATATCAATGTTTCTGACAGTGAGGGGTTCACGGCTCTTCACCTGGCTGCGCGAGGGGGGCACGCGAAAGCAGTGGAGGTTCTCCTGAAGCACGGGGCTCACACTGACATGCCGAGACCCAAGTGTCAGACCCTGCTCCTGCCTGCTCAGCAGAGCAGGAATAGCTCACTCGCGGTGTTAAGTGACACTTAAGCAAGAGGTGCTGAGTGGTGCTTTTTCACCTGGTGTGAGGAGGCTGCTGCAGCTCAGGGCCTTCTCCAGCTGCGTAGGGATGCGCTCACCAGCGGTGGCAGCTGATGGACAGAGGTGTTTGAGTGTGACTGAGGCCAGGTGCGAGGCCAGGAGTTGGAGTCTGCTGTGGTCTGTGTCATTCACTCTGTGCCTGCCCACCCTGCCTGGATCCAGACACTCCCTTCCCCAGGATGTTGTGAGAGAAGGGTGTGACTTGTGCGTTCCCCCTGCTTTTTTTTTTTTTTTTTTTTTTTTTTTTTTTTTTACAAATAAATAAAGAAATAATATTATTTTTTTTTTTTTTTCCCCAAAAAAAAAAAAAAAAAAAAAAAAAAAAAAAAAAGATGGCATAGATTCGTGGTTCCTTGCAGCAATCGATATTTTGGGCTGAAAGCCTCCAGTGTAGAATAAGCACAACAGCAGTCTGCTTGATATTAATGCAGGAGTTGAGGAAAGCGCTGTTTAAGTTACAGTTAATCAGGTTTCTGCTGCATTTTTTAATGGAGACATCGATTACATATTTCCATGTACTCAAAGTTTATGAGGCAGACTTAATAACAAGGCAGAATTAAAAAAAAAAAAAAAAAAAAAAAAAAAAAAGAAGTAAAAGCTTAATACTGCTGTCTTCATGTACAGTACTACCTTATATGTATCCTGAGATCACTAAACTGGACTAGGTGCTCAGTGTTTGTTTTACATGAGCAAGTCAAGAGCTGAAATTCATACTGGACTGGAACTGGATGGTCTGTTCTGATACCATTGTACTAATTTGCAAAACACTGGAGGGGCTGACAACTAGAACTGATATACTGTGTATATAGGATTTCTACCTGTTGTATGCTTTTTTTCTACTGAAGAAAATAGATTGCTTAGAGTGGGTATGTTTTAATACACCTTTTAATTTCACTCTTTTCCAAGTACAAATGTGGCCTGTTATTAATAAAAAATTGTGTTCCACAACCTGTCTGTGTTTTGGAGTCGATAAAGCAACTGAAAACCCGTTGACCAATGACAGCAGAATACAACTATCATGTGTTTAGTGATTGTAGAATGGCCTGGGTTAGAAGGGACCTTAAAGAGCCCTTGACCTGGGCAGGGACACCTTCCACTAGATCAGGTTGCTCAGAGCTCCATCCAACCTTGTCTTGAATGATGCTGAAGCCCAAACTGTTGATATGTAAGGCTGCCCTCAGTTTTACATTCCCTACAGCTCTACAGAAAGTCAGGAGCTGGAAGGCATGGGAGGTGTTTATCTACAAAACAAAATTGTAGAATAAAGCCTCACATAACCTAACCTTTATGTGTATAACACATGTACAACTGGGATGGTTTCCTCTTACGCTGTAGCTGTTTGTGGAAAATGAAGTGGTATTAAAAAGTAGATAGTTAAACTGTGCTCATGCCACTACATGGAGGTTACAAAGCAATGTCACTCTTAGCAAAGCATGGAAGTCCCAGCAAGCTCCTAAAGGTGCTGACAGTGAAACTTCTCATTCAACAAACAAAACTGTCATTTTCCTACTGCTTCTTTCTACTTCTTTGGAGACCAAAAAGATGGCCATGTTTCATTAAGCTGTGCTTAATCACTGTCTCAATACAGCAAATTCAACCACAGACCACCTGGTCTCCCAAGCTTAAACGCTTGGCTTAGCATAGCACACACCATTCCTTCTATTTCACAGTCTCCTGAACAGTGAGATTAAAGATACTTAAATTCTAGTACTTGCCTGAAGTGCAAAAGAGCTGTAAGACCAGGTAACAGCAGTCTTGCACTTCCTAATAAAGGTGGTTCACACCAGCAAGGCAAGGGGAAAGTACACTTATAAAATGCTTTTAAAACAGCTCAAACTCTGCTTCGCCAGTGCATTCCTTCAGTGCCTAATAATAATAGTACATTAGCTTCTAATTAAACATGAGGCCACACTCATCAGTCCTTATTTCCATGCTGTCTTTCACAATAACAGGCACCAGCTATGCATTATAGAGAAGGCAATGAAGACGGTGCTAGACAAAAAAAACAACAAAAGATTGCAATGACATACTGCCAGTATTGGAGTGGGTATTTTTCCCTGTGAAACAGCCTTCCTTGGGGGCAGGAGGGGTGAGTGAGGGTGCTAAATTGGCACTAACGCAGCAATTAGGAATTACTGTTTTGTTCAGGTCTCCTATGGGTGACTTTTTTAGTTGTATGTGCACTCCTCTGACTTAGCTGAAGTCTTCGGTGTTGACCTAGAGCTTGCAGGCATTTCTTTGTCTCTTTCCAATCTCAGGTGTGTGCTTTTAAAAAACACCCTTGTCTTGGGAGGTGGGTTTGAGGTGGTGTGTGACAGGAAGGGCTCTATGGAGCTGAGCATGATCCATGGAGCTGAGCCTGCTCCCTTACAGGTGAGAGGGTTGAAAGACGAACATCAAGTCTTCCTGCTCTCCTCCAAGACCAGGCAGAGGCTGCCTGCAGGGTTTCTGCAGACACTCAGCTCATTTGCTTCCTTTGCGTGTCTGACCATGGCCCCAGGTGGCTCTTTCAGCCCTGGGAGAAACATAAGAAAAAAAAGACAGACTGAAATGATGTTCGTGACCATAACCTTCACCTTATCATCTCTAGATGTGGTTTGTCTGCCTGCACAGCTCTGGTGGCATAGTCTGGGTTCCTGCCAGCAGGCGCCGGTGCCATCACCCCATGCAGGAGCCTCAGCAGTGGGGAAGGTGCCTCACACCATCCCCATTCCTGACTCCTCCATCCCAGCCTCCACCCCCAGGGCAGACACAGCCCCTGCTGCATTACCTGGCTTTGCAGCAGTTTGTTCCCAGCACCAGGCAGATTTATTTACCTGCTGCTCAGCGCCGTGTTTGTACAGGCCTCGAGAAGGACTCGACAAGCCTGCGGTTCAAACACGCTGCTCTGCTCGGTGGAGAGGAGAGAGAATTGCTGGGTGATTGCAAGGAGGCCCCGAGGCAAACCTCAGCCCTTTCATTCCTGCCTCCTCTCCTCTCTTGCACCACCTTGGCTCCACTCAGCATCAGGCTTGCAAGAAAAACAAGGCATGTGGGAGCTGCTCTGCAAGGCCTCCCTTAGCAGAGAGGTCTGGAGGAGGGGGTATCTCCTCTCCTCCATGTTCCTTTAACTCCAGCTGGATGGCATGAGGTGCAGACCAGCTCATAGGGGTCTCCAAAAATCCCAGGCAAAGCCTTCAGGTGCTAAAGTGCTTGTGTGGTGCAAACCTGTGTTGCCTCCTCAGCTGTCTCTGGGCTCAGCTGTTGATCACATCCCATTGTCCCTGTGCCTTGGGAAGGGAGCATCCAGCCTTTCCCCTTCCTTGACTTTTGGTGTTTCTTTGGAGGAGACCCACACAAGCAAGGAAGACAGAGCAGTGGGTTCCTTAGACACCAGTCCTGGGGCTAAAGGGGGTTGAGGGAAGGTGCCCAGCTGCACTTTGCCTGTCCTGTTCTGTGGCCAAAACTTCCTGAAAGTATGCCCAGGTCTCTACGTGAAGCCTGTAACAACTTTGGCCACACCAGTTTGGTATTGGAGAAGGATGGATCATTCACAGCACTGCGCCATTGCCTCCCCTCCCCGTTCTTCTGGGATGGTCTTTCATCCAGGGCTGTGCCAAACCCAGGCCCTCTTATGGAATCACAGAGTTGTTTAGATTGGGAAAGACCTCCAAGACCATGAAGTCCAAGTCAGCACTGCCACGTCCACTACTACAACCCAAGCCAAAAAAGCAAGCGCTGATTAAGCAGGGCAGGGTGAGAGCACAGGAAGCCCTTTCCAGGGGAGGTGGCACAGGCAGATCCCAACACGTCAGACTGAGCGTCAGGGGCTGTCGGCAGTGAGACGTGGGGCCGGGAGGGCTGTGAGCTGTGATGGAGAGCAGGGTGGGGAAGCTGTGCCCCGGAGACACTGTCACCCTGGAGAGGTTGGCATGACACCCAGCTGGGCTGGAAAACCCTCACTGCTGCACCAGAGAAGTCCTGAGCTTATAAACACTCAGCAGGTACTTGAGGAAGAATGGGATTTAAAATCAGTACTGCCACTACCTTATTTACCTGGTGTTTTTGAAATGCTCTGGGAGAGGCTTTCAGGCTTTGCTCTGTAGTGATGTAGAGCTAAGACCATTCAAAAGCTAATAAATAGCAACTTGTGATCTACTCAGAAACACATTGTTTAAGAGACTCGAGTAGAAACATGCACAAGTGTAAGACAAACACTACAGCTGTGGCAATGAGAAAGGGAAAGATGTTCTGCACTCTCCCCTGGAAGAGCAGGCAGGAGCCCGTTTGCTCTGCCCCAGAGGCACAGAGTAACACTTGACCATGACAGGAATAAGGCCATGGGCCAACTCAGAACATGCACAAAGAGAGAAATTTTCCTGATGAGTCTCCCCCATCCCAGTCTCCATTGCTTGATCAGATCAGAGGAAATAAATCCTGGCAGAGCCAGTTTTCACAGGAGTTCATGCCCTGACCCTGCCTCAACAGGGACTGAGTCAAATACATTTCCCTTTTATCTATTTAAATAGGATTGCTTTTCTTAGTCCACTAACAGGCAAAACATGCCAAGTCCTGTGCTGAATTACTGATGTCTGCTGTGTTTTAAAATCCAAGTGAGGCTGGCTTTGCCCCAGCACTGCCTTTGCAAAGATGCTTAGCTAGGGGCATTGTAGGAGGTTTAGCAGGGCACAATTATAACTGACATTGGAAACTTCTATCACAGTAGCTACATCCAAAAGCACACGTGCAGTGGGGTTTAGGAATTTGCAAAATCAAAGGCTAGACATTTGTGGTGAATATAAAGGCTGACTTCAGCCTAACCTCTGCCAGGCTCCACAGCTCACAAAAGACTACATCTTCCTTTAAAAAAAGATAAGATTTAAAATCTATTCAGCAGACCAGGCCATCCCAGCTTGAAGAAGTTGCTGGATGCCCTGGGATTAATTTAGCCTTACCACTCACTTCCCAAAGCAGAAAGGCCTTTATTCTCAGGTCTCAACACAAATCCAGATTCTGATGGTGATTTATTAAAGAAAGGTGGTACTGCTCCATTGCTCATCAAGCCAAACTGCTCTCAGGATCATCTCTGTTCTCCCCTTATCCTCTGGGCTCCTGGCACATTTCTCACTGCACCAGCTCCCAGGGAAGAAGTTTGCTTCAGTGCAGCAAACCAGGGCAGCCAGTGCAGACACAGACAAGCTCTTTGGTCACAGGTAAAACTCACAGCCTGCACCTCCCTCCCTTTCACCAGGGCTGTGTTTTCTCTGCCAAAAAGGTCCCAGCTCTAGGTCATTTCCAGAGCAAAAATCTTTGCAGAGCCAGAAAATAAGGGGCTCACTTTCCATCCTGGTCTCTGCCAGCTTTGAGGGAAAGGAGAGCTGCAGAGCTGATCCCAGCATCCCCATGGCCGTGCCAGGGACACAGCCCCAGACACGCTTTCAGCACAGCATCTTGTGTTTCCTTCCCAAAGGCCTGCTAGGGTGAGGCAGCACTGCAGCAGCTCTGCAGCAGCCCTGCAGCAGCCCTTTGCCCCGGGTGGCAGCTGGCTCGGCGTGTGCCGGCAAGCACCGTGCTACAGGTGGCTCTGGCTCACAGGGCTGGCTGGGCTTTGCCAGCCAGTTTTTGGCAGGGAGGCAGCGTGGCAGATGCCACAGGACTTTATCCATTCATTTCTCCTCATTAGCAACCAAAACAACTTGAGCCAGGGTGAAGCCCGATGGTGAAGGCTGTTAATGAGCTGTGCTGGCAAGCACACCCAGCAAAAGGAAAGGGCTGGGGAGTCATCGTGGCTCAGAACCAGCCTGTGCCACTGGGGAAGCTGAGGCGTGCCTGATTCCTCCCCCTCCTCCCTCTGAGCCTCCCTTACCTCTCAATTAGTTGAGAGGTAACTCAACTCGTCCTTCCTGGAAGAGTTAAAAGATAAAATAAACTAAAAGGCCAACAAATGTGGAGGAATGCACTGGCCTAGCCCTGCTGGCAGAGGCTGTGCCTAGAGGGGGTTCTTTTTTCCACCCACTGGGGTGGGTGCTGGCAGCTGAAGGGCAGGGGGGAAGCCAGGCTGGCTTGGGGTCAGGCAGAGGGTGCAGTCCCTAGTGGCACAGCTAGCCAAGCTCAGCTTTGGAAAGGGACTGTTCTGCTCCACGGTATTTTCAGAACTGTGCTGACAGACTCTCTAGCCTGAAGCAAGCTAAGAAAAGGTGCTCCAGGGGAGGTTGCCATTCATTTAACAACACACAGCCTGTTTCCAAGGGATTTTATGCATCTGACTCCCATTAAAACCAGAGGGACGCCGACTATGGGACTTGGCCAGCGTTGTGCTTGACGCCTGCAGACATCTGGAACTGCTCCTTCAAATGCCACCTCCTCTGCTCCCTCCTGCCCCACACTGCAGCACACTGCTCCAGACAGTGCTCTCCAGAAAAATATTTAAAGTCTGGTTGTTTCCGTGTCAAATTCCCAGAACTGCTCTGAAGTGTGCGTGCCACTACTTTGTCCCCTCTGTGAGCTTGCAGGCAGGGCTCTCCCAGCGTCACAAGTTGGCACAAGGGTTCTCAACAAGTCAGGGGGGCTTCCCAGGGAAGGACCCAAGCCACTGATCAACCCCATGTGAGCTCTTGGAGAGGAATCAACAGGGACATGGGAGAGGGTGAGGCTGGGTGAGGTAGGAGGCAATAGGGATGGGATCTTGAGCCATTCCAGCTTTTCAGCGTGGTTCTTTCCTCACTGCCCTCACAGGGACAGCCAGGTGCCCGTGCCCCTCCCTGCACAGGACACGTGTGCTCACGCTCCTCCTGCACACCTGTGCTCACGCACACAACACTCAGTTCTTGGTTTTCCACTGAAAATTACCCACTTCTCTAGGCAGGGAGCTCTCAGACTACTACATCCACCAAACTCCCCCCAGCAGAAGCTGCTCACAGACAGGGGCATCACTCTTTGCTTTCAGGAGCAGACTGAAACAAGAGAATGGAGAGGGCAGTAACTCATCTCTGCTTGTGCAATGCTTTGCTGACCTAATCCCACTGACTGCTTGGTTCCACAGCAGTTTGCAGCTCTCCTCTTTAGCTACTCCATCCCAGCTCCCTGGGATCTATCAGAGCATCCACGTGGCTAAAAGCTGCCTCAGGGTGTGTCCCTTGAGGCTGCCAAAGGTTCCAGTTAGATACATCACAACTCTGCCACAACCCTGTAATCCACTGCCATGGGAGAAAGAAATCTCTGCTGAAGGAATCTTTCTGCTGGCAGAAAGAAATTAAATCCCATCTGCAAAGAAGGAGGAAAAAATCATCCACTTCCTCAGCCATGAACACTGGTATACCAGCATTCTGTTCCCAACTCAGAATACACAACCTGGGGCAGACCAGCAATCCTCAAATTTGGTTTTGCCTCAGAGTTTCCTGTGTTAGAAGCCCATGGAGAAATCAAATCATAATTCCTCTCTAAGCAGATAGGAAACACAGTGCTCATAGGGAAAATGCCTTCCACATCCCAGACAATTATCACAATGTCCACTTTATCTATAGTAAATATTTAAATATTTCCAGAATCCTACACTGTTCTCCAGTTACCATTTTAAAAATTATTAATAGATACATATGTATTGTTATACATATTCAGATCCATAAATAAATATGTGTATGTGCATATATATATATTCACACACACAAAAAAGCCCTTGAAAGCATTAATTTGATCAGTCTAAAGGCATCCTGCCTTTGGATTCTGCTTCTACCTCCTCTTGTGGCAGAGTAAGTCATCTTTACCTTCTTATTAGCAGTCACACAAGACAGGATACAAACTCCTACTGATTCCCCTACAAGGCTACTTCTTGACAACAGTTCCAACCCTATCCCATCCCAACAACCCAAATCCAAACCCAAGTCCAGGGACTTGGGTCCAAAATGGTAGATGAGGCTGCTGCTCCTGCATCACCAAAAACTAAAGGAGTTACAAGTAATTTACTTATTTTTGGCCTCATCTCTTTGCAGTTTGTTGTGGTTTATTTATGCCACGCTGGATGAGGCTCTAAGCAACCTGGTCCAGTGGAAGGTGCCGTTGCCCATGGCAGTGGGGTTGGAGCTGGATGATCTTTTAGGTTCCTTCCAACCCAAACCATTCTATGACTTCTCCCCTTGTCCCCCAGCTGCCTTCTTCACCATATTTTAATAACCATTTCCCCTCCAAGGGTCATTCTTTGGCTCATGAAGAAAGGATTTACCAAGTATTTCTTACAGACATACGTGTGCATCCACAGAGCACACAGTTGCATAGCTACATTGCTTTTTATCAAGCCTCTTCCTGCCATTCTGCTGTTTTCCCAAGCTCTCTTTGTTTCCCCAGGTTTACTCTAAGGCCCTGAATGTATCCCAGATTAACAGCATTCACCGGAGACCAAGATGCAAGGGGCAAAAACTTCCAGCCAAGTGGATGAAGACGCCCAGAAAAGTTAGGTTTATGTATCTCAGCTAAAATTGTCCCCTAGAACCTGGTGAGTGCCAGGGGCTCTGTGCCAAGCCCTGGCCACTCCTCACCAGCCACATTGTCGTGCCAGGAGATTATGGCTTCCTCGAAGGCCTCCTGAGAGACTTCAATTATCTTCCTTGATCAGATATCAAAGCTCCTGTGCCAGCAGCGAGCGATGGGAGCAGACCCAGCCACAGAGAAGATTTGCTCATGAGCAAGGCACTGGGTGTCCTGCAGGGAGAGAGAGCCCCAGCACCTCAGCTCCATAGGAAGTTTAATTTCTTGAGAGGTCTATTTTGGGAGAGGCCCAGCTCTTGAGAGATGCTGGGGCTTTTGGGGCAGCTGTGCTGCTCCCCAAAAAACCATGAGAGTGGAATGAAACAGAGGGGGGAAATTGTTGGTGCTGCTGGAGAAACCTGCCAGAAGGCCAGAGCCAGACTCAGTTTTTGGGTTTGGCTCCCCCTCCAGAGCTTTTAACTCCTTAAGGCTCTTCCTGAGCAGCCAATTCAATCCTTCAGTTTTGCTCAAAGGGAATTTGCCTGATAGCAGGAAGTTAAGATGTCAGTACAAACACATCTGATGCCAGCAGAGTTTGGCTGCAGATCCGAGTTGTGACACGATTAATACCTAATGAGGATATAAATATTGTATTGTGACACACATAAGATCACCAGGTTTCCACGGAATAAGTTGTTGTTGAGGAGCCAAGGAATAATCCTTTAACCATGGATTAAATTTAGTGCTATTTGACATGCCATCTTTCAATCAAGCCATTAAGAGAATCCAGGACAGGAAGATTTCCTCACCAGAAATACTCACATCTGGGTGAGATATTTTCTAGCATACATGCAAATAAGAAGTTATGAGGCTCTCCAAAGAATGACTGCTCCGATCTAGTGCCTGCTTTGTGCCTCGGCCATATTGAATGCCAAATTGCTCTTGTCTGAAAAAGGTCATTAATCTGCAAATGTATCTGTCCTGCCTTTCTTTCAGCTCTTTCTTTTCAGTCTTAGCTGTAAACTTCACCCACCAGACCTTAACCCAGCTCCCAGATGCCCACATTTGGTGTCCCTTGATGCAGCACTTGCAGGGGTGTTGTCACTGCAGGGTGACCCAGCTGTGCCTGCAGACATTTGCCAAGGGTCCAACCTGCCCTTCCTCTCCTCAGGTGTGCCACTGGAAGGGTGCTTCAGCCTCTCTTCATCCCCTGCTCCTCTTCTGGGCCCTGCCCTTTGGATTCATGCTTCCAGAGCTGAATGGTGAGTCCTCAGTGACTCACAGGGCAGGGGGGAAGGGAGGGACATGAACACAAAGCCCATGTATTTCAGCCCTGTCCAGTGGGGATTTTCTCTCCCCTCTGTATCCTGGAGGGCTGCACTGTGATTTCCAGAGGCTGGAGATGTCTGCTTCCCTGGATAAGCTGTTTCAGTGACTTGTACAGCTGCCAGCATCCTCTGTAACTCAGCCTGTTACCCTGCACAGTCACTACAGGTTTTTTCTCTCTCTCCCTGACACCTACAATGGAGGTCCCCAGGGATCCTTCTTTCACTTCCTCCTGTCTTAGCTGAGCTGAGTTATTAAGGATCTCTCTCTCCAGCAGCAGCAAAATGGGGACAGACAAACAAACTTAGGAATTCACTGAAAAGAAAGCTAACTCCTGCAACAGGAGTGTGGAGGAAGGACATCAAGAAGAGAGCTGGAAATGAAAATCACATTGTGGAATTATGCAGCATCCCTCTAATAAAATCAGTTATACAACTACTTGTGAGGACACCTATTTGCATTATTCATAAGGTATTAATTACACAACTCTTAATTTTTCCTTTTGAGACTTTGCCATTAGAGCTCAACACTTGCAGCAGGTAACCCAGCAGCGCTTTTCTGCCTCCAACACAGCCTATTCAGTTTTCTCCTCCTGTCTAATTATGACAATTACTTTCTTATCCTCCTCTTTTATTTCCCATTGTGTGAACCAGCCATTACATCTTTAACGTTCCTGTACCAAAGTTGTTCTCTGCAGACCCCACCCAAGACAGCACCATGGTATCACCTGGTGTCAGGTGACAGCTGAAATCAGCTCTCCACTAGGTGTTTTTCTGACAGCTCCTAACAAAAAGGAGGCTATGGGTTTGTTTCGTTTTCCTCTGACTGCTACATCCCTCCTTGGCTTCCTTTCATCTTCCAGTCCTGCTTGGAGCATGCTGGATGAACATGGATGTGTGGTCTCAGAGGCTGTTCCAGAAGTGACAGGGATGCCAAGGAAGGGCTCAGCCCATGCCTATGCAGAGCATGCCAGCTTCTCAGAGCTGAAATCCATGGCACCGAGGGTCTAAGCATCACCAAGTCCTTCCACAGCAGCACCAGGCAGCAGTGCAGAGTCTCCTCCCACACGTCCCAGGTCAGGGGCTGTACTCAGACCACAGCAGGTAACAACATTCTTACCAATTAATTATTGACAGCACCAACAGAAGACCAAAAAACCACATTTCCAAGGGCTAGAAATATGTGACCAAGTCAGAGACCATTATAACAGGCTGAATGGGGCTACTCAGCAACACTCAATCACAGTTCACTCATTTCTCTTCATAATGAGGAAAACTGCTTTTCTGAGACCCAACACCCATCCAGCCCCTTTGCTTAAGCCTAGACCACAACCCCATCTGCCTTTACACGGTAGTTTTCTGTTCACAGGTACAAACCAAAATACCTGTTTAGTATATATATATATAATGAGTTGAATCTGGCCCAGAATAATCAATGCTGGATTACACCATGAGGTACTGGCTCATTTTAGTCTTACAGTAAAATCTCATCTTCCTTCTGAGCCATTCAAGATTATTCACCTGCACATAAATCAGCCCTTATCTTGGCCAGACAGGCCCTGCAGATGCTCATATTATATCAAACTCTTCAGCATCTGCTCTCAACACTCTAATCCAGTGACATTGAGCTGAGCCTAAGTGAATTATGACCCTTTTGCCCCAGGTGATGCTGACTCTTCAATTTTATGGGACTACAAGGACCGAACAGAAATTACAGCTTTGTGAGCAGCCTGAGCCCTAATGATGGGGTGATACCCTTCCTTACAGGCCCTGAGTTGGAACAAAATGAATGAGGACTCTTCACAGGGTAGCCATACTATTTTTAAATGTCCATCAGTACACAGCAGAACAGGACATAAAGCCCAAGAGACCTTCAGCCTGTGATAAAGCAATCCCTGACTGTCCTGCTTTCTGACATAATTTTTTTTTTTCAAAACACACCTGGACAAATCACAGATCACTGTTTTCCCTCAGGATGACACCCTCACTTTGGCTTGTTTGGCCTTGCAGGCACACAGACATATTGATCCATGCAACTCTTTAGTCCCTTAGTTTTCCACGTGGTCCCTCAGACACAGGAGCCTCAACCTCCCACCCACGTGGCACCAGAGCTAATCTAAACCCAAAGGCAGTGGAAACGCCCCAGAAAGCTCAAGGCAGGGCCAGGGCTTCATCCAGCAGGAGCTGAGGAGTTTCCTGTTTTACCATGAGGTAAATCCAGGAGCCTGGGATGAGAGCCTGCATAGCGTCCTGAAGGGATTAGTCTTTTTCATAAGGATGAGCTCCCAGAGGTCCTGTGCTAAGATGAGGGCCAAGATTAGGAACAGCAGGGTTGGTGGAGCCCAAGCGATCCACAGAACTCACAAGCAGAAGGAGGGCTGGCATTAAAACAAGCCAATGACTTTTGGGCTATTTTGGGATGACGATGGGAGGCACAAATCCCACATTTGTGTCTAGAGGCAGACACTTAATGCTTGGGTTGGCAGAGCCTGTTTTCCTGCTGTAATTGGCCCAGTGGGAAGGCAGGGTGGGAGCTGGTGTCAGGGTTATTTAGCCCTCCTCACCATCACTGTCTGGCCAAACTCACCATCAGCTCCACCCATGGGGCCTTCCCAGCTCCTTTTTCAGGCCACACTGACTCCACTTTGCCCAGTGCTACCAAACCTCCAGCATCTGGTGTCTCCTAATCACCCCATGGCAAACAGCAGCCCTCTGTTGCATATCAAAGGAGGAGGACTAGGCAGGATTAGGGATCAAAACAATGCATGGGAGATCTCAGCTTGCTTCTGAATCATTCAGGGTTGGGATTAGAGATGGTGCCTCTGGAAGTCAATAGCTCCTGCTTTTTTTTTTTTTTTCTCTTTTTCTGGGGCTAGGATGCTGCTCCATGGCATGGTACTTTTTAAATACAGGCTTGGCACTTTATCCCAAAAGTCTACACCAAACGATAAATCCTGGCTATTTGCATAAACACTGGTGTCAGTCTGGATGGCTTCTGTGTAACTGTGGGGCATGTGTGGATCTCCTGGATATACAATAGCAGGAGCAAATAACTTAATAGGTCTGTTGTGAGTAAAGCCTGCATCAAAGGCTGGAGTTGAAGTCCTGATTAAGAAAACCGAGGGATGAAAAGCTAAGCTGATTTACACATTTTGCAACACCTCCCAAGGGAGAATGAGGGCTGCTGGTAATGGCAGCAAGCGTCTCCTGGTTTGTCTTGGGGCACAAATTGTTCTCCAGACAAACACAGGCAAGCCTAGAACGGGGTTTAATATTAGGGAAGGAGACAACTGAAGCCCTCTTTATAGTTGTTTTCACTTCAGCTTAGAGCATTACAGTGGCTGCTGTCCTGGCAAGAGACTATCAACACGCTCAGCACTCACTGCCTGGCTGGTGCCTTGGGTTGGTCAGGGTGCTGCAGTCAGTGCTCAGACAGTGGCACCTTTTTGCTCAGGCCCAAGAGGGCCACAGGGACCAGTTCAGGTTAACACCAGAGCCACCTGCACTCCACCAGCACCACCTTTGCCCCTCAGTCCTGGCAAGAGAAACCAATTCAGAATCAGCCCCACTGCTCTCATGGCACCACCCAGCCAGGCTGTGTGTCCCTTGCTCCTGGTCCCTTGTTGTCCTGTGCCATCCTGCAGCACAGATGTGTGTGCCCTGACACCCACTAGACAAGATATATCCAGGGAATTTATCCAAATCATCAGGGGAATTGTTTGGGAGCCACAAATTCCAGAGAACACATCCTGCTGTCCTCTCACACCCCACTCCCCTAAATAGCAGATGTTGGCTTAGATAATCTGTCTGAATTTTCCCATTCCAAATTAATTCACTTTCAACATGTACAATTCTTTTTAAAGTTACTAATGAAGGTTTGTCTTCTTTCTAAGATCCTTGTTATCTATTAGAGCTGGAGAACCTCTGTTGACTCTGAATAATTGTCTTTCTACTTCCAGCTGGCATTACTGAAAGGGCTATTGAACACAGAGCAATATGAACTTCAGTTTATAAAATTTACATTTTATTACAATAATCTTTCACATGAGAGGTGCCTCTGCCTCTTTTATGTACCCCTGTCCACCTTCATGTGCAAATGTATTGCTCATGAATTTTAATGGATATTGGAATTGCTCACTGGAGTGAGAACAGTGTTTTTTCACTGGCCACAAATACAATATGACAGCACTAACATTATTTTCCACCCTGCTCTCTTTTTTTTTTTTTTTTTTTTTGATCCTAGCTTCTTATTTAATAATAAACCAGGCTGTGAACACACTGACTCATCTCTTGTTTTCTCAAAATAGTGAGAAGTTTTATTTATTTTTTTTAATCAGTAACTACCTGAGAGAAAGGAATGCCTCATAAGATAAAGGCATTTAATTAGTTTGTTTGCTGTTAAGAAAAATATGTAGGTGGATGTGGGCGAAATGCCAAACCAAAGTGGTCTGGCTTTGCTGACAGTTCAGCAAAAGAAAAAGATTAGACGTCATGGAAAAAATTACACCCTGAACAGGAAAAGCTGGACACGGCACATATTTCTCTTCATGCTCCAGCTTTGTAACAGTAAAAGGAACCTCTAGCAGTAGCTAACAGGACACATTTAGTGTGCAAGAGGGCTGCAAGACAACAAAGCTGGCTGATTCACAGGGCTTTGGTAATTACATGGGATTTCTTTCAAATCTCTTGTTCTTCATCAGTACTATTATTAATATTATTAGGGCAAGGGCTATATCCCTTGCATCCCCAGACTGCACGAAGGCCAACACGTCAGCACTGCTCAGGGCACTGTAAACCTTTGGCTTCACTGTGCACGTTTCAGAGCAGACCCAGACACCAGGATACTTTCATTTATAACTCAGAGCACACTACAAAGCGGAATAACCTTTTGGAACCAGGTTAGCAAACAAACAGCACTGTATCAATCACCCTAATCTTGATTTTAATGCTGTTCACATTCCTGTGGACACGAAACACTCGAGGTACAACGTGCTGGTATCCCAAACACAAACAAATCCAGAGAGCCCATAACGTAGCAGAAGTCTGTTTGGAGTTTGGCCATTCTTGCTGAAGGCTAAATTTACCACTGGACATCCTCTGTACCTTGTTCACAGCTGGGTCCTTCTGGTTTGCTGCTGCCAAAGAACTGTTCCCCACACTTGAGTTTGTGCCACATCTGAAGTGGGGTTGCGCCTGTCTGTACCAAACTCATCTCCAGAGACTGCAGGGCATTTCAGACAAAGCTTTCCAGCTGGCTTCTGTACCAGGAGAGTCTACCAGCATGTTTTGTATACAGTATCTTAATGCCAGTCATTCTTTACCCTTTAGACTTTTGTCCCAGATAACAGCCAAACAGCTCCATACCTTTCCTGAAATCCATGATTCTTATCGTGGTGACCCAGCTTTTTTTATGATCACTCAGTTCACTCCCACCTTTGGATTGTTCAATCCATTTCTGTTAACCAGGAAGGATACTGAAATAGCCAAGCCATCATTAGCTGCCTACCATTTCTGAGATGAGCTGTCTCTCCCATGTTGGAGGAACCTGGTCACACAACTCCTTCTCCTGTTGACATTTTTCTCTTGACTTTTGGAGAGTGAGATGTCTGTTTGCCACATGGTCCCACCCTCAGACAACCATGATAAGGATTTCTTTTTTTTTTTTTTTAAATCACCATGCATCCCTTCCCATACTGTAGGGGTCTGTTACAGACCCTCACATTATGTTACCTTGCTTTTCCCTTTTATAATTGAAAGGTTTATGTGTGCTTGACTTGTAAGGAACTTTGTGAGAGTTTCTTCACAGTCACCCAGTCCAGGTGTGTGTAAAGGGCACATTGTACACATCTCCAGGAGAAATTGAACCCAAAGGGAGGAATCTAGTTTTGAAAAGCAAGACTGACACTTCCAGCAGCTGTTAGTGATGGCACAGGGACCCACTGGACACAAGACCATGGATATATGAACTGATAAGAAGAATTTACATCAGGTCAAACACCATGAATGACAAGCAGGTTGAGAACAAAAAAGAATTCAGCAGGTGAATGGTCTGCTCCCCGGCCAGCAGAGAGAAACCTGGCTGGCTGTCACCCTCTCTTCTCCCACAGGATCTTGCCTTGCATGCACTTATCCCATTACAACTTCCCTTTCCCCCATGCCCCAGCAAGACTCCCAGTCTGCACCCTTACGCAACTCTGATTTCTCTGGGAGACAGGATGGGAGCCCTACCAAAACAGCATCTGCTCAGCACTTCTGGCTGCTGAGGCAGGAGCACTGAGGGCAGTGCCCACACCAGAGGCTAAAAGGGTGGGACTGTGCCTGGGAAGCCACAGCTCGGGTACCAGGGGCAGCTTTGTCCCTCAGCACGGCACCAGCAAATCTTCCACGCTCCCAGGCAGGGTTTGCAACTGGTTATTTCACCCTGCACTGCCATTGCATCAGGGCTGGTGTCAGACACCTTAAACCTCAGCTGGTTACTTTTCCTTTCAGGCATGGCAAGAGGAGAGGGGGGAAGAAAAGAACAAGACGAGTTCTGATTTTTTTCCTCCAGGAGGAATTACAAATTAAATCCTGAGTTAATAAATTTGCTTTACCCAGTCTGGCTCCCTAGAATGAGGCTAAAGGCAACAAGTTCTGCCTCACTACATCCACGTGGCTTGGCCAACTGCTGTCACAACTATAATTTTGCAACACCTTGCCTGTACACACAGCACTGTGGGCCTCCCTTCTCTCCTGCCCTTACCCTCCCCAAAATCATGAGCTTATCCCTCTACTGCAACCACAAGTGCTGTTTTCCATCAGGGAATATCCCTGTGCACACACAGCTCTCACTGCATGGGGCTAAGGCTGAGCTGTTTCCTTGCTTGGTTGAATTTGAAAGTTGACTCTTGAGCACAGAAGTGTAAAACTTCCACTCTGATGGCAAATTCTGCACTTTACAGGTGCCCTGCAAAGCCCCACCCCAGTTCTTCACCTTCTGTACTGATCTTTGTCCAGTCTCTAGTTCCACTCTTTTGTCCCAAAGGATGGGACTCCTGGACTTGGAGTTATCTGCTGGAACGGTTGGGACAGTACTTAGAGGAAATCTCTGAGGATAAGTTTTGAAGTTTATTACATATGGTGAAAGAGCCCAGCTCAGAGCTGGCTATGTGCAGCTCAGAGCAGGTTAGAGAGTAAAGAGAATGAGGGAGTTAGAAAAGAGGCTGGCAAGAGGAAGAGAGCAAAGGGGGGAACAAAAGAAGTAAGAGAGAGAAAAAGAGAGAGAGGAGGCTAGCAAGAGGAAGAGAAAAGAGCACAAGAGAGCGAGCTCTCTTTTTATAATGACTTACATCTCTATGTTGAATATTCTAGTTTCTCATAAACTAATTTAGTATTAAATATACATTTTTTACATTTATATATATATATCCTATAGGAATTGCTACATTACTATGCTTTATTACTTTCTAATCTCTAAATCTTATCAGGGACCCTTCCTGTTGAGCCAGGAAAGAAGGGTCTGTTTTGGTTTTAGTATGCCTGCTTGTAAATTACACTCCTAACAAAGGGAGAAAGTCCTCTGGTCTGCCAAGGCTGTTCTATAAATATTCAAAGAAACACTGCTTTCATTTCAATGTCTCTTCTAGTTTCTGCATTCTTAGTATCTTTAGCTAAGTAATCATATTTATAAATTTTTTTTAATTTCTTCCTTTCCAACATGGACTCTCATTTCCCCACTTATAGAACAACTTGGGTTGGAAGGGACCTAAAAAAGCATCCTGTTCCACCCCCTGCCATGGGCAGGGACACCTCTCACTATCCCAGGTTGCTCAGAGTCCCCATCCACCCTGGCCTTGGACACTTCCAGGAATGGGGAGTCCACATCCTCAATGGGCAACCTATTCCAGTGCCTCACCATCCTCACAGGGAAGAATTCCTTCCTAATATCTAACCTAAATCTGTCCTCTTTCAGCTTAAGGCCAGTCCCCTTTGTCCTATCATTACATGCCCCTGTGAAAAGTCCTCATCCTGCTCTCTCACAGCGCCTTTAGGTACTGGAAGGTGCTCTAAGGTGTCCCTGGAGCCTTCTCTTCTCCAGGCTGAACAACCCCAACTCTCTCAGCCTGTCTTCACAGGAAAGGTGCTCCAGCCTTGTGATCACCTTCCTGGCCTCCTCTGGGCTCATTCCCACAGTACAGTGTCTTGTGCTGGGGCCCCAGAGCTGGGTGTAAAACTCCACACAGGTGCCACGTGGGGGCTGTGTCCTCCCTGGGGGCTTCAGGCTCAGCAGGCTGAAGGACCCTGGTGCTGTGGGGCAGGCACAGAGCCCAGTGGCTGCAGCTGTGTTCTCATCCCAGCTCTGGGGCATTGTACAAGGTCTGGGTGATAAGGAAATACAGACTGGTGTGTGTGCCACTGCCAGAGACACTGGTGCCTGGGAACCCTGTGTGGCCCCAGGTGAGGAAAAGGTTTCTCACCCCACTTCAGTTGAACAAAAGCCTTTCCCCTCCACTTTACTTTCTGCACTTCCCATGCTCAGACCAGCTTAATCTTCACTGCACCCACAGAGAGCATTTAGCCTTGTTATTAAGCCTTTGTAGGCTGCAGCAGACACACATTATGTGAAAAATACAGGAATTAATGTAATTGTTTTTGAACAGGGAACAGTCTCCAGCATCAATTAAATACTTAAAGGAAAAGGTATGCATGGGGGATAATGGTAGGAGCATAAAAATGGCATCAAGCAAAAGAGCATGTATTTCTGGTTAAGGGGAAAAAAAGACATCAAGAAAGGAAGCCTGAAAGAGTCCTCACCATATGAATCATCTCCAAAATAATTCATGAAACTTTTCTTGTGAAAATTAATGCAATATATAGGGATTTGAAGACTTAAAAACCTTAACATTCCTTATTTTTATCAATTTAGCTTATTTTGGTGCACATGACAAATCATATCTGAGAAGCCTTAGGCAGACAAATTGGCTGATCAGATGCTGGAAGTGAACAGTGAAAGGAAAAGAATCAAAAAGTGGGAGGAAGCATAAAAAGAACAGGTTTCTTTTTGCTAGCACACAGTATGATATATTAAAATTGCCAATTAAAAATGGAACAGGAAGAACAACTTCATTTTTATGAAATGAATATATATTCTGAGCAAATTACAGGTTTTGCCCTTAAAATAACCACCCCAAATGTACTGTAGAAGTGTAACCCCAGCTCCTCACATCATCCTCAATACTTCTGCTCTTCCTCACCCACAATGATGTCGAGGTGAATGGGGAATTTTCTGGCCACAAGAGATGTGGGAAGTGTTTTAAAGGTATGAGGAACCTCCACAGGAATTGCAATACTGAGGGAAAGAGAAATGGGAGAGGTGAGAAGACTGGAAAATCCATCCCTCAGGAGAGAAACCTGACAAAGTAACAACAAAAAGGGTGCTGGGGAATGGGAAGCTGATTTAAGCAGTGAGCAATGATGACCATTCCCAATTCCTGACTTTTACAGTCACTAGTTCAGGCTCAGCTTTCACTCCAGAGTCTGTCTCCCCAGCTGGGAACTGAGTGAGTAAAAAACCAGCACAGTTCCTGTACAGTTCACTCAGGAACAGCATTGGTTGCTTATCACCAGAGCTTTTATTTAGACACCGAGTAAAAGCTTGTCATGTGAGTGGGCCTAAGGCACTACTTGAAACACAAGAATTGATCCAAAGATATCGCCTCCCTAAAACTGTACAGTTAAATATTGACATACAGAAAGAGAAATTGAAAAGAAGCTGAATCTGGGACACTTTTCATTCCTTAAGCTGCACACAATTCTTTTTATGCCTTATAATTCTTTCTCACTGTCACTGAAATACACTTTGTTTTTAGCTCATCTTTTGCCTTAAAGGCCACCTTGACTTCTGCCTGTTCACATGCATCCACTGACTGGCTGATGATAAAAACCTTCTTCCCACCTCTGCTCACTGTCAGGGCAGAACGACCTGTCAGGCTCCTCTGCACATGGACAGCCTGAGTTCAGAGGAAGAAAAAGAAAAGAAAGCAACAACTATTATGAGAACACAGCATAATGGGCACTTGGAGAAGGTTATTTATTTCCAAACTGTGCAGAATGAGGCCAGTTTGGGCACCAAGCTCTCTGAAGAAAGGTCAGCTTTGAGGGATCTGATTTCACAGAGCAAAGAATGGAAGAGTGAGAAGGGTGAAAGGGGAAGGGGCATCCTGAGACACCACTGGACCACATCAGAGTCCCCACTACCAGCAGCAGGACAAGAAAAGCTTTAATTCTGACAAAGAGGTTAGTTTCCCCTCCCTTTGGGGCTGGAATGGTGCAGTGGGGAGCCCTGGTGTTTCTATGTGCACTCTCAGGAGCTCGCAGGCTCCTCGCTGAACGCGCCTGCACAGCCCTCACCAAGGACAGCTTATCAGCAAGGCAGCCATGAGAAAATGATAAAGGCAAATATAATTACACCTGCTTGTCTCATGGCTGGGTAAATATCGTGGGACTCATGCTCAGCTGTGCTGAGTCCCATAAAAATCCATCTGAAGCCACCCTGCAGCTCCCAGGTGAAACACCAGGAACTCATGTGCTGAGTAAAGGTGATCAAAACTTCTGAAGGAAGAGTTTTCTACTAAAAACAACAACAACAAAAAAGTAATTTTAAACAGAATAAAATGTTTTTCAGAATTGGTTTGATACGTTTTCCCAAGAAAGCAAGAAACCAGATCTTCATATTAACAAGATTAATGAGAAAATTGTATTGATAGGGTGATTATTTTTATAAACTATGATCTCTTTATTAAAATCTGTATGAAAGTAGAGTATAAGACACCTGTGCTATAAAAATGAAAGGTTTCTGGAAAATTTTCATCAGGAATAACTGAGTTTTGTTTTGCAAGAAATGCAGACTTTTTTTTTATTCCCACACAGCATTTAAATGTTGACCCCAGACTTGAGAACTGAAGTACTAATTTCTTAGCAGCCCTACCACTAAAAACATGCTTCCCCTAATTAGAGTTTTGTGGTAACTCTGTAATAAAGGCAGGAATGAGATAAAGATACTTTTCCTCAAAGAGAAAGGGAAAAAATCTGTAATCCATACATGCTTGGAAAAGAATTAAAGTGACTACATTTTTCCACAATTCCTTAGGCTGGAAAAAAACCAATCAAAAAAACACATAGAAGAGTCATGCAGCACATACCAAACCCAAGTAACTTCTTACTTTCCCACAGAGAAAATTGGCCATTGGGCATTTTCATCTCTGCATCACCAAGTTATTACATCCCAACCACTCACAGGATAAACTTCAGCTAATTAGATCACAGTCTCCCAGGTTTTAATCCTTGGATATAATTTAATTTTACACCAAAAGATCCTTGACACTGACAGCTTAATTTGGTGTCTCTGATCACTCCACTGCCACTTTAATCAGATAGGCTGCAGTGTCAGAGACCCACTGAATTACACTGTGGGGTGTAATCAGGGGTGTGTAATACTGAGTTTTATATTAATAAAGGCTGATATCACCATGATGCACTCCTGAGGCAGATAGGAGATGCTGAAATGAGTGCAGTAATAAGGAACCCCACCCTTTCCATATATACCTGTTAATAGCTGGTTTCCCTTAATAAGACTCTCCCAAAGGACAGGCCTTTTCCTTCCCAGCAGCCACACTTAGTACCCACACAAGCAGAAAGGGAGACATTTCCTCCCAGAGCATTGCTGTTGCTCAACATCAAAAGCTACAATCTCCATCTTTACTAGTGGAAGGTTCCCTGCCCTTTGAAGGAGTTGATCTTTTAAGGTCCCTTCCAAACCAAACCATTCTGTGATTTTATGGTTCATCAAGCCAGGGACACATAAAGAGAAATATAAAGAGAAAACCACCGCTGAGCACAAGAAAATGAAGTCAAAGTGGGAACTGTCCTTCTGTGGTTGAGTCCTGCTAACTGTACCAGAAGTCCACCTTGCAGCCTCCTTTTTTCTAAATCAAATCCTTTTTCTTTTTCCTTTGCTGTTACCACAGAGCAGGACATTTTCTCTCAAGCCCTCCCTATAACTTCCTTTTCCTTCTTGCTGTGTTAGCTTGCATTTGGGCTAACTGGGGACAGATCATCAGCCAAGTGAACACAGCTCTGTGTCATATCTCTGTCTGCCTCTAAGATAAAGCTGGGTGGGGCCCAGGGAGGAAAGGGGAGCAGAGGGGAGCTGGCCTGGGGCAGGTGTGAAGGACCCAGGAGGGAAACCCACAGTTCAAGAGAGGGGCAGGTGTAGCTCCTTGCCCAGGACAGTGAATGGGGAGCAGTGGGAGGATGAGGAGAGCCCCTGGTATTTAACTTAGGAATGCAATGCATTCCTGCAGGGAGATGGCAGAAGAGGGGGAAAAGGATGCAGGGAACTGAAAATCCCTGAAATGGAAGGCTGGGTACACAGCGTGACACATTTTAATGTCTAGCAGTGCTTGTTACACTGACTTTAAGGACTACTCGAGCTCCTGAAAGGACTGCAGCCACCAGAGTCCTACCCCTCAAACAAAGCACACCCACCCTCTCTTGCCTTGTGGAGATCAAAACTTTGGTCCAGATCCTGAAAGCTGACCCAGAATAAGGGAACCAAGCCATGGACAGGGTAAAGACAGGTCCTGGGGCTGGGCTCTGAGGAGTAACACTGATTCAGGGAGAAGTGTGAAGGGTCTGACACATCCAGGGTTTTGACCAATAATACCATGGCTCTACCATTACAGACCTCCATAGAACACAGGAGGAATCCCCAGTGCATACAAATCCCAAAAAAGGACAAATGGAACAAAACATACACCTGCCTCAGGATGCTGTGAGGCTCAGGGGCACCAGCAATCCTTCCCTGCAGCAGGGAAAGGATCAGCACAGCTTTTGGGGAAGAGTGGGTGATGGTACTGTGTGGAATGGCAGGGGAAGGTGATTAATTAACTGATCACTCCCACAGGCAGCACTGCCTAATCCCTGTGGCAATTCCATCCCATAGGCACAGGGATGGAGGGGCAGGCAGAAGGACAGTGGGCAGAAGCCCATGAGGTTGTGTTTCCTCTCCCAGAGGATGGGTGATGTCCAGGTGTCGTGCCAAGCCTTGCCTTGAGTCAGCAAAGCTCTGAATGCGAGACACGCACCCAGCTGAGAGCAGAAAGTGCCTGGAGCTCCTCACATGGAAAGCAGGGTGGCAACTGGGGGCAAGCACAGGAGGGACAGATCCTGAGGTGATTACCCTGACCTTACTCAGTGGGAATTTTTGCCTGAACAACAACTGAGTAATCACTTTGCCTGTTGGCACACACATGACACACCGTTGCGTTTTATATGGGAGTTGTCTAGATTTCTAATTAGTTTGCACTTGTCCTGGTTGTATTTTGACAAAACAGCACTAGACAAGTCTATTTTCTTCTTCCCCCTCCTGTGTCTAGCACCTATCATGCTCCTGGGAAACATCTGGGGTGGTCCAGCTCCCTGCTGCAGCCAGAGCATAGCTTTGAGGTGCACAAGTGCAAACCCACTGCAGGTTTTGGGTGTGCTCCAGGGACGGTGGCAGGGAAAGTCCAGCTCTGCTGCTGGACTACAGGATGGACAGGGATTTTTCCACCAGGCACAGGCAGTGTTGTTCATGGCTGGATTTCATCCACCATCTCCTGTCCCTTAGGGTGCTGTGACTATAAGAGCAGAGTGCAAAGACCTTGTGCTGTCCTTGCTGAAGGCTGTGGGGCAGCTGGGGTTCATGGGGAAGGAAAGCCCTTGAATACCCTCTGCCTCCCTGATTTCAGCTCTGCCCACAAGCAGACATTCACCACCTCTCTGTTCAACCCTCTCCAGCACTGCCCACGGATTGACAGATGCCCCAGCCCGTTTGTGGTTTAATGCTTCTCCACAATCAAAGTGTTTGGGAAGAAATCCCAAAGCAGCAGTGTCTCCAATCCAGCTCTATTCCAAAATTCCACGGCTGCCTGACCTCCTCCCCACTGCACACCCTGACACAGCCCTGACCCATGATGACTCTTCTCCCCAGCCCAATTTCCTGGGCAAAGTGCTCCAGCTCCTCCAAGCACACACTTAACTTGTTATATAACACCCTCTAAGTGCTGTAGAGTAATTCAGCATCATCATCATCACATCATTTCTGAAGATGAAAAATAAAACCCTGGCATCTTCACAGACCTCTGCCACCGAAGGTCATTGCAGAATTCATTCCAGCTGTGAGGCTGAAAGGAGAAACAAGGCAAGTTTTACAAGAGGGTTCTTATTTATTTGAATTGATAGACATGCCTCCTGCAGATGCCTGCAATTTTATTTCTAAACCCGAAGCAAGACGTGTGTATAATTACACAGCAACGTGCTTTTGGTTGTGGATTTAATAGTAAGGCACAGGAAAGAAAAACACCATGTGTGTCCAAGTAAATGTTATCCTTATGAGACATAGTGATAACAGCCCAAATCAGAGACCAGAGTGCAAGGCACACTCAGAGATCCCCAAAAGCCACATCCCTGTACAGTGGAAGGGTTCACATCCCTCCCACAGCCTTCCTGAAGCTGAAGGGAGCTCAAAGGGCAGCCAAGCCCAACGTTCTGTTCAGTCTTAAACCTTCACCTGTTGCAACAAATGTGTTGTTATAGGAGATATACTGCCAGCATTTGGCACCTTTAAAATCTATTTTGATCTGCAGATAAGATCAGTTTACTAAAATAAGCACAGAGATTGCAAAGGTCTCCTTACCAGCTTAAAGGAGGACAATTCCAGCAAAGCATTGCGGGGCATGGGTCGAGCAGGCAGTGCCAAGTCTAATAGCTGCAATTTAGGATGGTGCTACCTGCTAAGGTGTTTGCAACCCAGGCCATTGCACTGCAAGGCCAGCCACCATCAAGGCTGTAAAACAAATCAGGGCTGAGCTCAGGCTGGTTCAGACCCTGTTACTCTTGGCACCAAAACAGCTAAAGCACAGGTGCACAATCTCGGCCACTGAAGGCAAACTGCTGCTGCCAAAGTCACACTGACCTTAAACCACATTGGATATTTCTGGTCCAAATGAGTTTTTTAACCTTGTTTAACTGGCACTATTAGAAGTGTGCTCAAATATGGAAATTGGGTAAGAACCTAAAAGCAGACTGGCGTACAGCACTTGGCAGGTTCCTTTTCAAAACATGAAGAAATTCAGATTTCAAAACTGACCAAGTGAGTTGACATAAGGCTCCTGCTCATTTTGAACAGTCACCATATTTGCTATCGAGCTTGAGTGCAGGATGACTACAGACTCATCAGATATTTTTGTTTTACCCATTATCTTTGGTCTTATAGAGCTTACTCTGTAATCTGGCATTTTATTGGGTAAGTATGCTGCCATATATAACTTTCCTTAACTGGCAAGGAAGTTCACGCTGAATCTATTTCTGAAGTTACCACACAGGATAACTCATTGCAACAGGATATATAAATCCCTGCACACATAAACCCTTAAGAAAAAACTCCATTACTCACTTGAACTTTGTCACTGTGTGACTGCTTTGCAGTCTGCATACAAGAAGCAACAAGTGTACGTGCAGAGTTACACAAAAATAATCTCTGCCATTTTCATACATTTTCATACACGAGCTGGAGTTTCCCGACAAAAATATTTTTGAATGAAAAATTACTCTGACCTCAGAATTTGAATTTTTTTTTTTTTTTTTTGGTATAGTTTCAGGTTTTTCTGGGCAGCTTCACACCACCTTTCTAAAATCACTCACACAGGACAGAAGTGTCCTTATTGTTTCCTAATGAGCTGGATTTCTTAGATAATTTAGATTTTTATGGTGTATTTTCTACTCATCCAAGCTATATAATAATTCCTCAGTGGAGATGTTTTTCAACATAGAAGCTTGATCTTAAAAGAAGAAAGGACATGGCATGCCCCAATTCCAGTTCTAACTGGACACCTGAAAATCCAGTGGCAGCAACCAGCAGGCTTTGAATACTTCATGAACCAATTTTTTTTTAAAGACAGTTTTATAGTTGACATAAAAATATATAAACATATATAAACTTCTAAAATGACAAGAATTCCAGGTTTCATTCACCTGCAAATATCTCCTTATCTACTCATATCTGTAGAAATACAGAATATCACCTCTCCTAAGCACTGACCTCTCTACATTTTTCAAGATATTCCTACGCTGACAGTAAACTTTTGCTTATATGAAAGGGTCCCTTTGTTCCACACCTTTGTACAACCCAGTACTATTGATAATCAAACACTATGATTAAAAAACAGAACAAAAAAATCCCCAAAACAAACAAACAAAACACAACAAAAAACTCCCAAGTCTCTCCTCCCCTCAAAAAATCCCAAGTATTTTAAGTGTGGATGAGTACTTGGGGAAGCAGGAAGACAACGTGTCAACAGACAAGTTACCATCCCAAAGCATTCATGTTTAGGACAGGAAAACAGACAAGGTTCTTTTGAGGGGAATTAATTCTTGAAATTCAGATGAGAGGCTTGTCAGTCAATGGATCTGCTTAGTGCAAGTCATCTCCCTCTCCTGAAAAAATTCCAGCATGAAGAAGAAAAAAAATGTAGTAGAATGTAACGAAAGAATCACCCCTAAAACCACTCCCCAAAAAAGCATTTCCTTCCTTTACTAGTTGAAAAGTGCCCTCCTACAGATTTTTTGGGGGCTTACTTTGTTTTTATATATATATTATTTTTTTTTCTCATTGTGGCTCAGCACTGAAGTAAATAATTTTTTCTGCGAGAGGTTTAGGAAACAATGGGGAGGAGTGGCTTCTTTGGAAACATAATGACACAGCCGGACACACTCGATGTCAACAGCGATTTCAATGCACTTGCACAAGACGATATTGTGGGAGAGGTCTGCAGGGCAACTGGGTGAAATACTTCTTGTATCAAGAGTGTATCATCATTACAATGCAAATCTGTCTGTGCCAGGCTCTACCTTGTGGCATTGGGACAGACACTCATCACCAAGTCACCCTTGGTTACAAGAAACAAGAGATCATTTCTTTCAGCATCCCATGAGCACTCTGTCTACAAATACCTGAATTCTCAGTCCTGGCACACAGCTGGCACAACAGCCTTAGAGAGGATTGCTACATTTATGAAGAAAAATGTGTGTCTATTAATTAGATTCCTGTGTTGAAAGATTTCGTATTTCATGAAAGCTACCAAAGATTCTCCCTTGACAGACTTTGTGTGTGTGTGCTTCCCCCAAAAGAATGTTTTTGAAATAATTGTTCTGTTCTCCCAAGAAATCTGCTGTTTGGCACATTACTTCTTTAGTGAAGGTTAATCCAAATAATGCCATGAAAACAAAGAAAGACAGCCTTGAGAAGAAAACACAGATGCTTTTCCTGAGCCTAGACTGGCATCTCCTCACAGCTCTTCCCGTGTAGCTCAGGGTGACACCACATCTCCATCCCCATCAGCCCTGTCAGGGTGACTGCTGCCCCTGCTCTGCCCCTTGTGCTCCATGCCCTACTCCTAGGTAGGAATTCATGGCAAGGCTCAGCTCCACAGGGAGAAGCTCCTGCTCTCCTTCCTTCCTCCTCCTCCCTCCACCCACGCCAGGGCAGGGAGCCAGGCTGAGGACACTGTGGTGTGCAGGCAGAGGGCAACCAGGGTTTGGCCTCTGAGCAGCCACCTCTTCTCTGCTTGCTTAATGCACACCTGGTTCAGTCTCTGCTCTTTCTTTGCATGAGAAGCCTGATGGTCACATCCAGCTCCTTCTATTTAAGCATAGTTTTCATTTCTGTGGACCTGATCTTGCTGCTGACTCAGGTGGGACTCGACTCAAGTATGCCATTCACCTAAACAAGTTAAATTCCATATTAAAATATCCTCAAACCAAATGTTCTTCAGCTTCTTATTCATGCTGCTCACTTGGTATAATTAAACCTGTAGCTGGACTTATTTTTTTGTTCTAGAATCCACCTGGTGTTCAAGCAACCCCAAACTTGATGAAAACATAGATGGATATTTTTCTACATTTCCATGGATATTTCCAACTAAACATCAGTGTCAGTGCTACTCTTACAGCAGGAGTTCAGCTCCCCAAAGATCAGGACATGCCTGTGCAGAAAGATAGCAGAGCACATGGTTTGTGAGCCTGGTTTGCTCTGGGTAGAAACCCAGACATCGAGTGTGAGTTGAGGGTCGTTTTGCTTTTCACGGGTTTTATTGGACAAGACTCCAGCCCTCGTTTGTCACAGGGGAGCCCTGTCAAAATAAAAAGAACCAAGCAGAGACAATTCCACATGCCCAAGCTTGCAGAGGTCTCCAAACAATGACTTGACTCAGCATCCAGACCTCTCCTGGCTGCCTGGCAGCAGCCTGAGCACGGCAGAGTGACAGCGATGACAGGTCGGTGTCAACACTGGCTCTTCAACACCTGATCTTTCCTGTAGGTTAAGCAAAGCCTGCGGTAGGTGTGAGGATCACAGACTCTGCAGGGAGGGAAACGCAACAAAAGGGGAAGGAAAGACACAAAAGCGGAAATGAGAAGGTTGGAGCGTGGAGGGAAAGAGAGAGAAGGAGGCAGCAGAGTCAGACAAGTCAGAAATAGCAGCAACCTTAAGGGCTAGCCTGTGAAGGAACCATTCAAAAATCCCACTAATTAAAGGCCAGAGAAAAAATTATATCTTTGCTTCCTCTATGCTTCTTGATAACAAGGCTTCTACCAGATGAAGCCCTGACCTTAGAGGTAGCTATTCCTATAAAGGACCTACAAATAAAAAATAAGAAATAAAAAAATCTGCTGCCTGTGAGGAGCCCTGGGCTGAGACCCCCCTGAACTGCCAGCACTGTAAGTAATGGGGAGCAGCCACAGCACACCTGGTCTGCCCTAAAAGCTGCCATGTGTCCCCAAGGAGTGCCTTGGACACAACAGATCTCCTGGAGGCAGGTGATGTGCCAGCCTCTCCTGCCAGGGAAATCATTCCTGAGCTAATTCCCCCCCAGCAGGAGTGGTGGCTGAGCTTCCTGCTCCAACCTGATGTTTGCTGGGGCTTTCAAAACACCCAGATATGTGATAAATGATTTATCTTTCCCTAGCACAGGTCGGCTCCCCTCCCACCTCACAATACCCCAAGGGCACAATTAAAGCCCTTCTGGATAACAGGAACACTCCCTGCAGTGCTAAGTGTGTCTGAGAGACTGCTGGAGCATTTAGAAAACTAAAGCTTATCTTCTGCCCCATACAAAAGAGGATTTGCTTCTGCAGACATCCTAATCTGCAGGATTCTATTTAAATTTCAGGTGATTCCCAGTCCCACACCGGAGAATAAGAAAAGGCTGATTAGAAGCCGGGTGAATCAATATGTGCTGAATGGCCTAGAGAAGCAGGAGCATTCATCTTGGCAGTAATAAAACTGGGAAAGCTGTGGGTGGATGACTAAAAGGAACAAAGGGCTGCTTAGCAGCGTTGAGCTGGGGTAAAAAGGCCAGGAAGAAAAGCACTCATAAAACTCCATGACTAAGATCAGAATATGATGAGAAATATTGGAAGAAGTGTAGGATCAGGAAACATGTCACTCAAACCTGTGGTGAGTCACTGGGCTCCTGCCTGACTCCTTCCTTTTAGGACACCAGGTCAGCCTTGCTGAAAGGGTCAAGTTCTCCTCTTGGATGTCCCCATGGAAGGGCTGGTTTCCTTCAGGGAATTCATGGCACTGCTCAAGGCAGGTCCAACCTCGCATTTCAGAGCAAGAAATAGCACTGGCTATTCCAGAGTTCTGTTAGGAACATCAACATTAGAACAAGGGGGGAAAAATTACCCACAGGAGGTTACAGGGCCACAGATGTGCCCTGAAGGACTCGAAACAAGGAGAAAGAGCAGCAGCCCTCGGGAAGAGAGGCTGAGCATTCAGCCAAGCTGGAAACAGGGCGACCTGGGGCCAATGTTGCAGCGCTTTGTCAGGGCTGGTGTTTGTTCTGCCCTTGCTTTATTTGCCCCGGGGCTATACGGGGAACTTTCTTCTCTCCAGTTATCAATTTGCAAGTCTCATGAGAGCTTTGCTCGCTTAATAATCTGGGTTTTGCTAATGCGTGTTTTGAGCTGGCAGTCTCTGTTCATTAAAATCAATTTTCTCGGAGAAATATAAGGTAGTTTCAATATTTTGAAACAGCAACATGTGAGGTCCCATGGAGAGCTAGTGTTCAGACTTATTAAAAAGATTATTGGAACATTCAAAGAAGATTGTTTTCCATTATGTTTCAGAAGCAGAATTCAATATTAAAAACAAATATAGCACTTGGATAGATACCTAAGGGTTTGTGCCTTCTAATGGTTTACCCTTCCCTCTCATCCCCCTTAAAACCTAAAATCCCTCCACCTTTGGCAGTGATGTGCAGCAGACCATAAATAACACTGAGCAGAGATTTGTAATTACAAGTTTGGTCATGAGGTCACTTTGCCCCTCACAGAGCTTCAGTCCAGATTTTGATTATTTTTAAAGATTATTTACAACTCTCATAGGAATACTAGCACAAGAATTCCAGAACTACACAGAAAATAACCAGTGGGATTTTTAGTTTGGTTTTTTTTAAGTAAGGCTAAATTTGGGTTGCAGACACTGAACCACAGTCCTTGTCAGCATGCTAATTTTATGCCTGAAAGGCTTCAAACACCTCTGCTTTCTGCAGAGATTTTTGAACTTCTGCTGTCCAAAAAGGCAACCCAAAAGGCAGTGAATGAGATTAAATGGGGTTCACTGAAGTGAAGCAGAGATGCACTTGGAGTCTTCTACACCCTTCCCACCACCTCCAGCAAAGCAAAAGGAGAGGTCTGAGGCAGTAGCAACACAGCAGTGCTTGGAGCAGTCCTAACCCCACAGCAAAAAATGAGCCAAAAAACTCAGGAAAAAAAAAAAATCTGATTGCCAGGTGACCTTCACTGACTCGAGAGGTTTGCAAGTTCAGGTAAAATCTGATTGCCTGCACACACACTTGGGTATTTCCACACTGATGCTGATAAACATTGAGGTTCTAAATTGTTCAGAATTGGATGTCTGATCCTCTTCTAAGTGCACAGCACATCTACAGAGTGTGGCTGTGTCAAGTCTCATCCAGAGGAACTCACATTTCAAGGTCTCGTTGCAGTGTGAAAACAAGGCTGGATGCCTCACTAGTGAACAGGTATGTTCCGAGGAGCTGAACCAACTTCCAAGTGCTGTTTTGCGGGCATGAGGAGGAGGAGGAGGAGGAGCAGGGAGCCCGAACCCTCCCAAACCGCACCAGGCTGCTCCAGCTCTGCCTCCCTCACCTTGGACTCCAGCTCTCCTGAGTAATTCCAACAGACTGGGGACACCTAGTGGGGTTTTGCTTAAGTGCCAACACCACAAAACCTTTTCCTTAAAAAAAACTAAAAATCATTATCATACAGATTTTCTTTTTTTATTATTATTCAGTTGCTGATGCTACAGAAAAAGAAAAAAACTAAAATCCCAGTCTATTTCCCAAAAGTTTTCTAAGCTTGGCCATGCCACCATACACTGCTCTGGTTTCTTTCCTTGTCCACATTCTTTGCCTGGTTTTTCTCAGGGTTTGAAGTCAAAAGATCACTGCCACATTTTGTAAGTGTTTCATGCCCTAAACCCAGAATCCATTGGCATTAACTAGCTCGTCAGCATCACTGGCTAAAATGGCTCCGTGGCCAGCACAGCTCCAAACTACAGGACTGCAACCAATAATTTAAACTGGAGACAGGCAGAAGTTCTCATTTTTATCCCCTTGTAATGACTAGAATATTATCCTGTCACCAGAAAAGCAAATACTTTCCTAAAATCTTATTGTTGACTCACTAATACATTATCGATGCACTCAGAAGTGTTTTTACAGTGAATACTGTAAAAATCAGTAGACAATTTCTATTTTAATAAACAGGAGCAACATGAAGACGCTGTAGGATGTAACCTGATCCTTGACAGAATTTTTTTTTTTTTTTGGTGGACTAAAACTCTTCTATCCTCTGGATTTCTCTAAGCTGAGCACTTCTCTTTTGGATTACTGCAGCTGCATGAGAAGTTTTTTGTTTAGACAGAGACAAAGCTAAGTGCTTTGTGTCACTTTGATATTCTCAGTCCATCTTCTGCTTTAGTCCTAAACTTTTATTAGACTAGAACTCTGGAGAAGTTACTTCCTGTTTTTATCTCTTCCAGAGTATTGATTTGGAGCACTATATGAAACCCTAAGACACTGAGCAGGTAAAGTAACAACTTGATCCACTTCATTGCAGATTTAGCTAAAAGAGAAATACAAAGAAATCCCCAGACAGCCCCTCTTCTGTACCTGCAGTACTGAATGTGCTGAGTGCCTACACAGTTCTTTTATGTCTCCAGGTAGATCTTGCAATGATTGATAACTCAGCCTGTGCTCCAGCCTGCTCCTTAATTGCCTTAAATACCTGTTTCATCATATTCCCTCTGCAGGCTCCCAAATTTGAGAGGCAGACAAAGCCAGGGGAACGATGTTTGATGGTTTCAAAGTAAAACAGAGACAGGAGAACCTCTTCCCACCCCTCCCAATCAAAGTTAAACATACTTTAAGAGGGAATTGGCTGGGAAGGGCCATTTCTCCTGCTCTCTCTGATGGTAACACAAAGCCAACAGCTTCCCAAAAAAGCACACAAGCCTGAAGCAGGTCAGAGAATGTGGGGAGGGGAAGATGAATGGAGAAGCAGCATTAATATAGTCTAAACTCAGAGAAAATTTCAGTTTTTCATACTAGGAAGATACCAAAGTGAAACTGGAAACTGAACCACTGTTTAGTGTCACTCTGGGTGGATTCACCAAATCGGGCAGGACAATTCACTGGTACAACAGTGCTGTTAATTTCTTTATTGTGTGAAATCAAGCTGCCTCCATTTTAAGTTTAATGCCTGCGTGAAGGGAGGGTACAAGAGCACCCAGGCCACAGCAGCACGATGGACAGACCAAGGTGAGCCTCCACCTGGGCTCTCACACCGAAGCAGGGTCATGTCCCTGGCTACCAGGCAAGCTGGAGATCAGGACACTGCTCCTTCGGGGAGTTAAGGATGACGCACTTCCCATCACCTGGGTGCCAGGTCAGCCTTTCTGAAGGAGATTTCCCTCCTGCCCACACTGTGATCCGTGCTCTTGCTGAATGAGCTTCCATTATCAGATAAGAGCTGCACAGAGGCTCCATTGTTCCCCCAATTCTTCAGTTCTTACCGAGGGGTTTGTGTTACACTGAGTGTGCAGTTCATGCTAGGACACTCTCTGGCCATCCCTCCAGAATGACAGGCTATGAAACAGAGCTTTGAGAGAAAAGCAGAGCTAGGATGGGCCATCACAGCATGAAATAGTGCCTCTCCACACTGCTGAATGCAGTGAACCCTGATGCTGTTTCTGATGTCTTAAGTTTTAGCTTTCATATTTTTCACATTCTGTACTGCATTGGTGTGTGACTCTCAACTCCATAAAAAGTGTCAGCAAGTTCTCCTCACAGTTCAGTCAGACAGAACAATCCTTTTCCAGCCACAGAACCAAGGACACTGTTATAGCTTCAGGCCTAAAAAGTGCAAACAACAGAGAATTGAGGAGAGCAATCTGTGAGGATGGGACTGCATAACCTGGAGCTGTAATTGGCCAATTAATCAAATACGGAAATGGACCAAAACTTATAAAGTATGAAAACTCATGACTCCATGAGTCCACCTTGGGTGTAGCCTTGGCCAGGCTCTTGTACTGCCCAAGGTGGATCCTTTGAAGGTCTTTTTAATAAATACCTCCTTTATTCCTTTAACTCTCTCTAGCCTCTGTTCCAGGGAGCCTCTCAAGGGATCATTTCTCTGACCACTCATGCCTGGTCATGACATGCTCTGTACTGAAAGAGGAGTCACAGCAGGGAGATATCAACAGTGTTTTTTCCATCACCCAGGGACACCCTCAGCTGGAAAGCTCCCCTGCAATTACACCACAATGAAAAACCAGAGATCTGTTGAGTTATCTCCTTTTCAGTGCTTGCCTTTGTTCAGTGGCAAGACACCACTGACAAACTTGGGCCATCTTCCTTTTTGAAGGCTGGGACTTTTCCAGACTCTTGGTGTTGGGGTGAGAAGGGTCCTTCGGGGAAAGTGAGCAAGCCTTGGCCAGATCCTTGTTCTGAGCAAGTCATGAACCATCATTTAAACCCTACTGACACACAAATAAACTGTCACAGTCGCTGCTTTTGCCCTGAGCCTTGGGAATCCTCCCCAAGCATCCCCTTGGCACAGGGCAGAGACTGTGCAGAAAAGTTCCTGCATTTCAAACTTTTATCAGGATGAAGAAAGATTATCAGCAGATAAGGAGCTGGGGAGGGGAGGATTAGCTTAGAAAAGGCCATGAATACAAGGCAGACTCAATGGTGGAAGATTGGAGTTTTCCTGTGCTTGCAGAGGGCAGAGTGACCTATAACATCCCCTCTGCATCCTTTGGCCACTCATTATTCTATGGGGTTTCATCATCAGGAAAATGTCTCCTGACAGGATGCGTCCTTCTCTTTTACAATGTTTTCCTATCTGGCTTTAAAACTTAACAGTTGTCAGTTCTTAAGATTTTATCACAGTAGCCCTGTGTTGTTTTCTTTTAACTCAAATATAAACTCCCAAAGGCAAGCTGTTATGCAGGAATCTCAGGTTTAATTTAACAGCAATAATAATATATAAATATTTCCAGATGTCAGAAATGCTAAAAAATATTCTGAAGGTTAACAATGTAGCATAAGACACAGAAAACCAAAGCTTTATAAAAAGAGAATGAGATTGCTCATATCCCAAACAAAATCATTTTCCTCCACCTAGAGGGAACAAAAGGGGATGAAGCTTGAGTCAGCGTTGACTGTCTGGGATTACTAACACTGAATTTTACAAATAAAATCTGATTAGACTCACAAGGTCATATATAAGGAGGAGGGATGACTCAAACTCATTTATTGTTCTAATCCCGGTTACAAACACCTCAGATAAATTGAAAATTAATTCTGCCTTGTTTTTGCTATTGTTTGCACAGCACTAGGAGAACATCAGACACCTTATAAATGCTGGAGGCTGACTTAAATAACTGAAATATGAACACATGACATTTATATGAGGGGTGGGAGATGAAAATTCTATAATTATGATCTCTGACTGGTCCCAGGCTGTACCTTTTGCTAAGCTGAATAGCATTAGAGGTACAAAAACTTGCTTTGTGCAGCACTGGCACCAGAGGAAGGCAGGCAGGTCCAGGCCCACAATAGCTTTCCTGTTCCTCCAGGACAGGTGGTGTCTTCACCAGCAAAATGCTTAAATGCCATCAATTCCTCGCGTGTGTCTCTCACACAAATGCATCGCTCAGATCACCTCACCCGAGGGACTCTTTCAAAGAGTATTTACTGCAGCCCCACAAAGGCACTGTGAACCTTCAGGTGAGGGCGCACCATTGTGCAAGGCACCACAAAGACCTTCCAGAGAGGACCCAACACTCACAGCCTCAAACCCAGGCAGTGATACCCCAAAGTGGACAAGCAGGACTGGTTCTCACACTGGGCTAGACATAGCAGCCACTAAGGAGTTTGGAATTTTATTTATGGATGTATTTAGTTAATAAGGTCCACTGAAGAGGTGCATTTGCAAACTACCACAAGCCCTGAACCCCTTCAGCTCTGCCATTCACTATTTCAGTGCACGGCATCCAGAGGAGAAAACACAAAACTGCTCAGGGCACAAAATCAGGCACTCCAAGTGAGACTCAGTCAAAGGAATTCTCATCCAGGAGATGCCTGAATAAGGCACAATTACAACCTCAGTGTGGTATTTATTGAGGAGGGAGTGTTTACAATATTCCATTTGCCTGTTAAGCAGTTATGCACTAATACACAAATAACAGACTTTTAATGCCAAAGGAACATCGGAAGCATGTGAAATCCCCCATTCCCGGGATACCTATTGCAGCTTTGTCTTTAATCTCCCCCCACCTATGTAGAGTGAAAAAGTGAAAGACAAATACTTGAATTCATGAGTCTGGACCCCACTGGAGTGAGCTGAGCACATCTGTTGCTCTCAAATCTTGTTAACCAATGCTCCATGTCAGAGTCTGGAAGCAGAGTGCCCCGTACCCAGCTGCTTTCCTCCCTTCCTGCAGTTCCCAACAGCCAGGCAAAAATCACCAGCCACACTTTGATTCCTCAAATCCAGCACAGCAATTTTCTTTTTACTAAAGCAAAAGTCAACCTTTTCATCCCCCACCTTGTTTTGAAAGGTGCCCGCAGGCAGGTTGATGGCGAAAAGACAGAAAGCAAAAGCAAGCAAACAAAAAGGAGAATAACACTGAGCTGCTTTCATTCTCACCTGCTGTCTCACGGAATAATCTTCCCAGGTGAGGCCTCTCCTGGCACAGGGAAGTTGCAACAATTGCATCTCTTAGCCCAAAATGTACATTGCCTTTTAAGAAAACAGCAACACACACAATCAAAAAACAGAAAAAAAGAAACTTGCTACAGCCTCCTCGCTTTATATGGATTCTGAGAGAACCGAAAGGGATGTCTTTAAAAATCACAGCTGCAGGAAATCTCCTCGCATGATTGAGCTATAAAGGTCTAACTCTGCAGAAAAACAAAAGTGGTTTCAGCTGTGTTTTAAGGCAAGTCACAAGCTTGAACAGGGGTTGCTGCTGCATGGCAATTTTTGTTTTTCTGTGCTGGACAGGATGGGCCTTCTGCAGTAGAGGAACAAGCCCAAACATCTTTCAGGATTTGTCAGATTAGCACATGGCAATACAGTGTCTGTCTCCTCCACACCAACTGCTCCCGTGCTCTATCTCTCTTGACAGAATTAATGAAACAACTAAATACAATTAATTAGATTACAATTAATAAAGACAAAGGAGCAGCTGGGAATTTTCTGTGGCAAGTGACTGATACGAGGTGACACTACAGCCTCCCTGCTGCTTCCAGGCAAATTGAGAAGGGGATGTCCCATCCCTGGAAGAGCCCAAGGCCAGGTTGGATGGAGCTCTGAGCAGCCTGGGACAGTGGAAGCTGTCCCTACCCATGGCAGGCAGGGGTTGGAACTGGATGATCTTTAAGGTCCCTTCCAACCCAAACCATTCCATGTTTCCTTGTTTCTATCATGATGGTCCATCAAACATCCTTTACAGAAGTTTTGGGAATTTTGCCTTGCTGAAGACCAGAGTTGGTTGTGCATGATAAAGTATTTGGTTGTGTAATCTTTCAGTACTGACAGGGCAAATCGTTCCCTTGTGTGAGAAGTGAAATCCCTGCTATGGCTCAAAGCAATGGTTTAAAAATTCTCTGTTCCAGGTCTGCTCCAGAGGGAGCTGTTTCACTCTCCTTCACTTCTCCTCTGCTTTGCTTCACAGCCACCTTTCCCAAATTCCGTCTCCTTTAGAGCATCTTCCTCCCAATTCACCTGCTGCTCCTCCACACAACCACCTGACACACAACCTTGCTCCTCTGGAAAGTCTTGTGTCCTTCAGGGCAAAATTTTGTTACTTGCTTCTCCATTTGCCTCTATCATCTCTGTTGCTTCTAGCCCCTCAGCATCCAGCTCTCATCCTCTCTCATTCACCCTGCAGTGCCTGTGGAACTGAAATATTTGATTTTGAGGGTGTCCACAGCTCCAGGCACCTGGGAGCTGCTTCAGTCAGACGAGGGCAGCATCACAAAACAGCTCAGTTCCCAGAGTCACACTTCCCTGCTCCTCCTCCCTGTGCAGCTAGTGCTTGGTGTTCTGAAGTTATCTAGGCTGGAAGTAAACAAACTAAAAAAATTACAAGGAAAAGGGAAAGGAAGAGGAGATTTATGCCAACTCATGGCAGAGTTTACATCAAGGCCACACTGACACACCTGTAGATGAGGCAGCAGAAGCTGTGGCCAGTCAAGGACAAGGAGGATTTCTGAGGCAGAACTTCTCTGCCAAAGGAGCACATTCCTGCAGCCCAGGATTTGTTTTTAGGCCTGAAATTTGAAATTGGATTGATCTGGCACCTACTGTAAATTAGAATTTCTTTGTGCGTGCATCACTCTTTTGTTTGCATCTCTTAGTCCCTTCCTCTAAGTCCTTCCAAATCAGTTGCCGCAAGTCCTTGGAGCTGTAATTTCTTTCTTTGAATGAAGTGACAAAGATGACAATTCCTGCCTCAGTGTAGTGGTGGAAGCCAATCTCTAGCACATGATAAATGTAATACATTTAGTGAATTTCCTTGGAGATGACAGGGAGTTGGTCAAATCTAACAGAGTTTGCCAACAAAGAAGTGAAGTCATGCATATTCAGGATATTTAACTTTTGAAAAAGCTCATTTATGACTAAGAGTTCATTTTCAGTGCAGTACTCTGAGAAGCAGCCATGGAATTGCCATTGGTGGTAGTATAAAGGTTGCAGCTAGTTTCACAGGGAACATTCTTATTCACCAGGTTAATTCAGGCTGAGGATATTTAATTCTGCCAATCTAGTTCTCAAGTGGCTTATTCTACAGGGAAGGAACTGAAAAATGCTTAGAAGAGCACTCAGAAGCAGTGGGTAACTGGAATACAAACTAAGGAGAATGGTAAAACTCATTTAGCAATTCAGGTTGGATTAGCACGGTCCATCTGTGAGTTTATGATTTCTCACATAATGATTTTACACCTTGCATTTCATGTGCAGGGATTTCTTCTTGGAACAGAGAAGTGGGACTTCTGAACTTTGTGGGAAAGTGCAATTTATTTTTCTTATGTTCTGCAGAGGCAGAGAGAGGATGGATCCCTCTTACAGATGTTAGCAGTGTGGAAAAGAAGTCACAAGATTTCTGCTTATCAAACTATTTAAGGCTTGATGGGCCAATAAAATTCTGCTAACTAGATATTTATGTTATTAAACCAATACAAAGCTAATTCTTGTTATTACAGTGTGAACTTTCTTAACCAATCACCTCTAAACACCTAAACCTTACAGTATTATATTTTAAAACCTCTTGTTAATCTTTATAACTGCTTTTGCTTTGTCTATAACTTTTAAGCTCTAAAACTAAACTTTCCTCTACTCAACACACTCTGCTCTGAGTTATAAATCTACATTCTTACTTCCAACACCTAAAACTGGGAGCCTCCCCCGAGGTTTCAGATCAAACCCTGTCTCTTAATTCTAAGTTTTGGCTTACAGATCTAATATTCTGAGATTTCCCAGCACTTTAGATTCCAACATCCATCCACGAGGATGACATGGACGATCTGGTGTTTAGGCTGAGGTTATAGGCTGGACTTTACCAGAAGCCCTTGATCACAGTTTCCACAGATATAAATTTAATTCAGTAATTAAGTAAAATCACTTTCTTCTCCCTCTTTCTTCCAAAAAGGGAAATTGGAAGCCCAGGGATGCAAACAGTGCTTGAGTTTCTAGCAGTTGCTTGATCAGTTTATTTTAATGTCAAACTTGATCTCAGCATGATTTTTCTTCCATGACAGCAGCTACCAAATGCTGGAATTCAAATACTCAATAAAATGTACAGGATTAATACTAACACAAGTAAGAAATGAAATAACAGTGTGGTTGTTAATCAGAGGAATTTTTACCTGTTTACTCACAGGTAGAAAATTGTATCTGTAAATTACACATAGGCAATCTATTAACAATATCTCCTCCATGAAATACTGATTTGAGATTATTTCTCCAGCATTTGCCAGGTGGTGGCCTGTCTCCAAAGGCCACCCTGGCAGCTGCTAGGGAACAACTCCATAGCTCAGGGAGGGCAGCTCTGATCACTGTCCAAGAGAACAGTGACATTATTTGGGGTTTATAGACATTAATGCAGTTTGTGTGCTTTCAAAAGCAGAATTATGTATTGAGTTCTTGGATTGCTTTCAAAGGCAGAAATATGGACTGAGTTCTCAGATTGGTCTGCAGACTGTGTCTGGGTTAGGTACATCAAAGGAGTAAAAATGAACATGGTTTGGATGCAAAATCCTAAAGTGATGCAGAAACTACTACACCTTCCAGCTTCTATGCACATGAAGAATCACCAGAATTTACAGTCTTCTTTGACTTCAACTGCTTTAAGCTAAACAAAGCTACAGTACTTTCCTGGAAGTCCTGGGAGGGAGATTTTGCTCCCTCCACTCTCCCTGGGACTTTCTTGAATTGTACTCAGTTCCTGAATACAAAACTCCAGTGATGGAGCAGGGAGGAAAAATTCCTTCCCCATTCGCAGGCACTGCTCTCATTTATACTTCCAAACTCTGTTTATTTTATTTTCATAAAACTGTGGCATTGCTGACTGATGCTCCACTTCTGACCTTTGTAATCTTTTCCACAGAATTTGCCACTGTTTTGACAGTGAACCACTGCAAACTGCTCTTAGGGCATGGCTGTCCAAGCAAGTCTTTACTCCCACTCTGCAGCAGTAGATTTAGCAAGATTAAAATATTTTACTGGATTCCCTATAGAAATGTAGTCAAATAAACGGTTAACAATGATGCAAATATGAAATTGTCACAATAAAGCAGTGCTGTATCTCTGCCTGTACCCTAAAGTAGGATATTAATCTTAAAAAAAGAAGAAAATAAGAAAAGTGAAACATCCACAAATGATTTCAAAAGCCTGACTTAGGGTAGAATACGAAAAGAGGGAATTAGTCCCAAATGCTGGTGTCCTAAACTACTTTTATTGGCTAAGACTCCACTGTACAATGTGCAGTATTGGGAGAGCAATTCACCTTTCCCTGATGTAGAAGCTTAGCCCACAAGAAGTCACCTACACATCAGGAAACTAACATTAAGTATCTGGAATCATGTCCAACCCCTGTCATTCTGTCGGTCTGTCAATGTCCTGTCCAAAAAACCCTTTTCCCCAGTCAGAGTTGCCATGCAGCTCTCACAATTGTTGGGTCGAAAGGTGGAATTCCCTTTCCTAAAACCCAACCCCATTCCCTGAGAATGCCACTAAACTAAACCAGTACTAAGCCAGAACGGAAAAAACCCCACAAAACCAGCAACAGCAACACCAGGAGCTGATGTGTTTTTATTTAGACACATACCAGCCCCATTCTTCTGGCTGAAGACCCTTCCCTTTGTTCAGATCTGGAGCAATCCCCAAGGGGGATGCAAAGGGCAGCAGTGTGGAGGCAGGGGAGGAGGTGGAGAAATGCAAATCCCCCCTTAACCCTCTTTTGGGAGGGGGAGGGAAGGGGCTGTGTAGGTTGAAGCAGGAAGCAGGATTTATCACCTCCGCTGAAATTCCATTAACCATTAACTCAGGGGAGAATCCAGGCTATAGGGGCTCCCCAGAGTCACAAAAAGAGGGAAAACATGGGCCCCAACACAGTTATCCTCCAAAGGGCAAGGATATGGCTCCACACAGAGCTTGGAAGACTGAGAAAATGAACGGCATTTCGAAATTTTTTTAGCTTTTTTCTTCCCCTAATATTTTTATGTTATTATATATTTATAGTTAGTATTTGCAGCTATTTTTATAGCTAGCCTGCAGTTCAAGATAACATGTTTTACTCATGCTTCAGAGGTTATAAACTATGCTATTTGTTCTCCCAGTTGTGACCAGAAGATTGAGCAACACAGAGGAGAGGAAGAAAAATGGAGCAGCTCCAAACCCCCCCAATGCCAACAGTCCAAATGCACGTGATAAAATACAGCGAGATATCTCCAAGCTTTTTTCTTACCCATTCTCCCACGCATCAATTTAGATTAAAATACGGGGGAAAGCAACACTTGATGGATTTCCCATCTTCTGGAGAGAGAGCACTGCCTGTACAGGATTTCTGGATGAGAGGTGCTGACATAAGTCCTGCTGATCAATAACTGCTTGTTGGCACACTGGCCACGTTGGAGAGATGCAAACACCACAGCACTGCTGTGTATGACACATGGTGTCAGGCCAAGCGTAGCCAAATTTCTTCACTCCTTATCTTTCCCTTTTTTATTTTTTTGCTAGAAGGCCTAGCAGTTCCTTATTTGTCTAAAAGATAATCTACCTTTCACACCTTGGTGTCTGGATCCTGTTTATTGTGCTTGTCCTCACAAAGCCAGGCAGGTAACCACTGTCTGCTCCCTGTTTAACAGCTGAGAGAAGGAAACCAAATAAGAATGAGGTCAAGCCTTGTGGAACCCAACTCAAATCCAAATTTTTCGCACCACTGAAGCCCCTCCAGGCTCTCATCAGCTGCCATCTATGCCTCTGTAGCTCTTTGCTGTGTGATTGGAGCCTTTGGTCCTGAGGAAGTGTAGAGGTGCCCTGCCAGTTCCATGCACCCCAGCACCTCCTTCCTGGGCCAGACTGAGTTTTTGCAGATAATCTGATCCAGAAGGTCTGTGAGGTGGGAAATGCCAGCTGGGACATGGACAGGGACAAAGGCTTCAGCCCACCTGCTGTGTGATTTGTGGCTGTAACTTGAATGTGGATTTTCCCTGTGCCAGGATGCTGGTTACTCCACAGGTATAAAGAGTGCTCATGTTCTTATCAGTGACCTTCCTTAGGAGATCTTTATCCTCACATCCCATGGTTCTTCCCTTTAGACTCCTGCAGAATCTAGAAGATTCCAGCTGCAGCCACCTTCCATCCTGCTTTCCTGGGAAAATGAAGACAGGCAGAGGAGAGGAGGAAGCTTAGGCCATACCTTACACCTCTACATGGGAGCACCTTGGCACTCACACCCACTCCTAAAGGTGTCTCCAAACACACAATCCCATGTTTTCCACTGATATTTGTGCAGTCCAGTTGCACACATGACCTCCTAGTAACAACTTCACTTTGTTTGAAATGTACATTAAATTTGTTCCCTGTAACTTGAACTGCTGAGAGCCCCAGAACCCAGCACGTGATGGGCACAGTGGACTGGCAACATGCCTGAGAGGAACAGAGTTGTTGTGCAAGTACTAATTATGAGATTATAAAGTAAAAGCCCTTTAGTAGCAAAACAACCCAACGGAAATGTCACTGTTCAAACTTTTGATTTATTCATATGACGAGGAACGAAAGGGCACCTTCAACTCAGTTTTATGTTTAACTGCTAATTCCTTTATCATGCTGTGGTAATTCTTCAGGCAACCAGACAGATATGAAAAACATGTTCCCTTCCTTATGGCTGATAGTGAAATTTTGTTCTCTAACAACAGCCCACAAACAAAACTGCTGTATTGAATGTGTAAGACAATACGCAAAATTATTTTATTCTAATGATGTTTTTGCATAACTTTGTACCTAAACTGGGCTGCTTGGTGCATTGCCTTCTTAATTAAATTAATTTGGACAGAAAACTGATTAGAAAGATAAGTTCTGGAGAGATTATATGCTAAAACAAGAAAGATCTGCTTCGGTCCTAAAAATATAATAGATAAAGGAAACCTGGAGGAAGGGATTTGCTATTCTCCCTGAAACTCAGATTAGGTTCTCCTCCTATTATATTCCACAGATATGTCCTTGCACCAAGCTCTTGTCCCTGCCTTTGGTGCTCTCTTTTCTTGTCTTCAATGATGCTCACTTGAATCCATCAGTTCTTGAGTTGTTCTGTGCAGGACCAGGGGCTGGACTCGATAAACCTTGTGGGTCTCTTCCAAATCAGAATATTTTGTGATTCTGTGAAAAGCAGGTCACTGAGAATTGCCCATTGGAGGGTCCGTCAGCCCTGGCTGCTCAGGGCTTGTGCAACTGAGTTTTCAGTATCTCTACCTCAAAACCTCTCTGGGCTCCAGTCTGGCCAGACTCATGCTGGTATTTCCTTTTTCTGGTACCTACTCAGAGATTCCAATGTTTCAACCTGAGCCTACTGCCCCTTGTCCTGTCACTCTGCCCTTCTGAGGAGAGCCTGGCTCCGTCCTCTGCAACCTCCCATGAGCTAGGCAGCAATAAATTCCCTTGTACTGGGAATTTAAATTCTCTTCTGCACTGTGAACGGTCTCAGCTCACCCTGACTCTTCTTGTATGTCCTGTGCTCCAGCCCATTGACAGTCTTGGTGGCCCTGTGCTGGATTTTCTGTTGAAAGTCCGTATCTTGACCTGGGAGTCCCAATCTGGACACATGGCCTCACTAGTGCTGAGCCATGGTGCTAAATAGCAGCACATTGCCTCGACTGCTTCCACAGTGGGAACTTTTATTGCTCTCTATCCTGCTGTCTTGGTCATTAATAAAGGCTTAAACCACCCCTGGTCTGAGTATTGATCCCCCAGGCACGCTGCTGGTGACTGGTCACCGTTGGACTTTGGATCACTGATGGACTACAAACAATGCTCTGAGCCCAGCAGTCCTGCCAGTTTTCCACCCACCTTATCACCCATTTATCCAGTCCATATCTCACTAGTTTGGCAATAGAGATACAGAGGGAAACACTGAAAGGCCTTGCTGGAGTTTAGGAATATGATGTCCACTTCACACCCTTCGTACACAGAGCCTGTCATGGCATCACTGAAAGTGTTCGGGCTGGAAGGGCACAAATTACCCCTGGGAACATCCATCTTAGCTCTTCCAAATCAACTTATTGTCCTTCCTGTGTCTGGAAATGGCTTCTTAAGAGGATTTGTTGTGTGACATCCCCAGGGACTGAGCAGAGGCTGACCATCCTCTAGCCCCCCAGGTGCTCCTTGTCCTTCCTCAGGCTGGGTGTTTTAGTTGGTTTTTTCAGTCATTGGGAACCTTACTGTGATGAACGACAGTGAGTGGCCTTGCAGTGACAGAGGCCACTTCCCCAGCTCCCTAAATGCCTCCCATGGACTTGTCTAAGGCTAATTAGCCCAAGCACTCACTAACTCTTTCTCTGGGTGTGGTTTTCCTCCCACTGGTTCTGTTAAGAGTCTCAGACTCCTGAAGGGCCAGAGAACCAACCTGAGCAGTGATTAAACCAGGCAAAAAATGGCACTGAGCACCTCAGCCTATTTTTTATCAGGCATGGGGTCCCCAACCCCAGGCCAACATCTTCTTTAGGCTTAATTTCACTGCAAAAGGAAAGAGCTCCTGTGCTCCTTCACATCCTTTGCTAGACTCAACTCCAGCTGAGCTTTGATTTTGCCAACCATCTCTCCCTGCATGCTCTGCAAAGCCTTGGGACACCAACCTGAGCTAGCTTGTCCCTGCTTTCTCCTGTGTACTCCCTTGTTTTTCTGTTATCTCTTTGAATTAAGAACACCTTACTAAGAATTAGAGCTTTGAATTATTTTACACAAGCACCCCACTGCAAAATCACACAGTCCATAACCCTTTTCATCCCAAGTTCCAGCAGAAGCAAAGTTTCCTGATTTTTTTCCCCATTCCATTTTTGATTACTTCCCATCTTAATTGAATTCTATTATTTTTAGCTCATGTCTTTTATTTTCTCTAAACCTACTAATATCACCTCTCCCCTCAATGTTTTGCTCCAAACAAGTCCTTGTACAATTGCATTGCCTTTAATTGGTTTCCCCTGGGGTTCATTTCATCTGATTTCCAACAATATGAATTTACTCCGTTTAACTGCATACATCAGTATTGATGAAGATAGATTTTAAAAAGCTTGTGGTGCAATCCAGTCTATAAGTCTTTACCAGCTGTTTTCTTACTACATAATTATTATTCTTCAGCGTAGTTACTTGTGTAACCTTTGCATTTTGGCCTTATAATTTTAGAGTTTCTGAACACGTTACTGAATGCAGGTTTTGGGGGAAGCAGGAAGATAAAGTCTGATCTCCTCTTCCCAAAACCTCGCTTCACTGTTTTCTCACACACACCCATAAAATAAAGCAAAATCTCTCCTTCCACCATGGCCTACAGTTATTATTCTGACGCTTGTGATTCATTCGGTTCACTCATGCAACAGCATGCACATGCATTTGAAATGTAAATGTATTAATCTTATAAAAACTATTGCTCGATAATTTAAGGACTTATGGCCAAACAAAGGATCTACAATAATAGGAGTGGTAATAGGCACTGTGCTTTATGCACACAGCTTCATTTTCAAAGAATCATAAATAGCGTATGTAACAACAAAAGAAAAACTGAATAATGAATGAGAAAGTTCACACCTCTTGCTGTCATTTTGATCACTAATTTTTATTTTCTATCAGTAGTTAGGTGGAGGCAAACCCACATACTTTCATCCTTTCAATTTTCTTTGTGGTATTAAATATATTATGCATATTTATGCCAAAAAGCTCTTTCACTAAACAGTATTGAGCAATTAGAATAGCAAAAGCTTTTACACTAAACACACATACTTTTTTTTCTTCAGAAATCTGGATCTCTGTGTCTACTTCAGTATCTATCTAGGATTCAGACATACAAGTATTTTGTCTTCTCTACAGCCCTTTTTCATATTCATTAAAATGATTTAACTTTTTTTAAATAGCTTTCCAGTTTCAGTTTTTGAAACCTTTTTCACCTGAGGCAAATCTCAGGTTTGAGATTTGCAAATCTCTTGGTAAGTCAAACAAACAAGAAATAAATTTTAGTGAGAAAATATGGAGAAAATCCCATTGGTTTTATTTCAGTATTTAGGGATGAATTAAACGATATTTAAAAGTTTACATTTCCCAATTATCTTATTGGATTTTGAATTATATTTGACTTTCTGAAGTCCCTTTTCTGACAGCTGAATTTATCTTAAAGATTTTGTCCAGAAAACAAAGGGGAAAAGGGAAAAGATACATGAAGCTGAAGTTCTTATCTTTGTAAATTATGTCCTACCTTCTAGCACTTAAGACACTTTTCTGAGCATACTTAAATCTTAAAAATACCCTGAAATTTTTTGTTATGACTTTTATTAAGCAGTGTCTGCCCCAGCTCATAAGTCACAGAGTCACACAATCATCAAGGCTGGGAGATAGCAGTGAGGCTTTCCACTGCCAGGGCTGGAAAAGTTTGGGAAGTGGGACCACAGGAACCTCATGAGGTTCTGTTGCAGTAATAAGCAGATGGGACGCAGTTTCTTCATGCAGAAAAAGCCAATCTTTAATGTTACAGACCATTTTTATAGAGTTTTCAACTCCTCGTGTATAGCTCCAGTTGGTTCATAACTTTCTTGCTATTCAATTCATTGGTTAATAAATGGCATTTTACCTGTCCATCAAATATATATCCTGAGTACATATTTGCCCATCAAATTTATATTCCTGAGTAGTTTCTATATTTTGTTTTGGGACAGACTTTTTGTTTTTTACAGCTGCAAACAGTTTTCTTACCAGAACAATTTGTTGTGCTAACTGCTTCCATGCTTATGATTTTTCACATGGGAAGTTACAAGCTAACTGTTAGCTTAGCTAGAGTAGCAGGGTCTAAACCATATTTTATAAGGCCTTTCTTTTATAATATCTCTACCTGTATGCAACAAAGTTTAACAAGGCTGAGTGCTGCACCTGGGATCATGGAATCACAGGATCATCGAGCTTGGAAGGCACTTTCAAGACCATCCAGTCCCACCATCTGTTGTTATACAACACAAATAAACACACACAACTCTTCTTTGCAAAAAAAAGAAAAAAAAGAGAAAAAGTTTATTGTGTGACCTCTCTCTCTCTCTCTCTCTCTCTCTCTCTCTATCTATCTATATATATATATATAATTCCAAATGTGACCAGAGATTGGAGGGTGAAGTTGTCACCTCTCCGACTACACTGGTCAAACCAAGAGTCCATATTCTTACTTCTTTTAGAAAAGAATGTAAAAACCAATTATTTTTACATAAAAGTATGTAAGAACTCTAACACAAAAAAATGCAAACATCAGAAGGCTAAGAAAAACAGTCAAAAATCAGGGTGACAACCATCTACCCCATAATCACCCCTAAAACAACATGAACATTTCAGCAGTGATTCACTGCGTCTTTAACAGGGATTTTGCTGGGATTTTGCTGGATTTTTGCATACAGTCAACCTCTGAAAGGCAACGCCCTCCAGTCACTTACCCCAAGCTCCACACAACCTGTGCCAGTAAGGTCCCACCTCCCAGTTCCAGTCAGAGGAATGGCTGGGACCTTATCTGTGCCTTGAAAAAAAAAAAAAAACCCGAGGCTGGAAAGCAGAGGTCTCTGCTGGCTCACTTGACTGCCCCTTGCATTCCCCCCCAGTGGGGCCAGCATCCCCAGATGGGCTGGGGGATGTCCCTGTGGGGACAGAAGGGCTGTCCCAGTGGGGCCAGCATCCCCAGCAAGTGGCCCGTGTTTGCCCCCAGAAATTTCAGCTCCCAAAGCCAACAGCCAGGTATTACAGGTGTTAACTGTACTTCACCTGTGTTGCAATCCAGGGCAAAAATGTGCCTTTGCAATCCTAAACTTGTGCTTTTAGGCAAGATGTTCCACCAGATTAACTGCAGGAGGAAAGGGTCAGTTATAAAGTATGCATGCTTGTCCTCACTGAGCTATGTAAGGTCAGCCTTTGCTGATAAGGATGAAGATACACTGTATTCCTTTAAAAATGGGGTACCTTATGAAGAAATACCCTGGATTTTGAAGGAACTGGCTTCTGCCATTTGTTTTTCAATGTATTCATTGCTGTCATTTCAGCACAGTCTATGAGAAGCTGAGTGCTTACTGCAGTTACACAGCTGGTTATATGAATAATCTCTAAGATTTAATATTAAAATTTGTTATATAATGACAAAAATGGACTTGGCAGAAATTCACAACAAAATTCAAGTGAAGAGGTTTCTGAAACCGCCTCTCCTATGGACATTACACTCAGAGAGAAGGTATCCCCTTTCTCTTGTGTTGATAGCCAGGGTTTTTTTTTCATGGAATTACATTTTTTAGAGGGGCCAGAATGAAGCAATGTAAATATAAGATCAGGAGAACATGTCAGAAAGAGAAAGAGGTGGATCAAAAGAGGAGGAGACTGGACAGTTCTGTGCTGGTTTTGTTGGAACAGCAAAAGGTGGATGTGGGTCACACAGACAGGCACACACAGAAATGAGGGGGGTGTTCAGGTCAGCAAGTAGCTCATGTCTACATCCAGGCAACTCCTGCCAGCACCTCTGAACTCTGTTAACATGACCAAACCAGCTCCTTTCTAAGGGATGAATGACACTAAAACCCCTAAAGAAACAAAGTGATGCAGGCACCAGTGGTACCATGTTGTCCTGGCATCTCACACCCTGGGTAAAATTGTCTGAGGACAACCTAGACAAGAGGGTGTCCTGCAACCTTATGTTTGGCAGAATAGCTAAAACAAGCACAAGAGCTCATACTAGCTTTAGGCTCAGCAACCCAGACAAAAAAAAAACCCCAAAACCAAAAAAAAACAAGCAAAAAGCTCCAGCCAAAACCTAGGAAAAAAAATCCCAGGACACAAAACAACTGCTTTTCCGTTTGTTCCTCACGTAGTTTTACTGAAACAAGTTTTTCAAGTCATCTTGAGGCAGACTGTTTTATGCAATACCCCATTAAATGTTTTTCATCTTGTTTTTTTCTTAGTTGCTGCATTGCCAGTACAAAAAGCCTGTTGCAACTGCCTGCCCCTTTGATGCTGATAGGGCCAGGCTGTCTTCCCAGGAGCATATCTGTCCATCAGTCAGTCCTTGGAAAATGTGGAAGATTTTTTTTGCAGTCAACTCTTTGTCTTCCATCTCTCAAACCATCCTGCAGAAGTCTGTTCCCTAATTTCACTCTAGTGTATTGTTTTGAGGTCCTAATTTCACTCTTTTATGTTGCTTTTGAGGTCAGATGGTCTGGGACAAAACTAAACAGAGGGCACATTTGATGCAGAATGTGTCAGAGTCAGCAGGGCTCTTCCCTGAGCAAAAAAATTATTTAATTTTTCCCTCCAAGATCCTGAAAGCTGTGTTTTGGGGTTTTTTTTGTTTTTTGTGTTTTTTTTTTTTTTTTTTGCAGTGGTATCCTTCATAGAAGCTGTCACTGCAGCTGTGAAAGGCAGCACACTGTGAGATGGATCATCCATGAATGTCCATGGAGAAAAAGAGGAATTTACCTGCCTCTTTATCCTGAGGAACTGGGCTTTAAACCAGACAACTCCTTGAAAAAAAACCAGGTTGTGCTTGAGTGTTCCCATTCAGGAGATCTCAGACTTAGCTGAGGGTCTCTACACACTGAACAGCCCCTGTGAGGAGAAGAATATCAGACCACCTCTTAATTAAAACAAGGATTATGATGTACCTGAGCTTTCCAAGGCATTTCAGTAACTTCTTACATCAGGCTGAGTAAATGTCAAACTGGCACAAGGCATTGACATTCCTGAAGAACACGGAAAAGCAAGCCCAAGGATCAGGGAGCATGCCAGCTCCACACTTGTTCCCAGACTGACCACAGCTCTTAATTTCTGGACTTAGTTCTTAAAAAGCTTCAGGGCCTTTGCAGTCTGTGTCTCAGAGCTTTCCTGGGTGCAGCCATAAAAACATTGGCAAAGGTTTCACACAAGTACAGTGAGTTCTCTGTGTGCACCAGGAAGGAGAACCAGCTCCTTCCTGATTTGGCGTGGATTTATAGTCCTGAACAGCTCGTCTATGTTCTTTTTCCAGGCAAGGTTTCAATAGGACACACCAGCTATTTGGCAGAGTTCTTTAATGCTCAGTCCTGGGAGGAATGGGTTAAAAAGCAGAAGACTGGGGGAAGGTTTGTAAATCAGCCCAAGTGACCTTGGAGCTGGAATAACCCTTGATAAGCCTGTGCAAACAGCAGGGCCAGAGATCCCCTGGCATGGGCATGAGTTTAACAATGTCTGTGTCTCCTCTTGTGTGCCTCTGCTTCGGGGATCCCCTGGTCAGGGAGGTAATGGAAATCAATTTATTATTTGTGTTTTAGTCATGAATTCGTGGTTATTTGTGGTTGTTCTGGCCGCCTGCCTGCGCTGACTCACTCACACACACCCTCCAGCTGACATGAGCCACTGAGGGTAGGGGAAAGCTCTGGATTTCAGGTTTAACAGCCACCTGGCTGAGCTCTTCCATAGCACTTCCAATGGCTAAACCAGGCTTTTGACAGATCTGCCAGGCCAACCCACCAGCTTTTGTACATACCCGAATCCCCTTTGGTGCAAACTTCGGTTACAAGTCTGTTTTTGTTAATGACAAACACTCCTGGAGGGGACTCCCATCAAAGCCTGTGCCATTTCCTAGCATGATGTGCAGCAGTAGTGCCGTTGCTATACACTGTGCCCCTCAAACTCCTTCTAACAAGTATTTTATAGCTCAATCAAAACACCCTGCCGACCCAGAACTTGTGGGTGGCAGCCAACCACCCTGGGTGGCTCAGCAAGGAGGCTTTTGTGTGTTCCATGCAAAAACCAGGAGGGAAAATCAAGCTTCTGATCCATAACCCTACGAGACAATAGTCTCAATGGAAGGTAATTTGCAACTGCTCTGCTCCCAGGGGACAGAAATAGTGGCCTGAGAACAGTTTGTGCTGTGAGGACTGGAGTGTTATGCATAAGTAAAAGTGCGTTTTGAGCCCTGGCTGGGAACATTGTTCCTTCCAGGGACCTCAAGGGATGCCCACATTTAGGAGTTAGCTCCAGACAGCCTGCAGTGTGTAACCTAAAAAAAAGCATCAGTGTTCTTGCAGACACTTAGTCAGAGAGAAAAAAACAGAGAGAACCTCAAAAGCATCAGAGTGAAATCAGGATGCCTTAACGTATTTTTTTTTTTTTTTTTTTTTTCTTAAAATCCATTCCTTTCCCACCTGCTCCTCTGCTCTGCAGTTTCATGCTCTGTAGCCACTTTTCTCTGAAGCTGAGCCAGCCTCTTCTTTATGTATCACAGCAACCCTTTTCCTGAAAGCCACACCGAAAAATTGCCTTCTTGCAGGTTTTAAACCAATCTGTGTCCAAGCAAGTGTCTAACCTCCCGCTGTTAAGGAAAAGTCAATCTTTCAGGCACTTCTGAGATATATCCTTTTTAGCTTTTTATTATGTTCACTATCTTTTTATTCAGGCGATGGCAGAGCAATTGGGACACCTCTCTGAAGAAGACAGCAGTGTTGTGGGTGTAACCCCTCTACTTACACTTTTTAGTTTTAGCTCCGGGTGTATTTTGTGCACAACAGCATCCGCAAGAACGGACACGAGTTGTTCAGTAAATTCAGAGTTGTTTCACAGGGCTGCTCACTTCTTGCACTGGGTCACTGGATGTCCCCAGGGCAAGAGGATTGTCCCTCTCTAACAGGACAAGCAGGCTAAGCTCAGATGGTTGACATAATTTCTGCTCGCCTGCTTTCCTCCGGCAGAAGGGAGCACCTGAAGAAGCTGTTAAGGGATTATTACTGCTCCTCCTGGGAGCCCTTTGGGGATGATGGAGATGAGTCCATGCAGAAACACCTTCGGCTTCCCTGTTCACATGCAAATAGGGGAAAGCCCACCACAGTCAAAACCTGCTGTTCCTGCCCCGTTCAGAGCCTCCAAACAGCCTGATCTCCCACCTCAGTAAGGGTCAAGGCTGCAGCTTTTGCAGCCCCGTCACACGGTGCAAGGATTTTTGGATTAGTGAGGACTGGTTGCATTCGAATTAGATAAAATTTTTACCTACTCTGAGTGCACAGGATGCAGGAGACCCGGTGGTCTCCTTCAAGTCCTTTCATAAGTGACTAACTCTGAGTGTTTGAAGGTAAAGCAGTTTGTGCTGATGAAATACTCGCGGGCATGTGGGCTAATTTGTCACATTTAGCATATCTAAGACAGAAATTCCAAGTCTTCTCAGACAGGGATCAAGCAAGTTCTGAAGTACAGACACTCTCCTGAATGATTAGCTCCAAGCCTGCCTGCCTTTCTGGGGCATGTAATGGGATGCTAAAATCTGGATATTTTGTGAAGTCTTTGCCTCAAGATCTTCTGACAGTTCCCAACACCTAAAGGGTAACTTCCTCTCTGAGTCGCAGCTCTGCTCTCTGCAAGAATACCCTGAAAATCGTATTTTTTGTGTTGAATCCCACAGTCCTTATTTTAAGTGTAGTCTTCTATTAAAAGGCTGTGTACTGACTAGGCTTTTCCAACATATCTGACTGGTATCAAGATACATGATCTTTATAGGATAGCTTTAAATAAGAGAGTTATTTTGTATTTACAACTGTAGGAAAAAAATTATATTAAAACCCACCCAAAAGCTGCCAATATCTATGACATGCACTGTGGTCAGCTGTCCACCTTTGTCGTCCTGCTGCTCTTTGAGGGATTATCCAACCCACACCCTGGGAATGATTATTTTCCAAGGCCTGGACCTCATGTGTTTACCAGCTGACCCTCCCAGCTTCGGCACTGGCACTCCTGATAAGCCAGACTCCCTTGGGAATGAGCCTGGAGAGCTCTGGAAGGGGCAGGGGACACAAGCACTGAGCCCTGGCATCACTCCTGAGCAGGAATCTGAAGTTATAAACTCTCTCTGCCACTTCAGCCAGTTCAAGAGGAGGTGAACTCCTTGCTTTCCTTGCAGCTGTGTTCAAACGTGTGGAAATCCTCTTTATCCTGCTGGAGCAGTTCAGTAAAGCTAAATTCACAGGGGGCAGGGGCAGAGGATTGTTTTGTCTTGAAGATACAACAAGGGCAGAGAAAAATGAAACCTGGTAAAGATTTACTTTTCAACAGCTGCCACATGTAAATAGGCATGAGCAGAAATTACAAAACCAGAGGCATAAATAAAGGGGCAAAGGAAAGGAAAATTTAGGAAACAAATCATAATGTGCCCTCCTCAAAATCAGGTAGAGGAGGATGATCTTAAAGTAGACTTTAAAAAATAAAGGGAATGGAAATACAACTCCCCCAAAACAAATACAACCCAGTTGGTTCAGATACTTGTTATCTGTTAGGCAGCAATGCAACAGCAAAAAACCAACCAAACAAACAAACAAAAAATAGTGTCAAAATAAAATAAAATAAAATAAAATAAAATAAAATAAAATAAAATAAAATAAAATAAAATTCCAGACTACAGACACATGTTCATAAAATTACCTGTCACTTGGTCACCTTCACTGGCTTCCATTTATGCCATCCATTCTTTATTTTTTCCTTCAAAACCTGCCCACACAGACAGCAAGATAATCAGTATTTTGCAAAGACCGACCTGACCAATTAGCGATAGTGGTAAAATGTTAAGATCTAAAGCAGAGGCTTTGTCAGCTTTGGGTATTTGTGGAAGTACTCATTTCTAAAGGCCATTTTCCACAGTGCCCATGCAATGTTGTCAAGTGGTTTTTATTGCACCTGCACTTTGAGCAGTTTTATGTACAGCAACAGTGCAGATGCCAGCCCTAGCTGGTATTTATGAGATTGTTGCTGTTTTCCACACAGAAGTATTTAAGAAAACAGGCCCATCCCCAGCAGAAACCCGTATCAGCCAGCTTGTACTCCTTCCCCAGGATGGGTTCAAGTTACCTTCTGAAAATTACTCACCTGGTGCTTGTACAGGAGTCTGATGACCAATGTCTAACCAGTCCCAGAGCAAACAAACACTTCCAGCTAACTGCTTTTAGCTCCATAGGAAGCTTTGGTATCTTTCAGTGTGGTTGGGTTTTGATAGCAAAAGAGATAGATGAACTGAAAATCTGGTAATCAGTTTGGTTAACCTAGAACAGGAGTTTCCTCTTGGAAAATTTACTGGCTTAATTACAAACTGTTGGCAGTTAGGTAAAGGTTGAATTAAAGCATCAATCTTTCACCTCTTAGAGGGAAACTGTAATGCCACAGCTCTTGCTGACCAGAAATGATCTTTCCTTGTGCCACCTCCTCTAAAGATAAGATGAATTTTGGCTTTATTTGTGCCTTCAAACACAAGGCTTCTTTCCATAGGCAGCAGGCAAGCAAACAAAATCTTTCTTAAGCAATTCAAGCAGCCACTGAACCAGAATAAAGAGTCAGACCTAAATTAAGACTGATGAAGTAAGACATATTTTAGTCATTAACGAGAAAAATGCAGCAAGAGTGACGAGTGTGTGACATCCTACTACAAGTTAATCATTTTTATACCAAGTTCCCGAGAATGGTAACTGTGATTCAGAAATAATCCCCGAAATCATCATTTTTCCTCCACTTGAAATTGTATTCTTAGTGCAAATAGGGTTTCATTGAGCCACTTCACTTAAAATTAAAAAGAAAGGTGAAGTAAAAGAATTGAACATAGTGGAATCAAAGTGTAAAATTCTGCCTTAGTCACAAACAAAGTTATCTTGTCAAAAAGTTACGGACAACACACATGGAAAGCACAGCTCCCTGAAAACTGCATATGCAAACAGCACTTTCTTACAGTAACAATTAAATATTTTTGGTCCTAAGTGAGTTACTGGCTCGCTAAAGAATATAAACAGATGAAACTGAGCAGCATTTTTTCTCTTTTATAACCTGCCTGATCCAATGAACTGCATCAGTGCTTTGCTGGTGACCAATCAGTGATTTACTGTTTTCTGACTTCATCTGCTCCATTTATCATGGAATTAAAACAATGCCCAATTGTTGATAAAAATCAAGTACTTTTATACCTGATGCAGGAACAGGCCATAAAAGCTTGCCTAGCTGCAGGTAAATATAAAGAGGACACTTTATTGTTACCCTTTTATATAACAGGCCAATCAACAAGTCTCCAAGCACTTTTACAAATATTTGGTTAAATGTGAATATAGCTGTTCTCCTCCTGACATTGAATACCATTAATTCCCTTCTGCAGAGCAGGAAATGCAGGCAGGTAGAAGCAAATTCACTGAAGTTATACAGCAAATCTAGAGCTGAACTAGTATGGAAAGTGGGGAAAAAAACCCTTCTCTTTATTATTCAGACAAACAAAAGGCAATTCTTTTCAGATGGGTTTTATCTCTGGTTATCTCATGAAGGTATTCAGAAAATTCAGCTGTTCAAAAGGTCTTATTAATTTTTTTTTAAACCTCTCTAGTATAGGTTTATTACCAAATAAATGAAAACCACTGGTCTTTCTGGAGCTATAGAAAATAAGGTGTTGTTTTTTGTTTTTTTTTTTTTTAAGATGAGATGGCATGGTTAACAGTCAAAATTTTTAAAACTTATTATGATTAAATGATCAGTTGAGAAAATCTGGCTCCATGCATTAAATCAATGTTAATTTCATCCACGATTATACCCAAAACAAAGTTTTTGGTTTCTAATTCATAAAAAAAATCTTATTTTAAGATTTATTGTGCATTTGTTTCTTTTTATTTTACGAATCCATATTTTTCTGTATGCATCGGGAAGGCAAAACTTATTTGATTCTAATTTATACTGAAACAGTTCTTTCACTGGTTGGTTGAAGCCATTCACAGAAGAACTGAGCAGTTTTTCTTTTGCAAATGAAGAATTTTGAAATGTTAAGTTAAAATGCATTTTTGACATTTCTTTTTATGAGAACAGTGAGATCATTCTGCATTGAAACTCAAATTTACTGATGCATTGTAATTGCATCAGATCAGGCTGGCATATGAGTAACTAAAACCTGGCTTAATTGGCTGAGCAGTTTGGATTTATTGCTGCTTTGTGTTATAAGTGCAAGACAAAGCTAAACTATCAGATCAGTGAAAAAAAAAATAAAAAAGAAGTCAAAGTGTCAGGAAAAATCATACAATAAATGAAAGTTATCATTCAATTTCTGTGCCACAAGAGTAGGATTATTTTAATGTGGGTAGGAGGTCGAATTTGTAGGTCAAATTCTCTTCTGATATGGGAAAATGCAACTGTATTTACATGATACACCCAGAATATTCCAAGAAAGAACAAGCATTTGAATTTTTATTCTCTCTTGTTATACAATAACAGAGGAAAACCCCATTGAAACAACATGCACCTGAACTAAAGTGAAGTCACTTATTATTCCTGTTTTCCATCTGAGAGACAGCAGAGAATTTAATTTTGTAACTCTGAAACTTTGCCACTATACCAGAAAATCGAATTGGGGGGGGGAAAGGGAAAAAATAAATTGTGAACTAAAAGAAATCTGGGCAATTTTATGGGTTTCCATCTGTGTGGAACTCAAATCAAACTCTTAAAATATTTTCTGAAAGTGAAAATGTTCACAAGGACACACCTTTCTAATCTGCAGGCACATGAGACCCTCTCCTGCTTCCCAGATAACAGGGTAAGTGGTTTAAGGAGATTTTTTTCAGCATATTTAGTTAACACCCTAACAAAGGACCACCTTCTACTTCATTCAACAGCTGGAATAATGAAAAAAAGAAAGATTATATTTGAAGATGTCTGCCCATTTATCTTGATTTTCAACGATACTTGCAGCAGGTAAATTTATGTGTGTGTATTCATGGTAATAACAGCCAAATGCAAATGTACTTCCAAAGTCAACATACGTTCAGTTTAAGCTTAGTTATTAAATGACTAATTATGTTCCCAGGTTTGCTGTAGTTTTATGGGTGAGTGGGTATCTGTCGTTTCTGTCAGCCACAAAAATCTTTCATGGTACCAAGGGAGGAAAGAATTCAGAGAGGACACCACCATTTGAATATTGGTGGAGGTTTTCCCCCAGTTTTGGGCTTTAGCACCGAAATTCCTGGGAGATGGCTCTGACTGTAATTCTATTGGAATGGTAAAAGGAAGTTTTCTGCCGTAATCCCAAAGTGTCAAGGGCAAGCTCACCGTGAGAATTTGGAGTAAATACTGGATGTTTGGATTTAGGGAGGCTTTATCTCCCACTGCCCTGGGGTTTTGATTATACACCTGAAGCACAGGCAGAAATCAGAATACAAAGGAGCATATGGTGAGTTGGGCATTAACTGAGTGGGAAATGGACTGTGTTGACAAAGTGCTCGCAGAAACAAAAGGAGTTATGACAAATGACCTCACTGTGGTCTTGGGAGACGGAGGGGCGGGCACCAATCTCTTCATTCTCGTGACCGGTGAAACATCATGGGGATGAGTCTGGAGGTTTAGGTTGAATTTTAGGAAAAGTTCTTCCCCCGGAGGGTGTTGGGGCCCTGAATAGACTCCCCAGGGAATGGACACAGCCCCGAGGCTGCCAGAGCTCAAGGAGCGTTTGGACAGCGCTCCCAGGGACAGGATGGGATTTTTGGGGTGTCTGGGCAGGGCCAGGAGCTGGACTCGATGATCCTGATGTGTCTCTGCCAACTCAGAATATTCTGTGAGTCTCTAAACGGGTGGGCAGAGAACAGGGCTGAGGAGGTGCCATAGGAAGCCAAAGGTACCCCGGGTAGGATGCACAATGTAAGTGATGCCAGACACGTGAAAAAAACAGTTTATTCATCAGTTTATTTATTAATTCAGATGCTTAGCACCAGTCTGTGGAAAGAGTAGCTTGCATTCCTGTGAAGAACCAAAAGAATGCATCCAAACATCGTTTTGCTGCAGAAATATGGAGGAGGGAGCGGCTTGCTAAATATTTAGCCTACTAATAACTTTTATTATTAATGCCATTGAACTTATCCATATTTAAGTGCGATAAAGGCGCTTGGAGCAATTGCTGGGTCATGCTGAAGGTCTCCACACCCTGAATTCTGGGCAGTAACCTCTGGGCTGCCCAGCAAGAGCACATCCCTCTCCAGCAGACACTGCCTGCTCCTCCCAAAATACCCAGCCACTCGGAAAAACCCGAACCCGGCCCTGATCTCTCCTTTAGAGGTTGTTTATAATCCATTAATAAAACGAATGCTCCGCATCCCGCACCGCCACAGCCAGCTCTGCACGAATTAAAACACAATTCCACGTTCTGGGGGCTATTTGGGGTGAGATAACAGGGCCAGGAGCTCAGCCCTCGACCAGGGAGGACAAGCTGAACAGACCAGGCAGCTTCTGCTGCCAAGAGCAGGCAGTGACCCCCTCCCCAGCGCTGCCTCTCCGGCCCTCTCCCGATCCTCCGACCTTTGCCAGCAAGCTGAGTTAACCTCGGGGAATATTAACCCAGGCTGGGGAAAAAAAAAAAAAAAAAAAAAACAAAAAAAACCCCAAAAGCTTTTACTACTCTAGAGCCCTGCATGACCCTTTAGTGAGCCAGACACCAGCCAGGAGGGGAAGGAATAAGTGGGGGAAAGAGGGTGGGAATGCGCTGCTCGCTGACCAGCTCAGCCCTCTCCGAGAAGAAAAGGTGTTAACAGGGGTAATCAACGAGCTGCTGGCGAACGCCCAGATCTTCCAGGCTGTAACTAAGCAGAGCTCCATTCATTTGAACCGAGCTGCCCTGGATCAACCCCCCCCCAGCAGGTCTGGTGTTGTTTCCTAGCGCACAAAGCAACGCCGGGTCCTCCTAAAGGGTTTAAACTCCCCTGGCAGAGCAGCACGGAGTATTTTTTACCTCCTGCTGTGTCCTTCTGTCCTCTTTTCCTTGTGACACCTGAATCGGTGTCGCACCTTAAAAGTGGCTTCATACAGACTGACAGGAGCCAGCGTATGATTTTAAAATCTCTCTCCTTATCCGCAGCTATCGCGCAAGATATTTGGACAAATCCAAACTGAGCTCCAGGATATTTTAAATTCAAAAGTAATACAGGTTTGAATTATAAGTTATTAGGTTCTGACTTGAGAGAAGAACGACACACCATCAGTACAGGAGTACATGACCTCCAAACGACTTTGAAAGAAAAAAAAATACACGAATTTCCGAAGAAAATAAGTGGGCATCTTCTCTTGTAGAACTGAACAGATCTGGAGGGATTTTTTTTCTTGTGGCCACGATGCCAAGTAACAATTTGTGGGGCTATTTTGGTAAAGAAACTTAACAGGGAAATCTTACGACCAGGCACCCTGCTTCAAACCTGTAATGTCTCTAAGTTCTGAAGGCCATCTATTGCTGTGAATTAAAGACAAGGACATGCCACACAGGTGGGAATGTTAGAGAACCATAGAAGGTGACACTGCAGCGTTTTGGTTGTGTCTCGGATGATTTTACCTTTTGCTTCAGGTGAAATTTGAGATTCCTGCAACTGAATCCATACTGGAAAATTATTGAATCTCACTGATTCCTTTTGGGAGCTCAGGAGCAGAAGTAGCCCCCCTAAAATGGTGCAGCTTAAAAAACTAATCTAAATTTTAAAGATGTTTTAGATGATATTCCTTATGTTTTTGTACCAAGGGGGTCTGCAGGTTCATAGTTTTCTCTGAACAAACACGTGGACTTGGAAAAACACTGAATGTACGATCTTGGCACACTTGATATAATTCCTTGATATGCATTAGGAAATATAAACAAACCCCAGACACTCGCATGCCAAACTTGTGTACTTTGCCTTATCTGTCCCCATACAGAGATGTTGAGCGTAGCATGCAGCAATATTGCAGCTAAATCTGAGCTGTTATTAACAGTGAGCGGAATTTCTTCATTTGAAAGCTTGCTTTTCCGAAGTTTTGGGATGCGAGTGAAATTTTTTGTTTCTTTTTTTGCTGTGGAGCTCAGCTTTGGCAGAGAAAGACCGTCCATCACTGTATGGCCGCCTTACAGGTGGCACCACAAGTCACCACAACGCTGTAAGTAACGCCACCATTGAGATAGCAGTAATTTTCCAGAGTGCCCCGTTATTAAATGGCCCTAAAAAAGTCCAAAGAAAACGGAAGTCATTTGCCCCGGCCAGAATTTTACGAGCAATCTTTATCAGGTGCTGACCTACCCTGTTCGGGGAAGTGCTTCGAGTCCTTATTTGCCTGCAACACCCTGAAACGGAGGCCAACAGGCACCCGTGGGCGAGTTCAAAAAAACAGGGCACAGCCACAGCACGCTGGGATGGAGCAGCGAAAGCCAAACCTGGGGGGGGTGGGTGTTTTAAAAGGGGAGGGGGCGCAGACGGGGTACCTTGCTACAATCGGTGCTTTGGCTCCGCAAATTCCAGAGGGAGGGGGAGAGGGAAGGGAGGGGGGGAAGGGAAGG